>SOMO01000036.1:2289016-2320566 GCA_028128575.1 Paedocypris carbunculus | reverse complement strand
ATATATTGTGTATATATTTATATATACTGTGTATATATATCCAGGCATCGTTTTGTGCCTCAATGTTTGAGTCCTTGTCCATCACTAAAACACATGTACACTTCAGATAAAATAATAGCCGGTGTCTGTTTGTTTGTCCAGCGAGCAGATCGTTTGTGTGTCTGACGTGAGGTGCAGACAGAAAAGCTATATTGATTTTGGAAACGATCTAAGAAGCTGTTTAAGCAGGAAGATATCTTGGACTGGATTGAAGTTAGCTTATTTGTGTCAATACTCACTTAATGAATGCACTCAATTCTACTACAAGAACACACCTCATCCATCACAGGAAGCGACACGGCACTCAATTATCATATCGGACTCACCGGTTAGCGTGTTCTGATTAAATGGAGCTTCTGGTTAACTTTATCGAACATTGTGGTTGTTTCAAAGGTCTTGTTGACAATAAAGAGGCATTTAGGAAGAGAAGCAGCAGCCCAGGCCCGAAGAAACAATGGTGTCAACACTGTAAAGTGGTTGTCTTGGGCAATGGCGTGAGGACGATTCCCAAGGACGAGCAAGGAAAAGCACAGGCATGTTCATCTTTTTTATGGATTATGTTTTGTTTTGTTCAATTTTCATTTCCAGCTATTTTCTTGAGTTATATTAAATGTCCTTGGCTATCTAAACTTTTTTTTTACGAACACAATAAAAAAGTCAGATTTATTTCGCCAGGATGAGCAACAAATCTGGGTGATGATAATATTTTCCTTCGAGTGGCAGAGATAGCCAAAACCAAATAACAGGTCCTAATAAAATGGCCAAATTCTTACCACAGTTAAAGACATTCTTAAATGAATATCAAATTCTGAAAACAAATAAACTAATTCTGAACAATTGACCAAATTGCTACAAATGACCAAATTTAAAACAATATACAGTAGTAAATCAAAAGCAAATGATATATTCTGAGAATAAATACAAAAGTCTTAAACTAATTACCATATTTTCTGGACTATAACTCTTGTTACTTTTGTCATAGGTTTTGAACCATGCGGCTTAAACAAAGGTGCGGCTATTCTGGATCTTTGGATTGATTTTTTTCCACCGCTATAAGCAGATATAATTTTTTTACGTTTTAATCAGCAAAGTTGCTGCCGTGTTAAAATACATAAGTAATAAAGCAGTAAAGTGCACAACATGAAAAAACAAAAGATTGTTAAGCAGTATGTACTAAAAATTTGAAGGTATTTTAGATACATACAACGGAATACAACAGAACGAATGTCAAGTTTTATTGTTTTATGTACCACGTAAAAAACGAAAAATTATCATGCCAACACTATAAAATTTCACAGTATTTAACAGAACAATAATTGGACCACGTAAAAGCGAAAAATTGTTATGCGTACAGTAACGGAACAAAATATTCGAATATAATATACCTAGCACGCGTCGCCACAGAGATATTTTCAAAATGTTTAAATGGGGCAATATCTGTTATTCCCCCATTCAAACACTTGGATTGCAGTCGCGGTGGTCGCGGGGGACGTCTGACATAGCGATTCGCATCTCCATGCTGAGGCGCGTCTGCCAAGGACCTTTTCGAGCCTCTACGAGCATCCACCTCCGAGATACACCCGGTTATTTGTCCGTGAGAAGCGGGCCACGCGGGCGGGTCTTTCTAGGGTTACGGCTCAAGAATCGACATCAGCAGACAGCGCGGTCGCGCACAAATATTTCGATATAATTCTTTTATAATTTATGCATATATAATAAAAAAATCCGCGAAGCCATGAATGGGAACACTGTATCTAATCCAAAAACATACATATCTGTGGCTTGCAAAACTCTCCAGGTTTCACTGAAACCCTTGTTTCCTGAGAGGAGGGAGCGAGACANTTTTTTTATTTGTTGATTTGTTTCAAACTCGCTCTCTCGCTGTTCCTGGCAGAGTGTGAGAATGCTAGCTACATCAATAAGGAAATGTTTGAAGTAATCTCAGAACTGTTTTGCTTCCTCTGTTGTCTTCTAGGAGTCGTTATGTTCCGATGGGGGTTTGGTGTTCTGTAGTCAAAGCTGTCTCATTCTGCATACATCGTCCTCTTGGTCCAATGGGAATAATGAGGTTCGTTTTTTCCCCTTGGTCTTCACAGTTTTTCATGTTCATGAATGTGGTGCAGATTTGTGATGCTGCTGTGGTGTTTTTTTCAGAGAGCTGTTGCTCTACTTCCTGACAGTGCTTTAAAACAGAGTCCTTCTAAAGTCCAGCACCAATATAGCAACAACATGTCCTCACTGGATGTTCACTGCCTGCCTCAGCTCCAACACAAGGTCTCGCCTTCCTCACCTAATCGCCTCATGGCTTTCCATTCATCCGAGGCGGCTGGAATCAAGACCGAATCAAAGCCTGAAAGTTTGTCTGAGACCCGTCTAAAAGTCACTGTTAAGCTGAAGCCCAGGCAAAATGAAGACAAACCTTGGTATCATGCGAAGCGCTGGAAAGGTCTGCGTTGGCGAAAGTGGACAGTGCAGATTGTGGTTCCAAAAATGTCCTCCCAGACATCTGAATCCGAGGTTGAGGAGCTATTGAGGCACTTGAGCTCATCTCTGCGGCCTTGCTCCACCACTCGGGATCAACGCCGGTGCTGTTTTTGCCAACAAGTTGGTGATGGGCTGACGGACGGTCCTGCCAGGCTTCTGAATATTGACTTGGACACTTGGGTGCATCTCAATTGTGCTCTCTGGTCCTCAGAGGTCTATGAGACGCAAGCCGGCGCACTGATCAATGTAGAAATGGCACGGCAGCGTGGGCAAACTGTGGTTTGTGCGTTCTGTCAGCGTTTGGGGGCCACAAGTGGTTGTCATAGACTACGCTGTCTTAACATTTATCACTTCACGTGTGCACTGCAAGCTGGATGTACGTTTTTCAAGGATAAGACAATGCTCTGCCACCAACACAGGCCGCGAGGAGCTGGTGCCACAGCGGGATTGCACTTAGAGCATCAGTTGCGTTGCTTTTCGGTGTTTCGCCGCGTCTTCGTGCAACGTAATGAACTACGTCAGCTAGCCATGGCAGTGCAGCAGCCTGAACGTGGTCACACCTTCAGAGTGGGCAGTTTGCTCTTCCATACCATGGGCCAGCTTCCACCCACACTGATGTCCACCTTCCACTCGCTGACGGCTATTTTCCCACCTGGTTATGAGGCAACCCGACTCTACTGGAGCATGCGACACGGTCTGAAACGCTGCCGATACATCTGCTCCGTGGAAGAGCGTGAGGGCCGTCCAGAATTCAGCATCCGTGTCGCAGAGCAAGGCTACGAGGACCTGGTGCTGACCGACACCACTGCTAAAGGTATAATGTTGAATAGACTTCCTTATATGCCAATATAATATACAAGCACCCCTTTATTTTGAATTTTTCAACGCTCAATAACTTGGGGGCTGCTTATAATTGCAGACTTCAAATATGCGTTTAAATACACAAGCCCATGTCTCCCAAGTCAGGAGCAATCACAAATAAACAGATACAGGTTGTGTTTATGCAGTGCGCGTGTGCGTCTTTAAAAAATGGGCGGTAGGCAGACGTGCATATAGTAACATTGTTTATAGTAAACAAACATTCGTCACACCGCAACACTTAATAGGGACAAAATAACACTGGAAGAAGCAAGATTAAACTAAACACATTTATTAATATTTGAATAGACTGACCATATTCGTTACGGTTGATCTGCTATCGGCTAACTGCTAGCGCCTCCAGCACACGAAAACTTCGGAGCAAAAAGAAAACACTTCAAAATAATGAACACCAGAGTCCAATGCAATCAAATCGCTCTGTCACACACAGCAAAACAATACTGTTCTGATATTTACATCTACATATACGAGTCACGCGTTAGGTTTGTTAAATAAAAAACTTTGTTGCGCCTGAAAAATCAAGTGGTTGCTTATATTTGCGGGGTGCTTATATTCGCATAAGTACGGTATTTTAAATGGTAAATATTGCAGAAGAGGACTAGCTATGTTCAAAATGTTCATAATGTTGGGATTTGGTCAGGTAATTGGCTCAAGGAGGAAAAAGTCACAAGCAGATATTTACCTCGGACGGTCGGAATTTTTGCGAATTGGCCAACCAAAACATATACACACTTCTATCGGACAATTGCACCTGCCAAGTTGCAAACGACCAACCTGTTTTAGATTTTGGTTCACAAAGTTTCTTTTTTTAATCGAATGTTGTACTAGATTAGAGAATCCACATGAATCTATTGCATAGTCTCTCATGCGGCTCAATCACTTTATCACCACTCAATCACCGTGCGCTTTGAGACAGTTAAAACTGTGAAAAGCGCCCTACAAATACTCATTATTATTATATTATTATTATTATTATTATTATTATTATTATTATATATTTGTGCAATAGGGATTTTGCAAAGTTCTTCTGATTGTGCTGATTGATCAATATAATTTTGATATCTTTACTTTGGTATTTGTGAGCGTTCTCTATTCTGTTATAAATGAACATTGAAAGAAGACATTTGCTCTTTAAACCCTTGTGTTTTAGGAGTCTGGGACAAGGTTCTCGGGCCTGTAGCGGAGAGAAGGGCTGAGACGGGAATGCTGAGACTCTTTCCAGTCTATCTGAAGGGAGAGGACCTGTTTGGACTCACCGTCTCTGCCGTGACCCGTATTGCTGAATCGGTAACTACTGTGGTCCTGTCGGTATTGGTGAATGTATATAGTAAGTGGTCATGATGGCAATAACTCTGTTCTAGCTGCCTGGTGTGAAGGCCTGCTCCAGGTATCGCTTTCGTTACGGGCGGAATCCTTTACTGGTGCTCCCACTGTCGATCAATCCCTCTGGCTGCGCTCGCTCAGAGTTGTACACATTCCCCCATCAAGAAAGGTCGGTTTCTGTTGATAGTACAAATGGTGGCCTTTCTGACTGGGGGCATGGTCAAATTGTTTTCTGTGGTGGTTTCTACACATGCAGGGTGAATATCCTCTCTGTGTGGAACAGAAGATCTCAGTGCATTCAGAATTCCACCATGGCAGAAAGTGGACCATCTCACAGCAAGCACTTTGTGCACTCCAAGTCTTCTCAGTACCGCAGACTGATCAGCGACTGGAAGACAAACGTGTACCTGGCACACTCTCGTATCCAGGTTAGTCTCTTTGCTGGAAACTACCTCAACCAGAACTATAAAATGGTTCATCTCCAACACCTTATGGTGCATTGAATGGCTTGCTTCAGTGAGAGATGAGATTTTGTCACTGGTGTTGTTCTCCCTGGAAGGGTGAAATTGTCCGTTCTGTGACAAGCTTTTCATAGCAATAAAAAACATTTAAACATCTAACGTTTAAAGCACTTTAGTTTAGTTCTGTCCTACCTGTTTGAAGTTCAATATGTGATATACATGTCTAAATCACCAGAATATTGGTCATTGCTCAATTTTTTGTTTTACATTTAAAAAGTGTCAGGTGTGTTGATTAATGATTAGATGTTTTCCACTGTAGCAAAGTGATACTAGAAAAAGTCAAATTGTACTATTGAAGTCCATAAAGAAATACACAAAAATGATAATGCTGAACATTTCATATTTCAGATAATCAATTAAACATTTTCATTAAAAAAATCACACACACACACACACACACGCACACACATACCCACCCACACACACCCACACACCACACCACACACACACACACACACACACACACACACCCCTATATATGTACTACAGAGATATAAATGTAGAAAAAGTGCACCCTTGGCATGGATTGGCAGCAAAAATCGAGAAAAGGATACTGGCCATATCCAGCTGCTTCCCACTCTGGTCAGACTATGAGCGTTGACTATAATTTATATATACAGTACAAATATACAGATATGCAGTGTATACTGTAGATGTGTATAAATTGATACCCATTTTTCATGGCAAAATATGTTACAAATCCCTCCCTGTTTCACATTTTTTTCAAAAAGCTTTTTTTTACTGGTTTGCGCCATTAATCATCTTACACTATTCGTGGAGACTGTGAGAAGGGAAGGAGCACAACAGCAAACATTAGATTTTTTCTAAACTAAGCATAATACAGTTCATATAATGGGTATGTGTGTGTGTGTGTGTGTGCGTGAGTGCGCGCTTTTAGCCTTGAGTGTGTGTGCTGGTCTGATGCCTTGTGTGTGTGTGTGTGTGTGTGTGTTCAGGGGCTAGGGTTGTTTGCAGCACGTGACATTGAAAAACAGACCATGGTGATTGAATACATGGGGGATGTTCTGCGCACCGAGGTGGCCATGAGGAAAGAGCTGCTGTACAAGGCTAAGGTAAAGCCTCAATCACTTTGTGCTTACAGTCTGTATCCATTTCACTGAATCTGTGTGGATTTGTTTCACAGAACCGGCCGGCCTACATGTTCCGCATCGACAACGAGCGCGTCATTGACGCTTCCCGTTCCGGAAGCCCAGCCAGGTAAAGGAAATACACTACGCCTGACACCCTCAAGTCTCATGTATTTACTCGGTTTTGCATTGTGGGTGATATCAAATCTGGCAAATTATGTTGGCTTCACTTTTTTAAGCCTTGGTGTTTATGGGAAATACAGTGGAAATTCGTTTGATTGGTTTTCAGGTACATCAATCATTCATGCTCTCCCAACTGTGTGGCTGAGGTTGTGACATTCGAGCGGGGCTACAAGATTATCATCAGCGCTGCACGCAGAATTGAGAGGGGAGAGGAGGTAAGAATCCAACACGTTGGAGAATGTTGGTTTGGACGCAAATTACCGTATTTTTAAGGCACACCAGAATAATATATAGAAGTACACCATTAACCAATAAAATGCAATTTCTTTAGTCACACATTAATTTTCCGAAGGATAAGGCACACAGTCAATTCCTAATAATAAATGTGATTATTTCTAATAAAAATTAGTGTTTCTAATAAAAACTAATATGGTAATCTTAGGATTTTAATCAATTTACTCTTAAATACGTTAAAGATGTTTAAATATAACATTCCTAGTGTACCATGCTTGGTTAAAAAAAAAAAAGTAGCAGGTTTTTTAAAAAATTATAAAAAAAATTACAAAACCCAAAATAAGTTTAGAATGCTGACAACGAAGGCCATTCATTTGTACATCACATCAGACCAGCACATTTCCCACAACATTTTGAACTACAACGCAGCTTGAGAGATCTTTACATAGTGGTCAATATTGACCATTTCCAAAACTTTTCAAAGGGATGGTGTCTGGGACCAATTTAGTGCCATTATAGGTCAGATGTCAAGCTAGAGCTGCACGATTCTGGGTAAAATGAGAATCATGATTTTTTTGCTTAGAATAAAATCACGATTTTTTCTTGATATTTTATTATTTTAAATATTCAACCCTAAAAATCAGGTTGTCGAACAGCAATATAATAACACCTATAACTTTCAATACTTTGCATTACATGTTTCCTTCCATTTATTTAAATTTAATGTAAAAGTAATATTGTAAAGAAACAAAATCACCATTAAACTTAAAAATAAACATTCCAAGGTACAGAATTATGTACAAGTGAGGACAAAATTATTAGCTGTTTAAAAGCACATTTGAAATACTATTTATTTATACCATTATTTTGTAGGCGGAGCTAATCATTTTGTCCTCAACTGCATATTTTAGCTGTATGTGGTTCGAAACTGCAATAAACACACGCACGCACGCACACACACTTAGTAGTACACACAGGTAGTAAAATGTCAGAGTTGATAACAGACTTACTTTACCGTTATGTTTCCTCACTCATTCTCAGTCTTTAGCGCAGGTAATTAGCGCGTGTGATCGCTGCTGCGTGAAACCCCAGGTGGTCGTCACGTGCGTCCACCATCATCACGCACACGACAGGCGCCCCAAATTACCGCAGAAGTGATGCTAGATCATCTTCCCTTTATAATACAGTATTTAAATGATCGCGAGTTTCGCTCGATAGCGCGTGCGAGCGGTCTGACAGAAACCGCTGGAAGTAGATCAGAGAGTTTGTCAGAATCACATAAATTGTGTGAATTTAGATTGTGGAGGGGTAGAATCGAAATCGCGATCTTTTAACGATAAATCGTGCAGCTCTATGTCAAGCTTGTGTAGCAGACAAGTTTTCCACGCAATGTGATTTTCCCTGTTGACGACATGCCAAATTACATGCAGATCCACTCCCTGACACACAGTGGCACTCTTTGTCCTTACCAAGACCAGATTTACTGTAGCGTAACGATCAGCACATGGATCCTATGTGAATATTTGTGACCTTGGATGGGTTAAAAGCAGAGCACCAATTTCGATATGGTTCTCCATATTGACAATCTCACTCACTTTATGTGCAGTTGTATTGTTGCAGGCATGTCCAAAGTCCAGCCCAGGGGCCAATTGCAGCCCGTTTACAAATTTTCACGAGCGTAGCAGTTGGCAGCAAAAAGCCTTTTGAAATCAATATTATGCTGCTCACCGAATTACAAGAATGTTAAGCAAATTTTTTTCTTACCACTAATGTGCATGGAGTGAAACATGCAAGAGTCCAGATGTGTAAAACAGTTTTTTAGATTTTAAGTTAAAAAAAAAAAAACACTTTTACAGAAGTAACACGGTTGCAGAAAGATTACTTCCAGAACCGATGACGCTTTACACAGGATTAGCTGACGTCACTTTTGTTGCCAAAGCTGCGCCATTTTCGGTGTGAAACTGCAACACCCAATGGCAGAGAAAGGCAATGCAGGTGGAGTTGTAAGACAGAGAAATGAATAGTTCAAGTGCAACCAACCGTCGCATTATTTTGTAACAACAACGTGTCGCTGCCGTTTCGTTATGTTTACGCTCAAAAGTACAACCCGCTTGAGACACTCGGCTAACATCCTAGTGATGTCAGGGTCCGCACTGATACGGCTACACAATCATACAGGTTTAATCACAAAATAATCACAAATTATTGTGAGATTATCATGAGATTCAAGATGGCAGATGTAACATGTTTTTTAAATTGGTTATTACGAGATTTTATCATATTTAGACGTCTTCCGCATCAAAACCACTGTGTTTGAGCCAGAGCTGGACTACAGATCTTTTCTTTATTTGTTGTGGTCTTCAAAATATGATTTTGGTGATTTTGGTAAAAAACTTGTAAATGGACAAAATGTGCCAAAAAAAAACGTGTAATAGTTAATTTGTATTTAATGTTATTGTTTCAAAGAATTTCAGGCGGGTGGTTGCCACCCCCACTCATTTTCACCTTGCCAAATCTGGCCCTCTTTAAAAAAAAAGTTTGGACACCCCTGGTTTAAGTAATCCACATTTGTCTCTTTGCGTCACGACTGTCTTCGATCTTCCCAACTGGAAGTCAACCACCTGTGATTGTTCTTCTTTCAGCTGTGCTACGATTACAAGCTCACACTGGTGGAAGATCAGAGCAAGATTCCGTGCCACTGCGGAGCCGTCAACTGCCGCAAGTGGATCAACTGAATGCGTAGCCAGAAGTCCTTTCCACAACTCAAAGGTGCCAATTTTTCTCCAGTGGAGATTCTGGGAAAGCAAGTTAACAGCCTCTTCTGGACGTGAATTTGTTTTAAAGTGCAAAACTAACAGGAAAACGCAACGCTAGGACACGGCGTTGTGTCAGAGCCATTTGTATCATTTTCTTGACTTGAAAGGACAAGGTTAAATCTGTGCATGTGCCACGAGTGCGTGTGTGTGCGCGCGTCTGCGCTATGTGTGCTTGAGTGATGCGTGTCGGACAGGTAGATTTCACCAGCGAATGAGAGCGCGAGCACTGTGCCGGGTAATGCCTTATTATAGGTGGATAGAGAGGGCAGGCCCACTGTATGACGCGATCCATAGAAATCAATGTAGAACATCACTGAATGGAGAATGTACGGAATTGACTTCCGCAAAGGGAAAATTGTTGCACTAAAAAAAAGGATAGAAAGAAAGAAAGGAAAAGTAAAGAAATGCAAAAGAAAATGAACTTACAGAAAACTCAAAAATACTTGATTCCATGAGTCAGTTTTATCCTAGATATCTCTCGTCGTGTAGTGTGAGGAAAATAAAGGTGTTTTGTATTTATTACTGCGCGAGTGACTGAGTGGGTCTATTTTTAAAAAACGGTTCGACGCCGGTTTATAGGACGGCCGACTGCAACTCTTACATGCAGTTTGAGATTCTGTTACGTCTGTAAATACGGTGTAAATATAGAGAATTATGGAAATGATTGACCAAATACTACCTTATTCACTACCTTGTTCATATTGATGTTTTAGACGTGATTGTTGCGTTTTGCTTTATTCTTCTCGTTTTTTTTTCTCCCCTTTGAAATTATTTAACTAAGAAACACAACGATACCACATGTAATTATGAAAATGTACAGAATAACGATGCTATTTTCACAGTATTTTCTGTGTGCTTTGACTGTGGTATTGCCGCCAGTTTGGGGTTTTTAATTCACCGCTCAGCGTTTAGTTGGTTTTGACTTGGTTTTATGCTACGGAGAATTTGTAAGAGGCGACTTTTAGCCATTCAGGTCTGATTTTAGATGTAGATATTACTGTGAAATGAACTTTAAACCTCAAACCGAATGATGAAACACAAATAGACCGGCACAAATGGATCACTCTGTTTTTGTTTTTGTTGTTGTTTTTTGACGTCTTAAAGGTGTCATAGGAATTTTTCTAAACACATCCAGTGTCCTTGGGAAGAACGGCTCTTCGGGAAGGTTTGTACATATGAAAAATGCTTGTGTCAGTGAAGTATCTGTTCATAAAGCCGTTCGTTTTGTAGCCAAAAACAGATCTTCACATCTCGCACGCTTTTCAGTCGGAGAGGTTTTGGTGTGCACAATTTCACATTGAAAAACTGGCAGCAGAAACTTGTAATGTACCGGGCATGGATTTTTTTTTCCACAAGAGTCGGTTGTATATATATTTTTTCCTCAACAAACAGCTGTAACAAATTGTTTCCTGGATATTTTCTTTGTCTTGTAATATACATTAATTTCCTAGTGTTTTTTGCTTTGCTCTGTATAGTCGTCTGACTTGTTTGGGAAACCGAAGCTTTTTTGAAGTACACAGAGCGATATAGGGTTTGGTATTTGAGGAACTGAATTTACATTTTCAAAAAATAAAATATTTTACATCATGGATCCACTGACGACTTATTCAGCTTCTTTTCTGGTTCTGATGTTGGTAAATGTGTTTGATGTCTTTCATTTTCAACAGTTCAGTTTTATCTGCAGCACAAGTTTTACAATAACACACACATATAAGTGTCTGTTTCTATATATAAAATATTACATACTGTATGTTATTATGCATGCGTGAGCGCAATTTTATGTGGTATAATGTGTGTTTGTGGAATGTACATATTTTATACACACGTGTCAAATATACAATAATTATTACAAATGTATATATTTGTATGTGTGTATACAGTATGTATTTGTATGTATACATTTTCATATGACACATACAGTGGTGTGAAAAACTATTTGCCCCCTTTCCTGACATTTTATTCTTTTGCATGTTTGTCACACAAAATGTTACTGATCATCGAACACATTTTAATGTTAGTCAAAGATAAAACAAAATGCAGTTTTTAAATGAATGGTTCTATTATTTAGTGAGAAAAAAATCCAAACCCACATAGCCCTGTGTGAAAAAGTAATTGCCCCTGCACCTAATAACTGGTTGGGCCACCCTTAGCAGCAATAACTGCAAGCAAACGTTTGCGATAACTTGCAACAAGTCTTTTACAGCGCTCTGGAGGAATTTTGGCCCACTCATCTTTGCAGAATTGTTGTAATCCAGCTTTATTTGTAATAGAGGGTTTTCTAGCATGAACCGCCTTCTTAAGGTCACGCCACAGCATCTCAATGGGATTCAGGTCAGGACTTTGACTAGGCCACTCCAAAGTCTTCATTTAGTTTTTTTTCCAGCCATTCAGAGGTGGATTTGTTGGTGTGTTTTGGGTCATTGTCCTGCTGCAGCACCCAAGATCGCTTTAGCGTGAGTTGACGAACAGATGGCCGGACTTTCTCCTTCAGGATTTTTTGGTAGACATTAGAATTCATGCTTCCATCTACGTTTTGTTATGTCATTTGTGGATAATGCCTCTCACTGTGGTTTGCTGGAGTCCCAAAGGTTTAGAAATGGCTTTATAACCTTTACCAGACTGATGGATCACAATTACTTTTGTTCTCATTTCTTCCTGAATTTCTTTGAATCTTGGCACGATGTCTAGCTTTTGAGGTGCTTTTGGTCTACTTCTCTGTGTCAGGCAGCTTCTGTTTAAGTGATTTCTTGATTGAAACAGGTGTGGCAGTAATCAGGCCTGGGGGGTGGCTACAGAAATTGAACTTTGGTGGTGTGATAAACCACAGTTAAGTTATTTTTTAACAGGGGGGGGGGGCAATCACTTTTTCACACAGGGCTGTGTGGGTTTGGATTTTTTTCTCTATAGAGAAAAATTAGAACCATTCATTTAAAAACTACATTTTGTGTTTACTTGTGTTATATTTGACTAATATTAAATTATGTTCGATGATCAGTAACACATTGTGTGACAAACATGCAAAAGAATAAAAAGTCAGGAAGGGGGCAAATAGTTTTTCACACCTCTGTACAGTATGAACAGTAAAACCCTGCTTTCTGATTTTTTTGATAAGTACGTTAATGAAATTAACATTATGTTATTATATTAGTACATTATATATTAATAACAATATTTTAAAGCCATAATAACTAATAAAAGCTTTTTAAGAGAAAACATTTTGTGATGTATTGCAATGGGAACCCAGTATTACATCGTCGACCTGACGTTCTTGTTTTAGTGCAACTACAATAACACATTTATTCTCCATCAGGAAAAGTTTTTTAAGAAAGTAAACATTTTCAAGTCATTAACCTGCAACAGGACGGATAATGCCCGAGATTATATCACAAGATGGGCACTGAGAAATGCACTACCTGAGAGACGTCACAGCCTTGAAGCTCATTGTGACGTCATGTGAGAGCCAGGAGGAGAACGTTGTTCAATTGGCTCCATAAATTTTGGGTTTTTCTTCTAGTCCAATACTTCATCGCATGCTTTCATTATGTATGCATTGTGCTTTTGGGACCCGAACATGGCTCACTAGAACATGGTTTGTATTTTTTTGGGCTACTCGGTTATGACGTATCAAAACAGTCAAGTGTTCCATGACGTCTGGCGCTGACCTAATCTTGTCAGAACATTTCAAACTTTTAAACTGGAGTTTAGATATTCACAATTAAGTATCAATAAAAACATTTGTGTTCGTTTTACACATTTCTAGCTTATGATAACATAACATGTAAAATTTGAAATCATTTGACGGGGAATATGTAAACATTCAAACTACAGAATAACACTAACAACACACGTCGTTGTCTTCTTGCGAAACTGGTTCAAAGATTATTCAAATGTACTGATGAAATAACACCAGGGAGGCGCTTGACCAAGGCAAGTGCGTGGGTGCGGGATTCGAACCCTGGAAACAAGTGTGGCTGAATGCGGATGTGATCCGCGGCGCACTGACACTGATAAGGAACTGGATGCCCGGGATGTGCTTGTGTTGAGTTCAGCCTTCATCACATGCCAGTCCAGCGATCGCTCGCTCGGAAAACATTCGCGAAGAATCTCACGCGTGGATTTGTTTGGTGTCTGGTAACGATTGTGTTCCGAAGAAGATGGGGAGCACAGTAATGGACTCGGCGAAAAAGGAAAGTACAAAGAAATCCACCAAGCGACGGCGGACACTGCTGCGACTCAACATGCCAGTAAGTTTCTTTCCGACCAACTTCATTGCTCGATAAAACGCTGGCGAGTGGCGACCGAGTGGGCGGCTGCTTGGCGCGCGGATAGAGGAAGAACCGCCAGCGCCGTTCGTTCGTTCGCTCGCTCGCTCGCTGCTGTTTTGTGGTTGTTTTGAGAAGTTGCGCTTTCAGCTCAGTTCTACGGTGGTTTCCGGTCATCTGTGGTAAGTTGTTGCAGTCCGAATGAATCGTCCCCGGGATGCGCTTTCACCTGAGGCGTCGGATTCGCGCGTTTACCGATCACGCGACAGTGCAGTGGGCCTTCACGGGCGAGCGATGCGCGTGGAAGTGTCACGTTAGTGTGGAATGCCGACATAAAGGAGGACACTCCCCCTGCTCGCGCATCTCACAACGCGCTTCAGCGGCCCGAGTTTGTTTGCTTTGCACCAGGAAGACTCGTTTGGGAAAAACGGGCCGGACTGTGGCTGAATTGGGCTGAGGATAAATTAATTGTGTCTTCGCGGAAAGGAGGAAGTGAAGGATCCAGCTGTAAGTAAACGCGCCTCATGACGGCGTCCGGCAAATGTTTGCGCCGCAGACTTTTCCTGACTAAAGGCCACCGTGTGAGTGTGTGTGTGTGCGTGAGTGTGTTTTGAGGTGAACGTCAAGGCTGCTGAGACGATAAGGAAAGAACAATCCGTATTCAGGGTGGTTTGCTGTTGTGTCTTCGAGTTATCACTGCAAAGTGGTTCCACAAACGGGTTTTTATCCAAATATTCGATGAAAACTGGCTGCGTGTCATTTATGACTGTTTATACTAAATCCCTACTGTAAAGGAACCTTATTCCGAACACACCTGTCATTATTGTAAAGCTGGTACGCATGAGCATTTTTAGTGAAAGCTACACACTAATAATAAGAATAATATTATGAATATTTTTCACATTTATTGGCACCAAACTGGATGGATCTGTGCATTCTAGTCAGACGAAATCATTGGAATAAAGACTTTTAAAGAACTTTTGTTGAACAGGCTTTTAGTAAACTAGTTTTAGTAAAGTAGACTGGTTGTTTCGCTTTAAAGATGCCCTTTATCCCACAATGCATTTCACCTGGGTTAAGGCCGTGTTTCTGGAGAGCAGAGGAGAACAAACAGTCACTTCATACAGACCTAAGTCATGTTTGCAACACCAAGGTCATGGTTTTGATTCCCAGGCAAAGCAACAAGTGATTTTGGTGTTTGACAGCAATGCATTTTAAAATGCTAAGTAAAATGTTTACCTCAGACTTGTGCTTAATAAACATTGAAGACATTTTACAATTTGTACCCGGTTTTATTTATTTTTAAAATAAAATCTAAATGAATTTCAACGTTGCTAATTTGCTGCACATGTGAGGAGATCAATCGTTGACAATCTTCTTCGCAATCACTTGCAGTTCCTTTTCTTATAGACTTTCAATGTCGGATTTTTCTCTGCATTTTCAAGGTCCTTGTAAGATGTTTGTTCCAGCTCTTCTCATAACAGACCCTCTGTTCTAAGAATACAGCTCAGAAGACACTTGTACAGAAAAAAATCTGGCAACCGTACAAAAGCACAAAATCTCTGTCACTCAGCAGATGTATTAATAACTTCTGCCGTCCATTAACAACTGCTAAAAGTTATCAGTCCCGCTTACCAGCAAAGAATCTGATGTGTCCGTACCTTGAGATTTTCATACTTTAAATCTATAGTCATTATAAAGACAGCAGTTCTTAAGATTAACCAGCAGGATTACCAGAGCATTTTAATATGATAATAAATTAGCTTTGAAACGAAGGTGCAAATGCGTCAGCCTATTTGGGTTCAAGCTTGGGCAACATGCATCAATTAGTAGGCCAGCTATGATCTTCATTGAAATATGGGCTGAAGTTCATGAAAATTATTATTTACATCTCAGTATAGGCTGTAGATACTCCAAACACACCAACTCTAGCTTTTGCTGTCTTCCACCGGAGCTAAAGCTCCGTAAATGTTTTGGCTCAGACTTCCTCTGTGTGAAAGTTCGGTTTCTTATTTCTCACCGACGTCTCTGACAATTTGTTAAGACCCACAAAAGCAGTCGCAAGCTTCATTGTTCCATCACCAGCTGATGTTTGATCCCATTCCCAGTCTGTTCTAGTGGAGAGATTAGACGTTAAGTGCGCCAGAAACGTCTCATACATGTCAAATCCACAAACTCCAGCTCGATGAAAAGCTGATTAACCCCATTTTACACATATTAATCGCTAATGCCATTCCAATGTGGTATTTGTGTGAAATGACTACGATTGCTGCGTCCATTTGCTGTATAAAGCAGACAATGGACTTGTCGAATGGGCTGTATTACTGTTTAATCGGCCTCGTTCTGTCTTTCCACAGGACTTTGGTACATTTGCATCCTCTCTTATGGATGGAGAGCCAGACAGAGCAGACAGAGATGCATGGAAAAAGGTAAATGTCCCTTTTTCAGATTTAACACCACATTCCTGTTAGATATGAAATTTGTCTGTACTGGGGTGAAACGATCAATCGTAGTGATATCTCAATGTCAGTTTGTGTGAGTAGAAAGATGTGATTTGTTTGAATAAGCACTTGGCTGGAGGCGGTGCAACGCCATGTGACTTTAACCGTGCCGCACCACCAGTCTAAAAAAAAAAACATTTTTTGGACCATTTTAATACAGTCCCTAGTGAACAAATTGACAAACTCCCTTTTCAGACAAAGAAACTCCTAAAATTTTTGCATTAAACTCTTTCCTAACCCGTCGCTCTAGACCGTACTGTACCGTGTTGTCTCTCACAACTTACTATGATTGCTCGCTGAGTTGTAGTATGTAAGGCTAGGTGGTTTTGTTTACCAAAGGAACCACAAGCAGATTGTTACACACTGGTGTATGTTTCACAAAGTGAAGAAGACTTGTAGAAACACGCTTGAGCTGGTGGTGCTGGGAAGAGTTGGTGTGTGCAGCCCTCAGGTATGTTTCTGGATAAGCACACGAGTTTGTTGTCGGATAAGCACGATGGATTGTCTCGGCACATGCTGTTCTTTTAACTTTCTGACTCCACACTTGGTAATTCAATGGTGATGATCTCTCTTGTTTGGTCTCTGCCAACCACATTCTCTCTCTCAATCTCACCCTCTTTTTCTTCTCTCCATTTTCGTTCTTTTTTCTCAATCCCTCTTTTACTCACTCTTTTCTCTCGATAACACGCCTTAAAAACAAGATTTATTATCTCTTATCTTGACAGAGCTAGTTCAAACATCAGATGTAATGCATTGTTTTGTAGGTTGTAGTCATTGTTCTTGCTTGCTTTATATGAAGTATGGTAAATTTAGTGAAATTGTGACTAACCATATTGAAATTGTGCTCTGCATTTAACCCATCCTGTGAAGTGCACATACATACAGTGAAGTGAACACACACAAACCTGGAGCAGTGGGCAGCCTAAGCCGTGGCGCCCGGGGGGCATGTGGGGTACAGTGTCTTGGGCAAGGACACTGTTGCAGAGCCATATCATATGGCACTGTGAAAATTCACTTAAAATTAAGACTTAAATAAAAAAAGTTTTAGGTGTTTGTGTGTGTGTACAGGTGCTGGTGATATGATTAGAATTATTTTATTATTACTTATCATGATTATTTATTATTAGAATTTATTATTTTACTTTTATACTGTCTTCATTATATAGTGCATGGAGTCGGATGCTCGAATAGTTGCCTTGAGTTCTTTTTTTTGTTGTTGCTGGGTCTTGCATATTGCTTTCTTCATTTCACAACACTCAATTCTATGGGTTAAGGTCAGATTTCTGGACTCTCATGACTCTCCAATCGCTTTGGCACTGTGGGCAGGTGCCAAATCCTGTTATGTTCTGTTATAAAATTTTATCAGCATTTCCGTAAGGTAAGCTGGAAGCATGCCCACCAAGCAAGCGCTCTAAAACGTTCAGGTATGCGCCTGCATTGACCTTGGACCTCAGAAAACACAGTGAACCATCATCAGCAGATGACAGGGCACTCCAAACCACCCCTGGCTGTTGATGACTCTGGGATTCTGTTTGCCAAAGTAAAGGCTACATTTACTTTCATCATTAAACGTAACTTTGGGCCTTTGCTCTCTGTTGATGAGTGCAATCTGTGTGTAGATCCTGAAGCACAGACTCCAGAGCTGTCCACTCTTTGTTATTCTCTCCCAGATTATGGATTGGGTTTTTTTGCACAGTCCTCTCTAGGGTTGACTTATGCCTAACCCCTCTCAAATACAGTGCTTGGACACAGATCATTGTGAACAGCCATCTTTTTGAGACAATCAGTTGTGTCTTCCCTTCTGCGTACAACGGGAGCAGTCTCCCCCATCATTAGAAGCTCAAGGAACTAGTCTATTCTAGTCTAAAAAGAGAGACTATTTAAAGGATATTATTACATTGAGATAATTTTATTAGCTAACCGTTCTTACCTTTTCTGTAAAGATAAAGCTACTGTAAATGCAGTATATAATAAGATGTTGTCCTTTTGTAGCCATTGTTTAACACGACTGTTGTTTTTTTTATGCAGGCCCACAGAAGCAATTCCTCAAGCCCTTCCAAAGACCCGTATCTGAGATCTCCTTCCAGTCAACCCTCCACCCCAGCCTCTGCTCCCCCTTGCCCCAGGACTAGTCCTGGCTCTCCCAAAACCATCTTTCCCCGCCCACTACCCTCTCACCAGGACGCTTCTCCCAAATCACCCCGCCGCCTCAGTTTCAGTGGAATCTTCCGCTCTTCCTCCAGCTCAGCTCCAGCCAGCATCAAGCTCTTCTCCAGATCCAAAAGAGGTGAGACTTTATGATCTGTTTAGATTCTAGTAAGTCACTGTTTAAATCACTAGAATTGTTCAGTGAATTGTGTTGACACAGTACTATATCAATACATTGCATCTCTGAACGCCACAGCTCAAGCCTACCCACTGCTCCGGGTTTGTGTGTTCTCTATATGCGTGTTCACCTCACTATTACAGTTGTGTTAAATTGTGCAGAGCACAATTTTAAAATGACTACTAGTGGGCATCTCAACTTAATTTTTATAGTAGATCTTGGCCCAAATCCTATCATTCTTTTTGTTTCAAGCCTCTACTATTTGATTGCAGGCACAGCTCGTTACACTAATGCTCAGTTTTGGCTTTTTCAATTTTTTGCGTAAAGTAACAAGCAAAATATTTTCCCCGTCCAAATTCCCACCTTCACAGTTTCATTATGTTTTGCACCTTGTGAAAATCTACCTACAAAATGGCCAATTTTTACATAAATGGTCTCTAGGAAGACTAAGGACCAATTTGCAAATGTTCAAGACACTTTGTCAAGCTGCTCCCTATATTGCATGGCAGTGTTACATTACAGGAGCAGCCAAGCAATATAGGCATGATTAGAACGATCACAAACATGGATCCCAGACCAGTATTTCATCTTGTCTTGTGATTTCTGTGAAGTCAAAGGGAAACTTTTAGCACCATATCTGACTTCCTGTTGACTCACTTCCAGAAAGGAAGTGGTTTGATCACAATTCCCTTGATACTCCTTTGATTTCTAAATGTCTAACACTTTCTTAAATGATTGGTGTTGACTTCAGTCTGCAGGGTGCGAGTTTTAACAAAAAGACTGTAAAATATTTAGTTGGTTTTTGCTTTATTCCTCTTTAAATATTAATTATACAGTTAATCTTCCAGTAAAAATATCTAAGTATAGGCAATAATCTTAGTAAATTTGGCAAATTAGGCGGTAGCGTTTAATGTTAGAAATAAAAAAAAAGGGAATTATTGCTTCGGACTTTCCATCAGCATCACATCATCTTCTATCAGCCATGCAATTTTTAACAAATTAAACGGAAACCAGACATTTTGTGGGTGTTCCTTTTTATATGGTGAAACTTCTGTATGAACAATGCAATGTACCAAGCATCTCAAAGGAAACATTGCTCGAGGACCAGACCCTGCTCGAGGACCAAAGTGGTGACCAAATTTGAATGTCTTGAATCTTCAGGAACGCTGTTGAATGTCTTATACAGTACAGATTTTTCAAAAATGTCTTTTATGTCTAGTCTCTGATGGTTTTGTGTTATTCACACAGCAATTGCCTTTTTCTTATTCTAAAACAATTTCAGAAGCTGTACAAAAACATGACCAAACAATAGAACACGTCTATACTTTAACATTGAGTGTGACACTGACTATGACAAGTCAGCAAGCCGTTAGGTGAAAGAGCTCAGTTAAAACAAAACACTATTAGCTCTCAAATAACTAGCATCACAAGTCAAACCAAAATGAATTAAATCTATTTGTAACTGTTAAAAAAAGTGTCTGTCTGTGCCTCAGCCACATTTGTAAATTCCAAAGCTCAGTTTGGACAAATAACATGAGGAGTGGATTCCCCTGTTTAAAAATAAAATGAAAGATTAACTGCATAATAGTACTGTCATTGTGGCAGGCTAAAGCCTTATGAAAAAGCCTTTTGTTCTTTAGATTAACTCAATGCATTTACCTTCTCGTGTTTCATATTATTCATATAAAGCATGTTCATATTTTTTAACTCATCCGCTTAATATTAAACCTAGTCATTCAGTTAGTGGTCCAATGGTGGGAGTCGGACCGGCCAATAAATCATNCCCCACAATCCCCCCCGGACACCACGACTTAAGGCTGCTCACTGCTCCGGGTTTGTGTGTGTCACTTCCTGGAGTGCATGTATCTTCTTGTAACGTCACTGGAAGGTTAAATGCAGAACAGAATTTCTATGCCTACTAGTGGCCATACTGACAAACTCACACACCCACTAGATTTAAAAGTTGTTTTCACTGGATCAACAATATCTAGGGCTTCCCACCAGGAGGCACTGTGAGTCAAATCATGTCTATGAACCAGTGAACAATCTGCATCAGTCAGATATCAGGAGCACAAGCCATTGACAGAAGAAGAGATGTACCTGTAGTCAAATGTGAAACGCAAGAAGCTAAAACTGCCAACCTGAGGAACCTGAGTTTTTGTTTAAACGCTACAGATCGTTTTAAATTCAATATGTTTCTAATTAATTGTAATGTATCTAGGCAGTATTTCTGGACCCAATCATTGGCCCAGCCTGACCAGAATGCACATCCACCCATATTTACCTGTCATAATCACACGTTCCAGTCAAAAATCAGAGCAAACCGACAGCCAGATGCAAACTTCACACAGAAAAGCCATAAAATACATTTGAAGTCATTGCTTTGCATTAGTAGAGCATCTTGATCAATATTAGTTGGAATAGTTCATTTTAACTTGGCAGTTTTAGTTGTTAATATTGTTTTGTTTCTCTGACTTGGGAAATAACTTTTGCGTAATAAAGTTCAGCTTCAAATAAAGTACAAATCCCAATTGTAAAAATGCACTGCAAATTAGTATCTTTCAAATCAAAATCAGGATTGTCTAAAACGGACAACAGAAGAACCGAGATGGGACACAACAAAGTGGCAGAACAAAAGAAACTTCTGCGTGCAAATTCCCGTGCGGACGATCCGTGTGAAAGGCTGAACCACCAGCAAGTTTGGCTTGTGTTGCCTGCTCTCCTTTTACAGTTTCCTGCCGTGTAAGCTATTTTAAATGGACGCGCAGCTGCACCCGACACTTCTCTGCAGAGAGGGCCGGCCTGCACATTGCTTTCCAATGTTCACCACCTCAGAGAAGGCATCCCGTCTGAGAGTGAGCTGGCAGCACTGGGGGCCACAAGTCTTTCGTCAGCAGAGTCTCTTCAACTGTGACCGTGTCAGCAAAGTGACATCCCACACTCAAGAGGCAGGACAGGAAATCAGGGGATCGGTAACGCCACACTTGCACCCCATGCTGGGATTTTATTTCGACAAAGCTCACTAAAGGAATCCAACTGGTGGACATGTGGAGACTTTAAAGATTGAGACTACAAAACCATTCTGCTCGCACTCTTTAAACAAAGGGTTCTGAGAAGCACCTGCAGGGAATCTTCTTGTAGTTTGGCGGGTATGATGGACGTTCAGGCCGAACGCGAGGTGTTCTGAGTCCCATGAAGAGGTTCGGAAGTTTGCGTCGGACTAAAAGACGCAAGGATGAAGAGTTGCTGGGTGGAAGACGTGGATCCGAGTCGCCATTTCTGCCTGGTACCGAAACAATCTCTTGTTCTTAAGCTAAACAAACTGTTCTTCCTTGAATGTTCAGGTATGTCTGAACTGGTGATGGAATTCATCAGACAAACAGTTCTGTTCTAAAAAGCGTTGAGTTTTAGAGTACAACTTTAGAGGCAACTACAGAGTCTGTAAAGTATTTGCGTCTGCGACTATTACCTTGTTGGCAGGAAAAGCTCTTTTCAGCTGTATTTTGGGCCTGGTTTGACCCTGAAGCCATTAGCGGATGCAGGACCTTCATCACATGACGCAAACCGTACGCTCTATTGGCAGATTACTAGCGCTGATCATAAGCACAACTGAAACGGCTCTTCTGGTTGCAGTCTAAGGGTTTGATTATTCAACGATGCATGTTTAATGAATGGATTAGTGGAGTGTTTTGTAGAGCTGCATGATTTATAGACAACTTGCAAGATAATGTTTGAATGCAGTGATAATAATGTAATTTATTATGAATAAGTTGTATTGTGTTTTCTCCCCGTTTCTACTTTAGAACTCTGGACCGTATATCGTTATTAAAGCTGAAATTAAATTAAATTAAGTTCTGTATAAATTAGTAGTGACCCAAATATATGAGTGTGAATTTCTGTATTGCTTTTTTATTTTAATAAATAAATAAATTTAATTATTTTTAATTCAATAAAACTTTTTAACAGTTTGCTAAGCAGTTGCCCACTTGTTCATATTTTATTGTTATTATTGTTATTATTACTTATAGCCAGTTCAATTAAATGATAATAATAATAACATAAGTATTACTGCTACTTTTGTATGTCTGTGTGGTTTTCTGGCTCTCTTTCAGGGTGGGGACTAAATAATAGTCAACCAATTGCAGTACGAGGCGTGTCCTGGTTCTTCAACAAGCAGCATTTTCTCAGTAGTTTCATACTACATAACGCTGTCAGTGTTACTGGTGTTCACTTATCTGCCAGTATGATTTGAAATTTGAATGATCATTTGTCAGGTGACCTTTGCGTCACAATACTCATGATACCATTTATATATGGTATCACCATATATAAATCACTATTGATCTGAAATCTGAAGTTTAAAATCTGAGTATTTTAGCATAGTTTTCTGTGTCAGGAGTGACATATTGTGGTTTAGAGAGTGGCATATTGTGTTTGCCCACAAGTTTTTTTTTTTTTTGTTTGATTTCCAGAGAAAGCATGATATTGGTTTAATTAATGGAGTACTATAATTCAATGTTATTGAATCAATGTTATTGTCAAGTTATTTTGCAGTTGGAAAAAGTAGAATTATGGTACGGTTGTTTAATGATCTTTAAAGCTTCTGAAAATCCTTCTAATAATATAGTCGAATAGTAGAATTTTTAGAAGTTCATAAAAATAAACCCGAATTTATCCAAGAAAGAATTACGCAAAAAAAGTTCCCTTATCCCTCTTTACTAGAAATTGAATCCAGTCAAACCAGTGTGCAAAGACCTGCAGTTTGTCATCCACAGCAAGCGAGTGTTATCTTCACTGGAGGAATGTGTAGCAGTGCGAAGGCTAAAATAAGAAGTCGACACACCAAGCAGGTCAGCGCCAGCTGGCAGACTAAATGTCAGGAGATAGTTGAGGTCTCGCGCTGTTGTGAGTGGTCAGGGCTGTCACAGTGTCGCCTTCGGGAAGTTCTAAAAGAAGTTCAAAATGCAGTGCAAATTATACAAGGCTTCAGTGATCCTCCTTTAGATCTTGCTGCAACAAGAAAACAACGAGATGTTCTTCACACGTATAACGACGTCAGTCACGTAAGGTACAGGGGAAGCCTGTGGTGTCATGGTATAATCCCCTGTGGTGACCTATCACAGTGTGTTGACCTGATTCTTGGATTCAAAACAGTGCTGCTCCTAGAGAGCAGAAGTACACGTCAACAGACTTGAGACTTGCCTAGAAGTTTGTACTTCCAAAGACATGGCTCAGGCATGTTAAAGGGTTGGAGCAAAACCACGGCTGTTAAGTTGATTGCAAATTCTATAAAGGGGATTTACAACCATGTAGTAACGTTTTAGAAGATTCAAGGACATTTTTTGAGTAAAGGTCATGGTCATGTAGCTACGTGATTAATATACATGGGGTTTTACTGGTTGTGTTTCATAGGCTCTGCCCTTTCCACTCCCCCGACCACACCAACACAGAGTCTGGATCCACCGCTCTTCTCTCTGGAGACCCCCAGTCTCACAGATCATGTGGAGGAACGTCGCTCCCGTTCTCTATCGTCGCCCCCAGACACAGGCCAGCGCTTCAGTCTGAGTCCAGTTACTAACAAGCCCCCTTTCACCTCGAGCTCCTTTAACTCTACCTCACGCCAGGTGAGTGAACATCTTTCCGTTTCCACACTAAACATGTCTAGGGCTTTGGTTTGTCCAGAAGTCATTTGTTAAGTTAAGCTCCACACAGAAGCATCACCTTGATGAGAGAAGTTGTCTTGAGTGCTATTGAGGGAAGTGAGAGCCATATGGTAATGAGATCTGATGCAGATTGGCAGTAACCAATCGGAATGAGGAGTTCCTCCGCTTGACAGATTCAACAACATGGTTTGCATTGCTGACCGGTAGAGACAAAGGATTTGTTCTACATCAGAGAAAATAACTTGTTCTACAGCAATGCTATTCAGTGCGGCCAGAGCAAAGCTTTTTTGCGCTGTTTGGTGTTTACACACAGTTAGTCTGCAAGTCTTGCTGCACAATGGCCATTTTTCACTTTCTATAGCCAGAAACCAGAGTTTCTTGTTTACATAAGTTGCATTAGTGCAATGTAAAAGGCCTGACACCCACATTTCAATTTTACTTTACAATTTTTTAATACATTTTTGTAATTCTTTTTTACCACAGATTAATGCATTTTTTTATTATGCAAATGCTACAAGTTCTGATACAAAGTTACATTCAACAACAATATTACAAACCACAGACTACAACAAAGTGTGTGTGTGTATGTGTGTGTGTGTGTCTTTGCCTGAAAAATTAGGGTGTTTTTATGATTAAATAATTAAAAGATTAACAGAAAAAATACTAATTTCAGGCTTGTTTTGAGGCAGCACTTCATGACAGACATAAAATGTATATTTACAAAAATGTAATTTAATTAACAGCCATTAATATTGAGAAAATGTACTGGAGATCTTCTTCTGCTGTGA
The DNA here is from genome assembly GCA_028128575.1 of Paedocypris carbunculus. Taxonomy (NCBI): domain Eukaryota; kingdom Metazoa; phylum Chordata; class Actinopteri; order Cypriniformes; genus Paedocypris; species Paedocypris carbunculus. Next base: position 2,295,459 of record SOMO01000036.1, on the reverse strand, counting down.
ATGTCAACAGCGCAACAGACCGGGAACGTACCACTATCATCACTGTTGAACTAATACGTTTAATCTTGTTCGTTTATTGTGTTGGATGCATAAATAGCTTACAGTTCTAGCAATGCGGTCGTGACTTGGACGCTTCCACTTTACTAGTAGGGGGTTTCTTAACGCTGAGAAAGTGAGCTGAAGTGAGTCAAGCCCCTGTGTCTTTCTTTCTCAGAGCTGCGGTCTTGCAGAAGGTATGCTGGAAAAACTTGAACTTGATGATGAGGGTAAGTGCAGAGTTGCTTCTGTTTCACTGCATGTTTGGTGAATTGCATGACATTTTGGTTTCATTCAGATTATGTGGCTGATGTGTTTGGAGTCTTTAAGATTCTCACACTGTTCTTCACATACTTCACATTGTGTTAATTTCAGTGAAGCGTGTAGCTTTCCATGATTCTAAAGAAGTTCTTTACTGCTTGATTTCAGCGTCTGAAGAGCCAGACTGTGATATTTACATGCGCTTCATAAAATCGCACAAGTGCTACGACCTCATCCCCACCAGCTCCAAACTAGTGGTCTTTGATACAACACTACAGGTATGTTTAACGCTGATGACTAGACGAGAAATCCATTGCTGGACAAGTGGTGGTGTCTGAAGACCAACTCCACCGTGTGATCAAACAAAAAATAAGTTAAGAAGTCAAATATGCCGGTATAACATCACAAACATAGTTTTAAGTTCTTATCTCAGAGTTTATTGAATCCAGGCTGCAAAAAAAAAATTGTATTAAAAGTAAAAGTGCTTTTGCTTGGTTCCAGTCAACAATAAGTTATTGTAGTTAATGTTTCATCGGTAAATAAATCCTCGCGGGTGATTGAAATGGATGGGTCTCTTTGAAGCAGTCATAAAAGTCGTTTTGTCATGGTTAAACAGTAATCGTGTCCAGGTATGTGCTGTTGGTTGTAGGGAGCGACATCGCCTTTTAACCCATTAACCTGGCCCAGAGCCAGCGCAAGATTCCGGAAAGAGCCTCAAGGAAAGGCGCGCACAGTCTAAAATCTTGTGCTTTCTACAGGTTAAGAAAGCTTTCTTTGCTTTGGTCGCAAATGGAGTTCGAGCCGCTCCACTATGGGAAACCAAAAAGCAAAGCTTTGTGGGTAAGACGTGACACATATTCAAATATTCAAAAAAGATGTATAGCACTGATTCATTAATCCTGGTTTGTTTCTAACATCACAAATCAGTGATGATGAGGGAGATCGAAATCTGATCTTGTCCTGTCCTTGATTCCTGCCACTACACAATATTCATTCAACATCATCAGTGCATCAATGATTATTTTGTCTCATTTTGTCTCTAAGTTGTTTCTATACTGAAAAGTGGAGGCCACAGTCACTTGCTTCTTAACTGATGACTGCTTGGCTATATAACATTTGAAAAAAAAAACTGCTGTTGTCCACACCCTGTAGTTATATCACCATGTTTTTATATTGTTGATCAGAAATCAATACATCGTTTCATAATGCTGTGTTTTCTGATTAGGAATGTTAACCATCACTGACTTCATCATCATTCTACACCGATACTACAAGTCACCGCTGGTAAGGATCCATACGTTTCAGAGTTCTGGAGCATTTTATTAATGTTGTATTTGTGGCCGACAGGTCCAAATATATGAGCTGGAAGAGCATAAAATTGAGACTTGGAGAGGTGACAATCTTTCTCCTTTCTGTGCAGCTTGTATGAACTGTTTTAGAAGTGGTTGTGTTCATTTGATTTAGGTTTGTGTGGTTATACATGTTCTGTCTCCTTTTGTACCTGCAGAACTTTACTTGCAAGAAATGTTTAAACCTTTAGTCAACATATCGCCTGACGCAAGGTGAGACTTTACGAATTTTTCATTCTCCAGTCAAAAGCTGGAGAAGTTTTTAAAATGTGATTTTCCTTCAACCCATTTTCTGTCCAGCATATTTGATGCTGTTTATTCGCTCATCAAAAACAAAATCCATCGTTTGCCGGTTATTGATCCAGTCACAGGAAATGCCTTGTATATCCTCACACACAAGCGAATCCTCAAATTTCTGCAGCTTTTTGTGAGTATAGCACCATTTGTGAACTGATGGCCATTTTTATAAAAAATATATTTTTAAAATAAAAGTAAAAGAAGATAATGGTGACTCTGATGTGGAGCTTGTGGCTGATGTTATAGGTGTGCGAGATGCCCAAGCCGGCATTCATGAGACAGACTCTGGAGGATCTGGGCATTGGCACCTACAGAAACATCGCTTTCATTCACCCAGACACCCCCATTATCAAAGCTCTGGCCATGTTTGTGGAGCGGAGAGTGTCTGCTCTGCCAGTGGTGGACGTTTCAGGTGAAAACATACATTGGGGAAAGTTTGTCTGTTCCCCTGCTACTTTGATGCTCAAGTTCAAATTTAGGAAACTGTTTTAAGGATTTTTGTTCAATAACCAAGACATGTCTATTGACAACTCATATTTTCTTTGTTCCTTTTTAGGAAAAGTTGTGGACATTTATTCCAAATTTGATGTCATTGTAAGTGTAATATACAATAATTATAAACGTTTGACACTTGTTTTTGTGGTGTTACTTTTTTTGTAAAATCTCTGATTCTCTATGTATCATAGTCTGTATGTAGTGACTGTTTTTTTTTTTTCTTTCTTTTTTTTTTTTTTTTTTTTGCTTGCTTTTACTCAAAGCGAAAGAGGAACATTAGACATGATAATAGGACAGAAGCAGCAATTGGCCAAAAAATCCCCAAGATGAACAAACTCATGCCATTAATGCCAGTCAGTGAACAGAGACATTAGCACCTTTTTAAACTTGAAAATGATGAAGTGCTGGTGAAAGCCTTCAGTGCATTCTTAAATGGAGCGAAGGTGGAGAGATTCTAGTTGGAATAGAAAAATTGTTCTACCTGAGATTGAACAGTCGAACGGGAGAGTTCTCGTAATAGATTTGAACTTGAACGTTGGCTAAAATGTTCCTCTAACTCTCGGTCAGATTCATTCCATCTACTCGCTGATGCTGGTTGATTTTTAGCCAAGTTGCTTTTTCTAATCTCTTAGTCGCTGTGTTTAATGTTTGTGAACAAAGGATTAACAACTTCAATTATACGATAACTTTTTAAGACTTTTTGTGATAGTCTCTATTATGCAGAAATTATATTTTTCTCATGGTCTTGCAGCTAAACTACTGTCATAAACAGTGTCTTTGTATCAGTGACCTTGAACAAGACACTGACCCACATATGACCCACAGGCTTAAGGCTGCCTACTGCTCCGTGTTTGTGTGTGTAACTTGACTGGATGGTAACATTTCACAATTTTAATATCATATCAATTAATTCAGTGCAATAGGAGTCTTTGCAGTCGCCACACGGGTTCTTTGTTTTTTTGCAGTCTCTATATTTTTTTATTTTATATGGCAGGTCACTCTGTTTATTGTGTGTGTGTGTGTGTGTGTAGAATTTGGCAGCTGAGAAGACTTACAATAATCTGGACGTCACCGTCACTCAGGCCCTGTTGCATCGCTCTCAGTACTTTGAGGGAGTTATGAAGTGTTATCGACATGAAACCCTGGAGACTATTGTGGATAGGATCGTCAAAGCTGAGGTGAGAATTACCCAAAAGTTAATAAAATATCAGTTGTTCTTTTGTTCTAATAAAATATTTATTATTTAGTATGTCTCAAACACAAAAGTATTGCAAAATTAGTCTTCAAACAGTTTTTGTAAAACGGTTTTTGTACAATAAATCAATTATATTTTAACATTTTATTCTGCTCACCCCCGTCGGCTTATAAACACTCAGCATTGGAATAAAGCACACACTGTCAGCAATAGATATGGATAATTCTGGAGTTAATTGTACGAGACAGAAATGTATTTTTTTTTAAAAAGTGTGTGTGTGTGTGTGTGTGTGTGTGTGTGTGTGTGTGTGTGTGTGTGTGTGTGTGTGTGTGTGATGCAGGTTCACAGGCTGGTGGTGGTGGATGAGAACTCCAGCATTGAAGGCATCATCTCTCTGTCTGACATCCTGCAGGCTCTGGTTCTCACTCCCGCAGGTATAGACGCACAGAATTCCTAATCCCACCCTCCATTTCACCTCTCCTTTCTCCTTTCCACCCTTCCCTGGATCCATCTTTCCTCTCCTTGGACATCTACCATTTGAGTGTCACTCTCTGACCTCAGGTACATTCCCAGAGGTTGCATTCTGGTTGATTTTCCTGGACATGTGGCTGTTTATTGTGTTTACAGAGGCGACGCTTATAAAGATGAACATTAGGGACGTGTAATTACACACGCATATTGGTTGTTACTATATTGACTGGGTACAGTGCAGACATTGAGCCGCCAAAATTTGTCTATGGCAAAAAAACCAATGAGAGACGAAACGGCTTTCAGTCTGCAACGGATGCATGTGTGTACGAGATGCATGAATCAAGTTGGGAGTTTTTGCTAGAATCAGGATTTTTATTTTCTTTGTGTTAAAAATTGGGCTAAACTCTATGAATGAGAATGTCCAGCAATAAACATATGAATATTTTTTAAATCTCTTTTAAACGATAAAAAAAATATTTTTTTATGTTTGTCATTGTTGATACCCCAATATCACTGTATTTACGCGAATATAAGCAAATATAAAAAAAAAAAAAAAACTATAGCCCTTTTTTTTACAATTTTAGAAGCTTGTATTTGAAATATGCGCATATAAGTACCAGTTCTTCCATTATTCAACTTTGTGAGCAATCACAAAGAAATGGAACTCTGTCATCTTTATGTAGCAGTTTCTGGAAAGCGAGGTTGTGCTTATGTTTGCATACAAATACGGTATACACATGCGCGCATGTGTGAAATGTCATTTCGATTGAACATTTTTACACAAACATTCAATGAATAATTCCATTCTACTTTTAGAATTTACACAATAAATTGTAATTATATTCATATAAATGCATTTTTATTAATGGTTGCAACTCAACTATGTTTACGTACTGTAAATGCCTATTAGCATTATAATATTTGAAATAGATTAAAAGGATACACAAAAGCACAAACCGCAAGTCTGGGTTTGTGTATTACTGTTTTACTGCTGGTTCATAATGTAAGATTCACCTGCAGGTTTGGTTTGGTTTCCTCGACAGGGGGAAGCACTGCAGACCCCAGGACTGAATGATGACAAACACCAGCAGAAAGAATTCCTGATGCATGTCCGACTGGGCATGGAAAAGTGTTCCTCTGGAAGCGCAGAGACTGGGAATTCTTCTCTTTCAAGGAACCAAACCGGTTACTGGACACGCGTCAACCCTTCACTGCTTTACACGAGAAGGTCTCGCCTCCCGTAAGAGGCTCTGCTTTAGCTCACCGACGCAGGAATCTGCTCTCGGACGAGGCTCTGAAGTGGAAATGTGCCTTAGAGGACGGCGTTGTGAAGGCCGGAGCCACTCGCGAGGAGGGCAAACGGCAGGATCCTGCTTTTTGTGCAATAGGCAACACTTGCCACTGGTTATTTCCTGCTGTTAGATCCCTCACACACTACTCTGTGTCCTTTCAATCGCTTGCTGGTGTCTACAACTTCACAAAACGGTTGCATTCACTTGCACTAATATCGTCAGTGTCTTGGTTTCGTTTTTTGTTTTGTTTTTTTTTGGTCAGTTATACAAGCACGATTGTTTCTAAGAATGACTAATAAATGAATGTAAGTACTATACGATTCTGGCAAGACTGTACGATTGTTGTGATGTAAGTTTGGAACCGAGTTGTGTTGTTGGCACAGTGTGCCTGTGGAAGGAACTCTGGATTCTGGGTATCGGTTCGATGTCCCTGTTGAGTGCGAGTAGAACGATGAATGTACAGCCACGCCAAAGTGTCCAGTTTAACCAGAACTTGTGTTTTTCTATACTGTAGCGGCCGACTTTCATAAAAAAATCATTTGCACTACGTGTCTTATGCACTTAAAGACAGTGGCTGACAGTGAAATTGTAAATATGGGATGTTGCCGAGCATTCAGGCGTGTGTGCGTGACGGTCTCATGGAGCTTAGAAAGAAAGTTGCTCTTTCAAATTCTGAAAAAATGTACGATTGAACACCGAATGATACTATTAATAATTGTTTTGCTATTCGTAGTGAAATATATTGTTCAAAAACATTTGTGTGTGATTTATTACAAATAGATTTAAAGGTTTTGTAAAGCATTATTACTACGTATAATGATCAATTGTAAAACTGTATTGTAATCTTTAAGGCCTCTACGAAACATTAAACCAGATTTGTTTTTATTTAAAATGAGTGTGTAGCTATAAGAGCACATACCGTACTCAATTAATATACAGTATGTTACGTTTGACGCGACAACATACTGTATATTAACATACTAAATCTCACAAAACTTTAAAGTGAATGAAAATGAGATTAAATGAGTAAAATCGCAAATAAGGTCA
>SOMO01000036.1:2246753-2284546 GCA_028128575.1 Paedocypris carbunculus | reverse complement strand
TAGAAACCATTGGTCTCGACTGGTCTTAAATTATTTTATTGAATGGTGTTTGGCAGGAACAGATGGACTAGTAGCTTATTCAAGCGTGATCATAAAAGCAGCAGCTCTCCCGTGCATCGCTGATACAAACTGTATAGCAGCTTTTCTGTTGCTCTTGCCTCGGCGCCTAGTGTTCGCTTCCATCAACTTCCCCAAGACCTTCCATCTTCCTCCACAGCTAAAGCACTCGCTTATAATAGTGCAAAACACAATCGTAGCTTCAACATCAAACCCAAAGATCACGTATAGGACATATTTCTAAAGCAGACGTTCCTTTTTTAGTAAAATATTCTTTAGTGAAGATAAACAAGTCAAGGCTGTATTTACAACGACCAGACAGCAGAAGCTGAGGAAACGGGGAACAAAATAAGCCAGCAATTCATTCAAACTTTACATTTCTCTGGATTTCAGTTGCGGTTTTAATGCAAATTTTGCCCCCAGTTATATTTTTGTGTTAAATCCACACAACAAACCACAAGCTGTAAAGAGAAAAATAAAAATGTCTCTTTTTGTAACATTTCTTCGTATTTAGTACAATTTCTGATTGAACACAACACATCTTTTCGGTAGGTTTTGGTCTCGCTAAACAAAGGCGTCTAAACAATCTTTTTTTGAGCAAAATGCTACGTTCGTTTAGGCCAAGCATGTACAAAAAATAATTCTGCATTGACAACTATTTCCTTCAAACAAATTCTTGCAACCAATAGTCGGCATTTCGACTTTGAAAGACAAAAATGTACGTTACAGTGTCACCGTGACGATTGGCCGAGGAAGATGATGACGCGCGGATTCAGTGAAAATGCTGGCTACAGTGAAATGCTGACGTATCAGGATTGGCGCTACACATCTAGTCGGCGGTTACTAGGATTTACAATCTTTACAATAAGCAGCGCTTGATTTCATTTACACTAGATTTGTCAAAATCATCACAAAGACTTTATTTTTAATAGTTAAACTAGTTGCTGATTCAAGGTACCTAGAATAAGTTAAAAGGAAAGAAGGCAAAGTTTCAGTTGGCTTTGAGCGAGTTAGTGTTGGAGGGAAACAAGTGTCCACTGGTATCGTCGTTTCAAACCTTGTGGGTTTTGTTGTTGGTTCTTGCTCCACAAACCTACTCTTCAGCCTTTTCGCTCACGGTTTCTCATGTGCGTCCCTCGGCCTGCGGTGAGATGCTCCACACGTGCATCACAGGGTGACGAGAGCATCCAGCACAGTCAGAACCACACTCGTCTGTGCTGAAGGTTCATGCGTCCCCCCTCGGTCGGACCCCAAGCAAACAAGCTCCAGCGCAATAACCTGCGCTTGTTCTTTAACTCCTTCTTTAGATCCACTTTGCTTCTCTGGAGCCCAAAGCCATTAATCTGAAGGAGTGAATGCTGGATTCATGGCACGCAAGATGTCGGATTTGCTCATTAACTCTTCATTTCCTGCACTGTAAATGCCTCAAAATTTCAGTTTTTTTTCCTTCTTCTATTTATGAGTGCAGATGCTGAGAAGAAGACCATACACAAGGAGCATTAGTGTATGCGTGTGTGTGTGTGTGTGTGTGTGTGTGTGTGTGTGTGTGTGTGTGTGTGCTGGAGCAAACTGATGTGCGTCAATAATGCGATGAGAAGACTGACTGAGGACGGCAGCGTCTCGAGTCCGTGATGTGTCTCTGTGATTTACTTCATTCAGAGAATCATGTGCTGTGTCAACATTTCATGACAGTGCAATATTATGTTTTATGTACTAAATTAAATTATCAAACTACTGTATACTGTATATGACATTTGAATCGGAACCTATAGTTTGATTGAGGGATGGATGGATAGATATATTAGATAGACAGATAGATTTATAAATAACTATGATAGATTATGAATGAGGGACAGACAACAGACATTTAGATTGACAGAAGGACAAACAGTAAGACAGATTAAAAAAAAAAAACAATAGATTATGGATGAGAGAGAGAGACAGACAACAGGTAGATTGACAGACAGACGAACAGACATACAGAGATTTAAAAATAACTAGATAGATCCTGTGTGGCAGTATGGCTAGATGAGAGTGAGATTATATAAGGTTATATAAGCGTGTGTCTAAAGGCTGAAGATGCTCTGGTTCACTCAGCTGGACTGAAAAGGAACTTGGAGGAGCTCCGGTGGAAGCAAAATCATTAATGCATAAAGCTTCGGCTGAAGTTTCATCAGACACAGTCAGTAGCTGCGTTTCCTACAGCTCGGCATCTTTCCAGAATCTTCCTCCTCCTTGGAGAGAGCACTTCCTCAGGAGACACTTAAAACTACATGGAGTGAAATACAGAAGCTAGAACTACCTGCACATTCACAACACAGACCGATATGAATTTCACACGACTGGGGAGCAACACGAGGACATGGTGGGGGAATCCATGGCCTTCACCCCGCCTGGCTCCTCAACACGTTCTGTTATGTATATGTGATAAGAGTGTTAGCGAGTCTGCTTCATGCTACAACAGTGATGCCAGTCCTGCTAATGACGCTTCAACCATCACGCTTTTCCTTCTTCTGGCGTGTTGGTTCATCTCTCTTTGTGTTGAACTTGAGGGCAGAGAAGAAGGAGTGGGAGTGAAGCTTTGAAGAGGAGCCGTTTGGGACGCCAGTGTCTTCTGGGGATAGAGAAGGATGGGGCTCAGACACACTGAAGGGAGAAAGAGAGAGAGAGAACAGATGTAACGGATCCTCATTTCTGAGCCAGATAGGCCCCGATGGTCAGGCCGACCGCTCCCAGAGCAGCTAGACCAAAGACGCTGACTATAGAGGACCAGGAGCTGCGGAACACCGAGTCCCTCCGCCGGCCGTACAGCTCCACGAACGCTTCCTGCAGACACACACAACAAGGCATTTCAGCATTCAGACAAACTCAGCAGCCTTTCACGCTGTCTGTTCACACACGATTTGGTTCACAACCGCAACCGTTTCAGCTTGCAAATGCAATATTTATAAGAAATATGAATAAACACATAAAATATGTACAGTATTTACACAAATATATGAACAGTCTTGAACTAGCGCAAATATAGCCCTATCTATGTTGTATATTAAATCTCACATACTAAATAAGAGTGAAAATAATAAGAGAATGAAACTGTGACATTGATTTAGCGAACATGATGCAGGAAATCAGTTCCAGAGGTTCAGAGTTCTCACATGTAACCAATGAATTCTACGTATAAACCAGAAATTCATCTCAACATACATGAACGCATAATTTGTGCCACATACAGTATGAGCGGGATTACAGAACTGGGTCACGTTGAACCCATCTGTACGTCGCTCATGCAGCATCTCTAGCTTATTATCAGAAAAGCATCAGTGAAGTCACACAAGTTGTAATTTGACGACTGTATTAAGTTAAAATCCTTTGCCGCACCCTTGCCGACTTGTTAGTTGTTTACAATGTGAGAGAAGATCCATTTCTGCCCAATTAGAAGGACAATAACAACTGGCAAAATATGTCTTACATGGTACTGTGAGCCCCCCATGCGACATTATATTCTACAGCTTTGGTCGCAAAAAATATAATTACCGTACATATTATTAATTATATTTAATTATTATTTCAAAATCTAGTTTGTACTTTGTGTCCACTGAATGTGTTATCATTTAAATGCTAGCATAAATGCTAAAATGCAACTAAGTGTCCTTGGGCAACACACTGAACCCCACTTGCCCCCCGGGCGCCACGGCTTAGGCTGCCCACTGCTCCGGGTTTGTGTGTGTTCACTTCACTGTGTGTATGTGCACTTTCACTTAAATGGGTTTAATGCAAAGCACCAATTCATTATGGTCCCGAGTGGCCATATTGCCATCACCTCACTTTAAAAAAAAAAAAAATTAATTAATTAAAAATAGCTGACATGTAGTTATGGGGAGTAATGATCTTTGTGGCCATGAAACACGCGCAAAAAAAACATCAAAGAAAACCAGCGTCCGCACAAATGTTCCGTCTGAGTGAGCGGATGCGTGCTAATTTAGCGGCTGCGGGCAGAGAGACAGAGGAAGTGGAATCCTCAAGGAGGATCTTTGTGTTTGACAGGATGTTGAAGTTATAAATTGCTGATCGGGGGAAGAGTTTCTCTGGAGAACAAGGCTCTGTGCTGTTGGCAAACCCATTATTCCTGGAGTGGTTAATGATTTCTCCTGAATCATTGCCAGCACTAATACCTCACTGACCCCAAAACACGCACATTACATTTCCATATCCGTTTTTCCTGATAATAAAACACTGAGCCTTTAGGTCTCATATTGTATTTGTAAAATATATGGTAGGCATGAGGTTTATAGTAATTATGGTCTATTTTCTGGGAATGAACAACTAAGAAGAACTAAGAAGAAACAAACGATGGAAAGATGGTGTTTGGTGTCATGTTCCAGTCCTCGTACTGACTTCCTGACAGTGCCCAAACACCACACCTGATTGGCTCTGGTAAACCCTGCCCACTTGATTGGCTATACTTAATACGATCAGTGTAGCCCGGTCAGCAGTGTTTCATCGTTCTTGCGCTCGTGTGTTCCTTTCTCAAACCGCTGTCTCCTATTGCAGGGGATTTCAGTGTCTGCGTTAGTGTTGGCCCAAGGATTTCACTTTTAATCTTGAATTGTGTTCCCTGGTCTCTTGGTTTTTACTTTGCTAAATCTGATTAGTTTTGGAGCCTTGCATCAGTTTTATTTTTGCCTTTTCAAAAGTGTATGTCATGTATGTCATAATTTTTTTGCGTCATTGTTTTGAATTTATGACATAAAAGTCCCTTTCTCCTCATGCTGCAGTCAGGCCTGTCTTGTTGTTGCTCACGAGTGAGATCATTCATGACTCACCCAATGGTTTGATCATCCAGCACATAGATCATCCAAGATATTCCGCCGATATTATGAACAAACGTGACTCTTTCATACTTCCATTTGCATTAAACTCTAGGACTGGTATCACTTTAGTTTTTATATTTAATTTTGACAACAGAGGCTGCACAATAACAGTAGAAATCACAATAAGCTACCTCATTTAAATATGGTGATAAACGTATTATGATATTGATATTGTGATTATAAGGTTTTTCATATACATTTTCATATTCAGTAATATACTTAATAAACATTATTTATTGTCTTTTTCTGGAGTCGAAGGTACATGACATGTATTTGGAAATAACCCCATTTCAAAATGTATGTTTTTCACACAAAAATATGTATTTTCCATAATCACCAATGCTTTCATTAAATGTCTGTCATTAGTTAAGGAAAACACACCAGCAGACTCTACTTTTACTGATTCTTCCACAGGAAGACAAGAGATGAAGACATACAGTTACAATCTGTATGCACAGTATGTATCTGTAAAAGTTACCAAGGCAATCTCTTACAGAATTCAAATTCTACTTTTTTACTCAATTTAGCAAAAAAAAAAAAAAAAATTAACATGTCGTTGCGATTAGGAATGTAAATCTGTAGTAATTGCATTGGTACATTTGATTCGCTCTAAAGCAGGCATAGTCCTGTTAGGAAAAAATATTAAAATGCAGTGAATTGGTTCAGTTTTGGCAGCAGCGATTTCTTCATATGCAGTTTGAGAAGCATTTACATTCACACTGAATCCGCAGCCTTTGAATAAAACCAAATATTCTCTCTCATCCCTTCGTCAATGTCACCTCTGAGAGACACTTCTTCCTTCTGCAAGTCTCTACCAGTTCACAGCCTTTGTTTCTCCACTGTGGTTCCTGTCTTTTTGTACCAGAGATGCTAGTCAAGAACAGTTCCTCCTCACACACACCATTGTAAAACCTGGATCTACAGCTATTAATCAGTAAACACAGCGACCGCACGTATAAAGTTTCACAAAAGAATGTGTTTTCAACAAAACAGCCCACCCTGAATAAACGCTTAAATCTAGCGCCAAGCGAGTCGCTAAAGCAGCAGTTCATTACGTTGGTGTTGGCATAAAAGCTTTCATACGTTTGCCCGCACCTACATTCCAGCCCAGAGCCTCCTATTGTAAGCAAGGGGAGGAAAGTCCCTGCTCAAGAATAAGAAGAAACATTGCTATAAATCCTGAAAAGGAAAAATACATTTTCCAGCGGTTTTCCAAGTAGTAGACTCAGTCAAATGTCGACGGCGCGTGAAATGCTGGCTTTCTTTCCCTACACGACAGCAGTTCTTAAAGAGCACAAGTAGTGTTTGGGCGGATCACATGAATAAAAAAATCAGTGGAGGTCACGAAAGGCTAAAACTTTTATTGAATTTCCTGAGATTTATTGAATCAAATCTCGGCGGCTCCATGTGCTCATAAGAGGGAGTGCGGCCCACCGACCGCTGCGTGTGCGCAGTATACAAACCATCCACTTGAAATTCAACGGGGTGATTGCAAAATCCCATGATCCGTTGTGCAGCACTTAGCATTTCACTCTCTCGTTTGACCTAGCTTTTGAACGCTCAAGGTTGAATCATGGGTGGGATTTTACCGTGATAGTTAAAAGCAAAAGCAGATCTAGATTAGAGTAGTTGAGTTAGGAAAGCGCCTTCTAATCCAAACCGATCCAAGAGAGCTGAGCTGACTGCATGATCACAAGAGCTTTGGCTGATGTTAGAGAGTCAGGTGGGCATCATGGGACAGAAGGTCTGAAACAAGTCACACTTCCGCGCATCATTTGCTCCAGACACACACACACACACACACACACACACACACACACGTGACTGCTCTTCTAGACTGTAGCCTATATTTTCCGTTACCCTCATGTTGATAGATAAACACTTTCAGAGACTGACGCACAGTCACAGGACTAGATGTTCCACTGACACTGACACACTTTTGAAGCACTTTCACTTCAGTTTACATCCAAATCAATTGAAAATTCACCTCAAATCAATTATTTAGCTGCAATTGATCTCTTTGTTGAGCTTAAAATACACTTAAAGAGCAAAAAAAGTGACAAAGAGTTTTAATTTTGCAACTTTTTAACATTCTTTTTTTTGTGTTCACAAAATACACGAGAATTTTTGAGGTTACAGTTCAGAGTTCCGTGTATTGCTGCACACACTTTATTCTGAGATTTTGCTCAATAAATAAATAATACATTTGGTTGTGATCGAGTGGTAGCAAATTGGACTTTTTGTCCGAGGTTGCCGGTTCAAATCTCCCTACGGCCATTCCTCATTGATTTAATAGTTTCAAAATTATATTGTAAAATCCTGTTTTCCTCCGTTTCACTTTCATTTTTATAAGTGTATGAAAGTCATTCGTTTTTTTTAACACTACAGTGATAATGAAAATCATCGCTCTCAAAATAAATTTTTACAATCACAAATTATTAATAAAGCGTGTTTGAGTGACTGCAACAGAGTTGTTTGCCCTGTTTCGAGTCCATTCAGCACATGCAAAGTCACTTACGCACAAATGCGGAATTTCACACCCATTTCCCCACCAGAGGGTCCACGCTGGGTGTATTCGGGGTCTTCCACATGCTGTCCAGATTAAGGGTGAAAATAATTTCATCGGCTTTATCCAATTTAAGGGCTGAATGTGTCACGACGGGCCTGTGTGGCTGGAGTGAAAGAGAAGTGCCATCATCAGCAGCCGAGGTTCTCCAGCTAAACCCCAACAGAATAGACGCCCACTCCGCACAACCAGGAAACCAGCTGGAGCTTCTTTCACCTCCGTCTATCGCAGCTATGACACATGTCCAGCATTTTAAGGGAAAAATAACCGCAGCCCCTCGTAATTTAGGGATGAAACCAAACAAATGAAAAATATTTTCAGGAACAAAATGCTGTTCCAAACATGTTGTTTTTTAATATCTGAACAAGCAGAACACATCCATAAGGGAATATTGCTTTGGTTCTGCAGCTGAACGAGAGAACCAAACTCAATTTAGCATCTTTGTTTCTTGGAGCTATAATGACTTTGTTTCTTCACTGGAAGGAACTTCTTGAACTCTGTCTGACCCTTTAGAAAAATCTAAACTGTAAAACACTTGAACAATAAACAGACGCTATACTGCGTATATGCACAACTGCAAAACAATGTCGACATGAAAACGTGCAATTTCAGACTTTTACTTTACTTTGCAGTCATTTAGCAGACGCTTTTATCCAAGGCAACTTACTTTTCATTACAATTTTTCCAATTCAAAAAATGCCGGCTTTCACAGGGAATCATTATCTGGTGTTTCAAACACCAGCACTCTTTAGACTAAGCATTTGGGAAAGCTGCTAACTTGCACAAGTTTGCAATTTTTATGAAATAATTCAAATCATAACACTTCTACGTTTTTATGCAGGTTTAAAATGTCAACAATCAGGTTTAAGATGTTAACAAATCACGGTTAAAGATGTTAACCAATCACGTTTAAGATTTCAATCAATCCCATTTTAGATGTTAACCAATCACGTTTAAGATGTTAAAAAAGCCATCCCTTGCAAAATATTGACACGTTTGTGTGAGGAAAAGCTGACATTTAAGCAGTGACAACAGCAGACAATTATTTCTGCACTAATCTTATTTTTATCTATTAAATTTGTAATTTAATGTACATTTTATATTTTAATTTAATTTAATTTATTACAAATAAGTTACATAAGCCATATTCTAAATGTCACTTTTTGTCACTTGTGCTTTTTTCAAGCTTACATGCAACCATTTTCCAAACTGCTGTTTTGACATAATTCAGATCATGTCTATTGAAAAAACAATAAAAAAAAAAAAAAATGGTGCAACTTGATGGAGTCGGTGGCATCAGCAATATTTCCGTTAGGACACAGCGTTTGCCAATCTGGAGCCCAGTTTCCACACCAAAAGAACGACCAGCTTGCTTTGGTCAGAAAAACCCAGGGGTGTTTGTCCAGAAAAATGATGACAGAGGCAGTCAGTTCTTCCTCTCGCAGCTATGATCCAGTCACGTCAGCAAATTGAAGGACCTCCAGCCCTAGGACCATTTAAAAAAAACCTGCACCTATATTGATTTGGCATGGCCATGAAGAAAGAAACTTATGCTTCACAGATAAGGATGAAAATACATGTGACTATAGAAAAATACAGTTCATTTAACTGTATCAAATTCATTTAACCATGCGCATGTCTCAAGTCCCTCAAAACTGCAACAATTTTGATCAAAAACAACAGAAATTTTACTTTTCTAAAAATCTAACAAGAAGTGCATGGCATCTATAGGATTCCGCGTGCTTTCCGTGTGCAGTGTGCCCGGGATCCATTGTGTTTTCCAGACAAGAGCTGAAGGGTTTGTGGGAAACACCCAAGGAACCATGATAATACAGTCATTTCTGTCTCCTACATTATCTGCAACCCGACCTGTTTCATGCCATAAATATTCATTCTACTGTAAGTGCGCGCGCGGGTGCGTGTGTGTGTGTGCGTGTGTGAACACCGTCTTATAGGGGCGTTCATGCTCCAGAGAAGTCTTCCATACTATAGCTAAACGAGAAAGATGGAGCTGACTCAATTTGAGACATTAAATAAGAGCCAAACCATGCGCAATGATTTAATGTGAACTTTACTGAGACGATGACCTTGATTCTTCATGAGTGTATCGTCTACAGTACAGTATGTGAAACTCAGTTCTCAAAAGATCCCAATGTTCGGTCAACAATGCAGGGTTCGAATCCCGCCTTCAGGCCCAGAAACACTGAAATTTGGCTCCAGCTCCCCATTACACAGAAATTAGAGAAGCGGTTGAGAAGATGAATGAATACACAGAGCTCCTAACACCCCAGGATGTGTGTGTGGTGTCTTTTGAAGAATAAAGCCATGGCTGCTAAACCAGTGGCATTGGCTGATAGATATGTGATGCTAAAATCAGAAACCTGCTCTGCGCATGCTAATGCAGACATTAATACCGGGTCAAAACATTCTACACACAATGACTGTTCTTGCATAAAAAGTGGCACCCAAGGGGTATGTTGTCTTTCAATAGCTGAGCCTTTAAACCAGATTTCTTACTGGGAAAGAATACTGGATCAAACTGGATGGGAGCCGCTGTAGCTAGCATCGGTTAGTATTTTCGCTAGGCGGTTGGGTTTTTTTTAGTTGATCTTAACTTCAGATAACCGATTATCTGACTTCACAAGAGCTGGTGCTTGCAACAGCTTGTGAGTTTCAATCCCATGGAAAGCAATCTGTGTAACTGTAACTGTAATTCAAAGGACAGAAGGGAGTGATAAATACATAATGCTATTGCAAACAATTATCTTAAATCACATTAAATACATTAAATTGCGCTAAATTGTTCACTTAAAGCAAACATAATGCCAAGTTATTTGTATGGTGTCATAAAAAAATATTCTCACACTTATTTGTCACTTAATGTTCTTGGAGACTAATTAACAACCTCAATGTCTGATTAAACAAGGGCAAAATATTTTTCTCATTTTCTATAAAATAAATATATTTTTAAATTGTGTTTATGGATGTTAAAACATTTCAAACTGATTGTTTTTCATTCAAAATAATTTGCGTTCCGTCTTAAGTTTGAGATTTTTAACAAGATATTTAAGCGCATCAATCTATTGCCCAATCTATACGTTTCTAAAAGGCTCAGATTACTCCTAATTTGTGCATTTTGTCCAGACAATCCAGAGATAGTGAGCAGCTTTAATGCCGCAGGTCAGAAGTCTGGCTTCTGGACACAAGCCTGAAACAGCCACATGGCCGTTTGGAAAGTGACACAACACACAGATTTCTGCCGACGCTGCCTGCTGACACGGTGCATGGGCCGCCTGCGAGCGGCAGAAAATCAGATAGCACGACAGAGCACGACAGCACCTCCTGCACGGCGAGGACATACTGTGGCGAGTATTTTTAGCAGTGGTAGAGGAAACGACATTATTGTTTGACATGTGCTTTCAGCCGCTCCACCTTGAAGGACAATGACGGAGCTGAAGCATTGTTACCCGGACCGGGTGTGTGCGCTGGTCTTTTCCTGACAAAAGAGTGAGAAGACAGTCGCTACTGCTATAAATAAACGGATAGGCCTTCAGCTAACCTGATCACACGGCCTTATCAAATCTGAGGGAGAGCCGGTGGTCTGGGCGGCATGTTGGACCCCCACTAGACAAGCTAATACCCGTAATTTATGTTTAGGCAGGTTCACCTCCTAATCGGTCACCCCTCAAATTGACCCCGCAAATTCATCTGGTGAACTGACATTGCAAATTCTTGAACTAAACTCGTGATTGAATTTCATCTTCAAAGTGAGTTAGTTTCAAAATTATATTGTAAAATCCTGTTTTCCTCCGTTTCACTTTCATTTTTATAAGTGTATGAAAGTCATTCGTTTTTTTTAACACTACAGAAGAATTTCATCTTCAAAGTGAGTTTCTCAACAAGGCCACAAAGGACTGTATCGAAATTATTCTCTGCATTTAACCATCCAGTGAAGTTACACACACAAGGTGAAGCGACACACACAAACCCGGAGTTGTAGGACTAACCAGACCGTAGTAGACCGTAATTCCAACTCCCTGAAACTTGGCCACAACTGCAATACAGAGCGAACATGAGAATTTGGCTGTTGTAAGTGTTTTTGCACAGGCAAATCCGAATTATTTCTCCATAACCAAACAGCCGGACATTAATTTCTACATCTTGTCCAGACTGATATCAATTTGTACTCACATCTCAACTGTTCCAAAGTTAGTCTGGGATTGAGTTGATAAAAACCATTTATGCAGAAGACTGTGAATTCATCTGCACAAAAAAGCCCTGACCGAAGCCAAAAGCTTGTTGATGTAAATGAACAAGGTGGTTAATGTACCTGGAAAAACCATCACGGGAATGGCTGATTTCCTATTTTTGTAAATTTAACGGTTGTGCAGGCACGTGCTCCATTTATTATTATACTAACATTTATAAAACTAAGATAGAGTTTCTTTGGCCAAAATAATCAGCTAAACACTAAAATGTATTTTTGAAACGCAAATTGTGATTCTGCTTTGCCATGATTTCTCATCCTATTCACGTGAAGTCTTCACATCCATCATCTTTGAGCTCAATAACAGTGAAGCTTAGCTGAAATCCAAAGACATGAAAGATCTATCTAATTAAAAAATAATGACAGGCCATGCTTCATAGACCATCATCCAATAATATACCGCCCCTGTTCTAAACCCCAACCCTATAATAACATCCCAAACTGTTTTCCAAGAGCAATATCAAACAAACTTTGTTGTTTAATGACAATTTTGGATTATGACTGACAGAATCAGGGGCTTGGGGATAAAAGGTCACCAGGTAAACAGAGCCAAACAATAATCTACACGAGACTAAAGCTCTCTTCAGATCGTTCACGTGTCATTACATCGTCCTGTTGAATCGTGCCAGGGGGAATTTTAAAAGTCCAATAAAAGCCTGCGCCATACAGAGACTATTTGGAAGGAATAATGAGATTTTTTTATTACTTTACATGCTTTTAAGGGTTCTCAGAGTCTGCCAGATAAAGATACAACCCACAACTTGATTTTAGAAACCACCTATAGGGCAAAATAACACATTAAAAGTAGGTTAAAGAAAGGATCCTGAGACGACTTTAAACAGTCAACCACTGTTGCAGATGATCCAGGGCGACTACGTTACCCACAATTCCCTGCTGAACAAGACTGTGCGCAGTAACATCGGCGTCTGTTTATTGTATAGTAAATGCATTTGTTTATTCAAGCGTAATATATTAAGCTGACTGAGAACTGTATTAAATGTAAAAAAATTACATTGAACTGAAATATTGATAGAAATTGTTTTTAAATTCTATAAATAAGCATTCAGTAGAATTTGTAGTGACTGTTCACATTTACAAATCTTCCTGATCTGCGACGAGTTTCGAACGCAACCTTGCAAATTTTTTTAATATTACAGTCAAAGAAAACGTTGGCCGAGCCCTCGCTTACACATCAGGAAACCAGTTGAGCCGATTGGCCAAAGACGTCAACATATATCATCTAATCAAGTTGTGCACAGTTATCCCATTATCACAGGTAATGCGATATAAGAAGACTTATTATAGTGCATGTGATTTTGGACATATTGTGCCGAGCTAATGGGCAGATGAGAAAAGCAAGAGTGAGTTCAATGACCTCAGCAGTATCCAGTTGATTCCAGTCCCACAGCTCTGCCCAAGAATGAAAGGAATGCATTGGTGCGTAGAAACAAACAATTGCACTTTGTTCCCTGCTGGTACAAAAAGTTTACATTCGGCCCACAGAAAGTTTCCTCTCATAACCCTCAAAGGGAGCGTAGATGCCTTATTATCAGTTCTTGACATTTTCCTTCTACAAACTGTGAAAAACACTTTCTGTGCCTGTTTGGAAAATCTAAACCAAATGTTGATGTTTTCCACAGCTCTTCGTGATATCCACACTGTCTGTGCCTGCGAATTAGCCAAGTGTGGAACTGATGGACCAGTCAGAAGTGATAACTTTCACTTGACCTTCGACTTTCTCAGAATTATTGTGTCATGTATGTCGTGGACTACAATAAGTACTACAAAAAGGCCCCCAAAGAAGCCAGATATGCGTAGACAGAAGCCCTTGATGGTAATTATAAGACAAACTGGCTGAGAAGGTCACCACCGCTTAAGCAGACATGGGTGTTTGAAATGCAAGACGGCGAAAAACCTCGAGGCTGAAGTGTTTTGGAAAAACTATTTAACCTGACAACCGGACTGGTTTGCATTGCCAATGGAAGTGAACTCAACAGTTGACAACTTGACAGCTAATTTAGCGCTTGCATCAAACGCTGAACATCAGAGGACTTCTGTAGTTACAGACGCATTGACTCCAGCTCCAAAGTTACAGTGAAACCGTTGCCGCTTCTGAAGTCTGCGAAAAGCCAGACACTCCCAGGACTTCTGTGCGTTTAATGTGGTCTGGCAACTATAGTGTACCCTGCTCGCGTAGATGTTGGGTAAAGGAGACGTTTGTAGTTTAATGACGGTTCTCCGCCGATTCGACCCCATCTACCTTTTGTTAGTAACACCTCCTGATCAAAAGATGCTAATTATCCTATCGCTGCACATCCTTCCTGGTGAAATGATGCGTGAATAAGGGCAATGTCGAATTTGACCTCTCCAGAAATGTAACCATCTTAATTGACACTCAACTCGATGCGACACGATTTCCACACAAGACCCATGTAGGCTAGAGGAATCCAGATTCAAGGCTCCAGGAATAATGTATTGGGCCACAAAAGGGAACTTTCCGAAATATTATAGCCCTATAAGAGCCATTTAAATAACAATTTGCTCCACAGAGATCATAAAGCATTCACATACGTAAATGTGCTTTTTCTTTACACTTTTCTTTAACACCACCTAATGTTGAGCCCAAGTAATTTGCCAAGCTCCTTTTCCATTTCTGGATCACAGGGAAATGGCGCCAATCTTGGGGCCAGACGACAGACATCTTAGACCGATGGCCAAAATTCAGACATTTACAGTCACATTTATAAGCAATGAAGACAGTAAAAGCGTGGTTCATGACTGTGGGAGGAACACGGCCCCACTACTAGATGAGGAAAACATATAAACCTCACACATAAAGGCCCAGATGAAGCCGCCATTGATGTCAGCTCTTCATCGCAGTCGTAACCAGTTAGCATTAGCATTGATGTGCTGCGCAGAAACTGCACATTTAATTGCCACATGATGAAAAAAATATGCCACTCCATTATATATGATCCCAAAATCGATCCCAAAGACTGAAATCATTTTTTCATCTTTGAATTTGTTTCTTAATAATTTTTTCTAATCCACAAGTATAACATGATGCATATATAAGATGTTAACCAATTAAAGTCGTTTAACTTGGAAAACACAAACACACAAGCTTCAACAAGAGCAAGAGAAGCTGGCTTCTGCAGATCATCTTCACGGGAACGTTTTCTTCTCTGACTGAGGTTTGATGGCTGACAGTGTGATATGGAAATGCTCCGTGTGAGCTTTTATCACCTCACCATCACCCAGGAAGCGCTTGTCTCCACATCACAGCAGATATGAACCCAAACTGTAGGAAACAAAAGGCTGTGATGCAGTTGGGGACAGATAATAAGCCATGGAAATTAGAAT
This sequence comes from Paedocypris carbunculus, assembly GCA_028128575.1. Taxonomy (NCBI): domain Eukaryota; kingdom Metazoa; phylum Chordata; class Actinopteri; order Cypriniformes; genus Paedocypris; species Paedocypris carbunculus. Next base: position 2,269,422 of record SOMO01000036.1, on the reverse strand, counting down.
CGTTTGAAGATGGCAACCAAAACGTTGAATTCAGACTTTTTGACCATGCTTATGATAAAGCAAGATTATAAAACGCGTTATAGCTACCATGTTTTTCTGACTAAAAGGCAAACTTAAAATCCTAAAAAAATGTTTACAAATTGAATGTGTGCCTTATACTGTAATACGAAAAGAAAATGTGTGCCTTATATGTGAAAAAAAGATTAGGAAATAAAGGTTTATTAGTGGCGCGCCTTGTAACCTTGTGTGCCTTATAGTCCAGAAAATACGGTAATAATGTGTAGAATTGCAAATGCTAATGAAGTAAATGCACTGTTGAAGTGAAAAGGATTTATTAAATACATTTACTTTATGTTGTTTACGCTCTGACAGATGTGTAAAAAAGTGCTGAATCAGTAGATCCGGTGTTCAGACGGTTGTGTTGTTGGGTTGTATACTGTAATTGTGACGCACATCAGTGGACGGCAGACTACCAGACTGTAAATGATCAGGATGGTTTCTTGAAGGTCATCATGATCTAACCCTCAGTATACGTCACAGACAGACCAGCAAATGAAGGCTCTCCAGTAAATAGTGGCACAATACACAGAAATTGGTACGTCTTGTCATTTTGGTTTCATCAATTCTCGTGATTCTAGACTCAATTGTTTCTTCATATGATAAACTACTACAGTGTTTCCCAAAAAAAGATCTAGCAGGACTTCTGAAATACAAGACCTACCGGATTGTTGTTGGTTTTTTTTTTTATCATGTCAGTTACATGTGGAAATCTCGATATAGAATCTGTTTGGTCGGATGACTTGGTCTTCATGTGGTTTGGTCGTGTCTCCGGTTTCTTCCCGCGGGAGAATTGTATCAACTGGAGTAGTGAAAGAAATGTGAGTAAGACCGTGACTCTGTGTGTGTGTGTGTGTGTGTGTCCTGCTCTGGTTGGCCACTAGTCCATGGTGTGTGTCTGGATCCGCCTTCAGACCCAGAGTTGCTGATATTGGCTCCAGGTCCCCATAACCCAGAGATAGAAAAGCGGTTCAGACAATGAATGTGATGTCTCTCTACTATAATAATGGTTTCATGAGAAACAGAAGATTAATAATGCTGACAGTCCCAAGTGATGGATATATAATTATTATCAATTGGTAATCAATTGTAAAAACACAATGTTCAATGCACAAAGCTCCTTTACTTTTTTATGCTTATTTAAAATGCAAAACTATGACTGACTGCTTTTGACTTCAAAAAAATTGAATAAGGTGTGTTATAAAAACAATCTTTTTCTGAAATGCTATTCCATTTCTGGGTCACAGGGAACAACTCTGGGCCTGAAGGTGGGAACATCCTGTTTTGGTGGTTATCCAATCACAGAGAGGGAAAAACAGGAGAATTAAAACAAGCTACATTTGCTGTATTATGCCCCTGGGCTGATGTTTGTTCAGATGTCAGACGCTCAACAGGAGGATGTCCCACAGGCCGTTTTGAGTCGACCACAGTTTGCAGGTCACTGATGACAACAGCACGATGATTATTGAACCAGTTTGTTCTGAGAATGTGCTAAATATTTTCATGCACACTGTTCTGTCGGCCAGTTACAAAAATATTTTTAGTTGATCTAATCAATTTTTCCATAAACCTTGGGAGTGTTACACCCTTCAACAAGGGAAAGAAAGCTTTCAGATGTTCGCACACTCATGCCAGAAGCCATGAATCCAAAATTATTTTAGTCTAAATAACCACCGTATTTTCTGGACTATAAGGCGCACTTAAGTTGTAGGTGCCTTATAATCCCCTAAAAATGCCTTGTGTGGAAAAACATTAAAAACAAGCATATATTTTTATTACCATTTATTATTAGTCGTAAAAATACGGTGGTTTCGAATACAAATATGCCTGAAATTTGGTTTCACCTTTCAAATAAAAACTTTACATGAAGTCATTGTCCACTCTTCACTTCAATTGATCCATTATTCTGAGCTAATCAGAGACGCGCTGAATGTTTTCACTTCATGCAGAGTCACCGCACCGTCCAGCACAGCAGACAACCTTTGCCCTACTGAAGTCTTCTCTATATTTGCACAGTCACGGTGGAATTTACTCACCACCACACTTTTCCTGATCTACTGAGCGCAAGATAAAAAGTGCTACGCTTTAGTCAGGTAACAGAAAAGCTATTACAGCGTGCGCTTTCATGCGATGCGATTAGCCAGTGTCCTGGGAGCAGCAACACATCTATATTTAGACGTTCTCACATAGCTCTGAATATTTCAAGGCCTGTGTAGTCACCTGACACTGGGAGACAGCGCTATAAGGGAGTGTGTGGTGAGGAGGCCGAAACAGACAGCATGACGCATCGTGTTTGACGGATGGTCATTTAGTGTCGAGGATTAGCCAGCTCATACATCATTCAGCAACATGTGTTCAGGCCTGGTTGTGGCTACGGAGAAAGGAGATTTTTTTGCTAGAGTGGTATCATTAGGCAGAAGTACATGCACGAGTGAGTGTGCGAGAGCAGATGGACATGAGCAAGTGAAAACGTGACGCATCACAAGTGAATGTCTCACCGAGCGTGATGTCATGATGTTGTTGTCTTCCTTTAAAACGGTTTGGTCTCTAAGAAATCTGAACACAAACATGTTGCTAACCCTTTGCACTACTTTGTGATTCCGTGGTAGGTCTTGTATTTTTCAAGTTATAGAAAATTTGTAATTTGACTTTTGTACAATTCAACTTGAAAAAATGACACATAGAAGGGTAAATAAAATGTATGATATTGGAAATATTTGTACAGTATGCCACATGACACGCATCACACATGACAGGTATTTAAGGGGCGGAGCCCTGTTCTGTCAGTGACACGCCCAACATAAGCGATTGCATTTTTTGTATGAAGATACATGGAAAGTTTTTGCAGTACAAATGCTGTGCACAAAATGATGGAGCCGGGTGTTTGTTCTGAGACCACTGGTGATAGCCCACTCAAGCAGACTCTTACTGCTGTCAAAATTGTCTTTAACTTTCACTAGAGAGACAGTTAAAAAAGACTTTTGTACTTCATCACGGAAAATGTACAAAGAGTAAAAGAAAACTCAACTAAATCAAATTTTTTGAAAAAAATTATGAAAAAATAATAAACTGCCTTGGTAAATTATCATTCTTGTTATCATATCAGCGTCTAATTCTCCAGCAGTTTCACTCGGTCTTCACTCAGAAATTGCACTTTTTATTTCCCATTTTTAGAAAGCTTAGCGGTTTCCTCTTGCCAACTTCAGAAATGCAAATTTCACGTGAGGATTTGATACATAATGACAACATTGTCGCTCTGCTGTATTGAGAAACAATGCAACAGTGTATTGTGCATCCTGCTCTGACATTGGGTGAGAGGTCTGTACAATGGCTCTAAAATCAGTCGTTACAAAACGAGTAAAGTTCTCCTGTACGGGTTATGAAGAGAAGTTTATAAATCAATGAACTCAGTCAACTGATCTGACTATGATTGTTTAAAAACGTAATATAACAATTGGCCTACAGCAAAAAGCCAATAAAATAAGTGGCATTTACATTCAGCCCAAACCACACAGCTAAATCTGGAGTTAGGAAAGATTTAAAAATAGAACTGCTGTCATTTAGCATTTTTTCCAATTAGAAACTATCCTTAATTCAATTAGGCCACGCCCACATTCAAGACACGCAATCATGAGTCTGTTGCATTTGTTTGCAATGACATAGAAATCTTATTGATGCCTTACATTATTGATAATTGAATTTTAACCCTAACCCTAATTGAACTTGTTTAAAACATGATTGCACTATAATAAACAAAAATATTTGTTATAATAAATGGTTTTCCATATATTTAGGTACACAGAAAGAAACTGGAAAACCCATAAAGTGAAGACATTCATCATTCTATCTTGAAGAAAAAGCAAAGGAGCATCAGCACCACAAGAGACAGAATGGGAGAATGGGTGTCAATGATTTATTTTATTGTTCGTACAACACGTTGTTGTGATAAAATGAAGAGCTTTTCAAAGGTGACGGCTGACCCGTCACCGTATAATATAATATTAATATACCGTATATACAGTTGATGTGAAGTGTGGGTTTTAACTCTCTTGGTGTTCGTTTCCTAATTTCAGATTTACAGTGGAGGATTCAAGAACGGCTGAAAAGACCCATGGGTGTCAGGGTTGACCATCAAGGTCTCACGCATCAAGGTCTCACAGCCTTTCAGGAAAGCAACAAGCAGAGGTCATCTGCTTGATTTATTTTGGCCTTCCCATCAATGATCCTGCAGAGGAAGAATGCTGGAATATGTGGAAGGGTGTGGAACACTTGTGGGAGAAAACACAGGACAGCACCTCCATTGCACTAGTCCACACGCACACACACACACACACATGTCCGGACAACATCCAAAAACAATGCAGGACAAGGTTCACTACACTTTGATGCAGTTACTAACAGACCTCGAGCACCTCCTACAAATAAAAGGCACAATATTAGAAACAACTGCAAGTTGTAAGTCAATATTAGCACATGGTTTACTAAACCGAGCAGAGCGACAGAAGCAAAACATGTTGACAGTTCAGGTGGAATGTTTGACATAGTTGTTCTGGTGGAGCTGGCTGGAGTGTTTGCTCAGGAAGAACAACACCAATCATGCTGTGGACGGTTCGCTTGAACGCGCCGAGATTATTTCAGGTTGGAATCATCTATATATCAATGTTTTGCAGCTGAACTCAAAGGAGGTCGCTCTGGCTAGACTAGTGGGAAATGTTTGTGAGATCACCAGCGCTGGTGAGCAACTGCAGCTCCGGTAAGAGGACCCTGTGAGGGGGAAACTTGGCCCACTCGTGTTTGTGCTAGGCTAAGGCAGGTCAGAAAGAGCGAAAACATTGAAACAGTAGCTGTATTCACAAGAGAGAGAGAAATGCACTTAACTACTCGCTGTTCAAACACAAAACAATCTGGCAATGAAGCGTTTCGCATCAGCAAACGTGCAGAAATAACTGGAGGACTTGCAGAGGGTTGTTCTGGGACCTGACGCAGATCCGGAGGATTCACAAGAGTTTATACATTGCTGATTTCTTTAAATCCATATAAATACTCAAATCATGAACATAGAAATTAAATCAAAGCAGTTCATTTTATCAGGCTTAAAGACAAAAAAATCGTGTTTAACTTCAACACCAGCGCGCTTGCAGGGCGCTTTTGGCTGGGCAACATGGACCTTTTTTTATTAATATTGGTATTTCATTTGTAACTTTGGCAATTGTTTTAGCTTTTTTGACTCGAATGCAAAGATTCAGTTACCATTACGTGCAGAACGATTTACCCATTTCCTGTTCGGTTTTCCAAGATTCATCATCTTTTGAGCGTCAGCTTGGATTGCTTCACTTAAACATGCAAATCGATGAAGGAGACAAGGAGACATTGGATCAGCACCAGGCAGGGATTTATTGAGCTCAGTTCGTCACTGTTGTTCAATAGTTTTGTTGGCTTTAGTGGTTTTAACTTTCAGAGTCGAGTGAATGTGCCTTTCCCAAGCTTTCTAAACAGTGATGTGATTTAGAGAGCGCTTCATTATTATCCACTTTCACCATTTGGATGGACTTGACAAATGTTATGACGTGAATCCGGGCGCTTCATTCCACTTGTAGCCGACATGAGTCACCTTCCACTTGCATGAACTTTTCCACATCACTCAAAAATCTGATCCTCGAAGCGTCCCACAACTCATCCGTATTCAAACATATTGACAATGTCGTAGCAAATTAGGCCATAGAGTAGGAAACAACCAAGAAACGACAGTAGACATTAGCATCTGCCGTCTTCTCCATGCTGTTTGTCAGTGGAGGTTCTGACTCACTGGTCTCACGGCAATGACGCAGGCACAGACAAGTGACCCTTTACCGTCCCCTGACAACCTGCTCAAGGCAAAAGGTTAATGGCATTCCACGTTAAAGTGGAAAAAGCAACTTGAATGTTTACCATCAAACCTCTCAGTTTCCCCTACTGTGTCTCGCTGTTGAGGACTCAATGAAATAAAAAAGAATGATTTGTAAAAGGCAACCGTTAAAGCTAGCAAGCGCCCATCAGCATTCAACAAAAGGTCAGGGCCATTTTCCAAAGCTACGTGATTAGCAGGAAGCAGTTTAACTGTTTGTGTGCACGCAAGGCCGGACAAGGACCAGCAGCTGCCAGCTCAGCAGGTCACGATGCCTTTACAGCCCCGCCGCACAAACAAAAACACAGGTGCTGCCGCAGGCGCGTTACCTTGTCGGTCTGAGGGGCACGTCTACCCCATTTGACTCAAGTGACATGGTGGTGCAACAACTGATGCCAAATTGTTTCCATTAAGGGGAATAAAATGTTACTTGTAAGGAGCAACTGAAAGAAAGTAAATGTTGCGCGACAGTCATTACATTCCATATATGAAACACAAAAAAATTTAAAATAAAAACCTATTAGAATTCATGTTTACTTAGTGAATGAACTTTTGAACGAAGCGGCACTTTGTCAAGTTGCTTTAAAAATAAATAAAAGCACAGCGTCAGTGGGTGCTGTAAGCCATCAGACAATTAGTGGAAAGTAACACACTTTTCAGAAAGTGGCCAAAGGAGAACACAATGAGCAAAATGAAGCAGTTACTGTGCGTGCGGCTTGGAAAATTGGCAATATAGTGAAACCGCTATCTGATCCACAATACATTACAAGGCATGCTTATGGCTTTACTTACATTTCAAAGCTCAATTTCAAGGCAAATTTCAACAAAAACATTGAAACAATTCAGAACTTTAAATGATAGTAAAGTTTCTTGAAGCATTGAGGGTTGTACGTTTTTTTACGCTTCGTTTTTTAGAACAAAATTTACTGGTGGTCCAAATCAGTGGGGCCTTGATTGTCCCAGTCGACTTTGACCCCTGGACCTTTTTGACCTCTGAGTTTTGACTGGAGTCATGTTACATTTCCTGATACGTTTATAACTATAACTCTTCTTTCCTCAGTTTTCTGCGGCTACATCACAGTGTAAAGGACTTTGTGTGTTTACACTCATCTGCCCCAAAGGATTTCAGATGAAATGTAAAGTCTATTTAAACCTACAGCCTAAATTCTAATTGAGCTGAACAAGATATAGACTGTGACTCAAGGTGGTGTTTTCTGAATATGAATTACAGTCCTTGAGAAGTACAGAATGCAGTTAGACAGTGGCTTGTTGTTCAGAACCAGACAGGACAGTAAACAAACCTACAGCCTTGTGATGCAGCAAGTCCAACATTTAACGCATATGCGGGACGGCCACAGACTCAACAACACATGACCACAAATACAACCTATTTTTAAATCATGTGTTAAACAGGAAACAGGAGGGAGGCTGGGCCCAGTCCAGACGGTCTTGACGGTCCGAATGTCACCATTAAGGTTAATGAGCCTGCGTCCTCTGCCACCGGGTGGAAAACATCAGCAGGCAGCTTCCTCAGTCACACTCTGGTTTAAATAAAGCAACTAATCGGGAAGAGGGTAGGTAATTAGTTAACTGGCTAGTTTCAACAAGAGTGCTTTATGTGTTACCAGAATAAGATTTTATTATATATTTAGTATTGCCTGGTTTGCATTGTCCTGTAGTGTCAAGTAGTTGGTTACTAAACAATGCAGAATTTCGCCAGATGAAAAGAAAAATGTCATTGGGAAAAAGTACCTTGCGGATTAAAACGGCACAAACACACACTTTACTGCCGTGACTCAGATCCATGTCACATTGCACAGAGTGTTCCGCTCGGTTTCAAAGCCATGAATGGAGATTAATTAGTAAATAGAAGGACTGGTTCTTGATGTTCAGGTCAGCCAGGGTTGATCCTTTGATATGTGTCAGACGTTACCACATGTAAGAGGTCAGGACTCCAGAGGAATGCTAAACTCTCCTGCCTTTAAAATGAAATCAAGGCTTTGCATTATTGATAAATGGCCTCCGGACACGGTGCTTTGAATTATGCACATTCGCATTAGGTCTTTGTTCTAATACTCCGACTAAGCTTAAAAGTAATTAAGTAACAATCCAAATGAGAGATGTAAAGACAAACGCTGTGGAGGAAAAGTGAGGAAGTATTGGACAGCTTTGCTGAATGGAACTCTGGTCCGTGCATCGCACCACCGTGTCCTGCTTACAACCATCCTTACGTTTGTAACATACAGTTCACTGGGAGTGTTAGAAAAGGTCATAATCTGAATGCACAAATTACCTTCCCAATACTGCTAATACAGTCTAACACATGACAATGGTTGTTAAAACAATTCAACAGAACATATTTGCATGGTGAGGCTTTGATAAAACGACTCCAAATATTAGCACACTGCGTAGCGTTCAAACAATAGAGCAGCACAGACACTTCCTTCTCCATTCATAAATGTAATCTGTGTAAAAAACATTTTCCAACACAACCATCCTTCCAGACGAGGCCCATATTCCAGAACAATAAAGAAGACGGACTCGACATGTAAATATCACAGATGTATTCTGACAACCAACCTCATCCAGACACACCTTGGGCACTATCAGCATCAAGGTCGTAGGTTTGCCTGCACGGATAAAACATGTGCTTAAGCGTAGCCTCATAATTGCCAGGTTTTAAGACAGGACATCTGGATAGGCTAGAGATGCCTTCCACGTAAACATGACGTTTTGCAGCCAAAATGAAGCTTGTTTTAATGGTGTTGCCTTGGTGTCTCGCACCACGCTGAATCAATTTCACTTAAGACCGGAACAGCCTGGGGTCATTTAAACACGTGATTTGCTGAGTAAATATCACAACCCATATTACTGGTTGCGATAAAAAGACTAAACATCCTCATGTCTGCATGAATAAACAGCAGCTCTCGAAAGTTCCTGACAGCAGAACCACACCTTCAGCTCTGCAGATAGCAGCTGTCATTGACGGAGCTCGAGCGTGGAGGCGTGAGAGGGGTGTGACGGATATGCCCTGCTGATTGGGCGGAAAAGACGAATGGACAGCTCAATGAGCCAACCAGGAAGCACGCACGCGTTTGCTCGATCGACGTCGCCACGCGAAGGCGGAGTTAAAAGCGCTGCATCTTTAGACTTCACGTCGTGTGTTGCGTGGATTACATACCCAGCCACCGTTCTCCTGGATCCAGCTGTGCAGAGGCCCGTTCAGGTACTCCGTCATCCAGCCTGCGATGTTATCCACCTGCCCCGTCATCTCCTTATTCACGCATTCAACACACACGGTGCCTCCAAACTCGAAGAAAGCGATGATTCTGCCCCAGTTCACCCCGTCTCTAAAGAGCTCGTCTATGACGGCGGTGAAACGCTGATGCGCAGTGATGGACGTGAGGTGCAGCTGCTTGGACATCTCCGCAAAGTCCGACTGATATAACCGCTCCAGCTCGTCCCCAGCCTCCCGTAGCACCCTATGCAGAGCGCTGTTGGGGTCGTGACTAGACCTCGGAGAGACGCTGCTGCTGCTGCTGCTGCTGCTGCTGCTGCTGGCGGCTTCCTGCCTGCCCACCATCAGTCCGTTCGAGACACTTTCTTCGTGTCCGTTCGCATCCCACACGAAGCCCCTCTTCCACAGCTTGTGGTGGATGTACTTCACCACTATACTGCGGTTATCGTACGCCTGTGCCATGACTCGCTGATATAGCTCTCAATAAACTCGATATCGACGCTCGAATCAATACAGGCGTTTGCTCGCCATCGTCTTCGTGATCTTTCAGCCGTTATAACGCCGCGACTCCTTCAGCGGTGGAACTTACTGCATGTTGCCTCACTTGAAACTGCAAGTTGCTCGAATGCTTCGGCGCTTCGGCGTAGAAAAACGCCCACTTTCCGTTGCCAGCAGGAAAGACCCAGGGAGGCAGGCGGCAATTTAAGCATGTTCTTTCATCTCAGAACAAGTATTTTGACCACCCGAGCACGGTCGATGCGCTCTGGGGCGTTTGAAGCGGGTTCCGGGTGCAGCAAGTCATCATTTACCGTGTGAAAGTGTCCGGGGCTGCCCGAGACGGAAGACGATTGGAACGTTCACGCGCACTGGCGAGTTTCCTCGTTTGCGGAGGAACCGCGCCGCTGGAAGTCCGTCTTTGCGCGGTCCGCCGTGCTGCTCGGGCTTCGGATGAAGGTTAGACGCGCGACAGTTTCCGCGAAATAGAAGTTGAGGGTTTATTGGCGTCCGCTCTGCGCAGTCGCTCCGCCCCTTCTTTGAAGAGAGGTTTCCTGTGCGACGTCACTCATTCACTCATTTCAGCGCGTGCGCTCGATGGGTCAGGGATGATGCGGTCCTCTCGTATTTCACGTGCAAATCTATTAATGCGTTTTATTGGCCCTTAATGTATAACCATATAGTGCGTTGAAGCTGAATTTACCGCATGCCTAATGATGGGGAATTATTTAAATAGTCGCGTGTAAACAATTAATGTGAACTTTGAGAATGACAAATTTAACCGTTTTTTTTTATTGTTCATCTATCTGTCTGTCTATCTACCTGTCTGTCTCTCTCATGCCTGATGCATGTATACATAACTGTAAAGAAAGTTCCAGATGAGCCAATGTCAGCATTCAGTCAATCACAGCAGCTCTTGCTTCTCATCTTTGCTTTAAAATTACCATTTGTTCTTCTTTGAACAAGTGCAACGCCTTTGATCTTCCAGTCAATTCTGCTTTGAATAAAGGCGAAACCAACTCAAGCCAAATCTATGAATTATTTAAGTAGAAAAATCACACTATACACATGACCCCTGCTGGTTAAACGTGTCCGCTCCACTGGTGGCTAATAAAATTCTTCACGATCTCTTGCATTTGAAGAAATCTATGGGGAACGTTTAGTAAGCAAGTATTTTAGGCTTTTACCTCGAGACCTCAAACCGTTTATATTACATTCGACGGCAATTCTTGCCACTTAACTTGAAAAAAAAAACAATACTGATATTTGTTTTATAGCTAATCATTGATTTATTTTCTCGCAAATAAAATATTGTTTCCAACACATTAAGCCTCAGTAATGTTATTTCTAGATCTTTAACAGGTTTAAAAACAAGTTCAATATTTGGTCGACATTAGTCGACTTTTGATATGCAAAACTGGGCTGGTCATTTGGGGCGTCCCTTGTAACGCACTCATGGGTGGAGCCACGATTCTGTCCTTGAACGTTATAACTTTTATACTAACATTTTTTAAATAACAAATTAAAATATTTTTTTTTTTTAAATTTTATTTACTTCCTATTCATGTAATGTGACTTATCACAAGTCTTACTGTTTTTCTTAGTTTTTTTTTTTTTTTGCCGAATCAAAAATAATACACTTCAAAAGTTATTTATTTCATCATGTAAGAAAATAAGACAAAGCAACATCGTTCTCTTTTTTCCCCATGGCACACAAGGTGAAACATATCCAAGTTTGGCAACACAAAAAAACCCTCAAAAACAAGTGTTGAAGAAACACAGAATCAAACACCAAAGCAAACACACGCAAGTTGATCTTTCTCTTAAACGTTAGGTATACCATATCTCAGAATCAATCCACAATCAAAACAACACACCCAACTAGAGCAGATGATTACAAAAAGGATTTCTTCTTCTGCGCTAGAATGAAGGTCGATTTGCATAGCTTTAGAAGGTAATGTCTATTTCTACCATTCGAGCTGTGTCCTAAAAACTAACGAAGAATGTCCAAGCTATGGAAGAGGGCATGACTGGATTATAAGCCTGACATTTTCAGGCACCAAACTCAAACTATGTACTGGACAACGAGCATCAAATCCAAATCAAATGAGAACATCATCAGCTGCCGACTCATGCATTCCCACTTTCATATTTTGGATCATCTTGGAAATAATATCCAGAGCAAGCAATGGGAAAACTGAAACGTCTCTTTGACACATCGATAAGAGTTCAAAAAAATATACGTAAACAATATACAACATGCCTCAGTTGGATGTGAAGATTTTTATAGTAAATATAGTGTTTTTATCTCTTAAGGCTTAGAGAGTGCCCTGGCCACTGTGATGCCTCGCTCTAAAGTTTTTAGGAATAAAGCAGCATTATCAACAAAAGAAAATTATATTTGCGCTGATTCAGAAAGTACTTTTTGCTTCAAAATACAACTTCTGTCCTCTAAACTCACCGTCAAGCTATTTCTCAGAGTAAATCTTTGAGATCACAGCAAGACATGGAAACGTTTACACACTCGTTTCATTTTACAATAAAACAGGAAAGATTTAGTTGGACTGCAATTTCATTTTAGTTCACCGACTCGACCAGGCTACTACCGTAAAAAAAAAAAAAGGGTGAAAATCAGTAGGAATGTATTCTGGAGATGGAATTCACATCTTGCTGTACTTTTAGGCATTCCAGAGATTCCTCACAGACATCTGCTAAGCATTTGCACGTGACAGTGAAGGCAAATGTTACAACGGTGTGTGGAGGTACAGCACTACTCAGAAAACACAGTATTAATGCACTAATTTTCCTTTTTTAAAGTACAATAGATACTTTGTGGAAGCCATATTGCTTGCTTTTGTAAAAATCAGATTAAGCTGCTCTTCAGCTACTGCATTTAAAATGCATGTGGACGGTAAAAACGCACTCTAAACATTTGGAACGGCTGTCAAACTCTGAATAACCGCTGACACTGGCTCAGCTTCTCACCATCTCTATTCGCAATGTTTCACATTTAGTTCTGGTTACACCTGATCTATCTATGTTTCCACTTCCCCCTGCTGGCAGGAATGTGCAAAGACTCGAACCCGCGAGTCAATCGTTCCCATGGTTTATCCTGACCCCTTGTTTCAGTTCAACGAACTCTTCACAGCCCCTGAGGTCCCACAACGCAGACATTCACCCAGACGTGCACACACAAGCACATTTACACGGTAAACAGTTCCTTCAGGATCCACGATGCAGAGCAAAGCAGATAAGGCAGGGCGGCAGACTCACGGTTTCAGTCAGAAACATGCTTCAGTCTGTGACTTGACACTACAAGGCCAAAGGAAAAAAAAATTCTCGTGAAAGAAAACTCACAGAATGACAAGAAAAGCACAAAGTAGCCTAAAGATCACATGTTGTTAGAAAACAAAGTTCTTGACCTCTTAGGAATCATTTAAACCTGCATGGCACAGTAAAATAAAAAATAATACATCTCACTACAGAAATAAAAGTGGATATAGGCCAGAACTGAATTTTGGAAGGCATGAGACTAGCTCTTTTTTGCATGCAGAACTCCAGCTCATTTTAGAAGGTCAACCAGGAGCCATCTGGAATTCACGAAAGGCAGAGAGACCAAAGGAGTGAATAATTTAAGCTGCAAAGAAAGGATTTGTGTAAAAACAAAAGAGTGAAATATTGATGCGGCGTGCTCTGAATCAGAAAGGATCCTGAAAGACACAGGAAGGAGCTCAAACCATTTTCAACGCTGGACAGGACGACGAAAAACCGCCGAGACGGGCAGAATGACTGTAGGCCTCTTCGAGGAGGGAAATGCAGTGTTGGAGAAGAAGGACGACCCTGGGAATATTGTTGCTACTCCCTTTTGTCGGAGGCTTTGGACTGTTCCCTCTGAATCATACAGCGCCGCACGATGCTGTCAAAGCTGCCCAGGTAGAAGAGAGCGATGGTGCGGAACAACCCCATGGTCACAATCTGGAAAGAGTAAAACAGTCTTACACTCTCAAAAAACTACCATTTAACCCACCATAACAAGAAAACCACAGGATTATTAGTTGTCCTGTGGCACAAGAGTGAAGGTCAAGCAAAAGTGTGGTTTGTCTTGGTTGTCGCGAAGACTTGAATTCAGTTCAACTTTATGGTAGCGAATTATAATGAGAACATAGAGACGCTCCTCTTGAGAAGGTCAAAGAGAAAGTATATCTTGGCATCACAGCATAGAAATGGCTTTTATAATCACCATTTCTGGTAACTACGGTAACAATACTTTTGACAGCGTTGTCTACAACTAAAAAGTTCCTAAATCTGTCCACGACGTTTGCAGGCAGCGGAATGAAGGACAGCGCTTTCACTGCATTTGGTGTGTACGCACTGTAAAATTCATGGTTTCGGTCCCTGGGGAAATTATCAAGTTCTTTCAATATTGGACTGTAAATCATTATGATGACTTGGTTCTAAAAGGAGCTTTAAAAATGTGCAAAAAGGTGCTTTACAATTTTCAAAGAAAAAAGTAGACATGGTGCGAAAGTAAAACAGCTGACAGCTGATGAGCAAATCAGGAGATGGACACATTTTGGATTGGAAAAATGCCAGACAATGTTGCAAAGTGACAGTGCGACTATCAATATCATGAGATTAATAGAGTGGTAGTGCAGTATAATTAGCATATATTTGTCAGTAATGCTCTATTAAGATTGCATCCAACAAGTGTGACATAAGAGAAAATATTTTTCTAGTGAAGAGAAAACAATGCTTCACTGACATCTGCCCCTTTGTCACAAATCCTTCGCTGCTGAGCATTGTGGGGACGAGTCAAAGACCTCATTAAAATCTTTAACGAAAAGAAATAAGCCTGAGATTGACTTAAATAGCCCACAGATTCTGAATTCAAACGTTCTACAAAGACATGCAAAGGGCAAGGTGGATGATGAAAGAAACATAATGGAACAGAGGAAGAAGCCACAAGGTCTATCTGTAAAATATGCATTAAATCTATGTGAAATATGCATTAAAATGATAAATATTGAGGAATACACTACAGTACAATATACTACAGTATATTGTAGATTATTCAGAATTAACAAATGTATTATTTTATAATAATATCTTATCTACATGATTACATTTTTTTAAATGTAGGAAGATGCAAAAGGCATGAGAATAAAAAGCAATGTTTTGCTCATTTCTTTTTGTGTTGTCCGTGTGTTGTCTGTGTGTGTAAAAACAAATTATTTTTATAAATATATATATATTTTTTATTAAAAAAAACATTTATTCTAATACTGAATGCTAATGAAATATTTTAAATAATAATAATAATTATTATTAATAATAATAATAATAATAATAATAAATTATTATTATTGTTGTTGTTGTTGTTGTGGTTGTTGTTATTATATTATATTATAATAGTTAAGACATGCATAAATGAGGTATGAACGCAATCACACAGCAAAGTATTTAAACTTATCATTGAGGTCATTGAGAATTTGGATCGTGTCCGTAATAATAATCGTGGGCATGAGTTAGATATAATATTATCGGGCATGGTTCCGGTATAATGCTGCCAGGCACAGATCCAGTATAATTTTCTCTATTAGGGGTTCAATATTCACTGGTTCGGGTTGAGTGTAATAATCTCGGGATTGGGTGGGCATAATATTTTTAGTAATGGGTGGTATATAGTAAATAGGTAGCAGCAGTACCTGTTGCAATCCTTCTGTGATGGAGGTAACCGGTGACATCCCGCAGGTCAGCGCTGACAGCATGTATCCATCAGGACCCACGGAGCTTGTGAAATTTCCGTGCTGTGAACAAATTGGCAGAAGGTGGTTTGTTTCCTCACAGTCTTCTCAGACACAACATCACGCCAACAGTCAGAAGCTGAGACAAAGAAAATCAGCTCTGGCCACATAGTGAGCTTTGCTTTTGGATTACATTTCTGAGCTGTTCTGCTGGTTGTCAACAGAGAATTTGAGTTCCTACCACAGCGTCCTTGACCACAATTTTGGCCACTTGCTCAGGATGACAGACTCCAGACGTCTCAGAAATCATCCTAGTCTCCAGGGGCTACGGGGCAAAAAGAAGCGACGCTCAGATTTCAATTCAGCCATTTATGTTGAAATAAGAAGCCTTCCAAAATTCCAAACATGAAAGATGAAGGCTTTACTGATGATAGACATTCAGGGGCAGGAATTGCTCAAATTACAGAAATACGTCACACATTCTGGTATGGCAAAAAACACAAAATGACAAATTTCAACCTTCAAAAATGTACATTTGTTTTTACAGATCTGTTTCAGAAATTGTCACGAGCAACAATGCACAATTTACAGATTAAATGGAAACCAATGTATATGTATCTAAAGAATCAAGAATTTTAGAAATAAGTATTACAGTAATACATTCAATACTACTACAATATTTAATGTACTACAATGCATTAAATAATACAGCAATATAAGAAATAAGAAGGAAATCCTAAAATGCCACTAAACCACAACAAATCAACACCAATGTACACTGTTGTGTAGAGGCACAATGTCAAGTGAACTGAGCTGGACAAGCTAAATTAAATAAAAATAGATGGTTCACAGACTAAATCTCACCTTAGTTTTGTTCTCTTCTTCAAAGCCGGGTGTGTCCGTGTCGGGTGGGAATGCCACAGTAACATAGATATTATAGGGCTTCATCTATAAAAGAGCATGAAAGACGTCACTAAAATACATTTTCTAGAACGTGTCCAAGGTGCAGAATAGATTATGACTACTTACCTCCATTTGCAATGCCTCAGCCAGACCTCGAAGAGCGAATTTGGAGGGCGAGTAGGCCGTGTAGCCGAAGAGGCCGATCTGTCCCGCCTGTGATGACACAAACATGATGCGGCCCATTCGACGCTCCTTCATTGTGGTGATCACAGCCCGAGTGGGATAAACACTGCCCAGATAGTTCACCTCCATCATGCTCTGTTTAACAAAAAAATCAGTTTATCGCCTATTATTGAGTGAGATGGGTTTGTCAATGTGGCCACTAGAGGCACTATCAAAATTGTACTCTGCATTTAACCATCCAGTAAAGAAAGACACACAGTCAAGTGATAGACACAAACATGGAGAAGTGGGCAGCCTTAAGCAGTGGTGTCAGAGGGCATTTGGTGGTCAGTGTCTTGCTCAAGGACCCTCACTGTAGCATCTTACGGGCCAGGACTTGAACCTACATTACCCAAGTGGCAGATCCAACTGTGGATCTAAACAAAACGACCCATACCTTGAAGCGTTCAACTTCCATCTCCTCAAACTTCCCAGAAATAGACGTCCCAGCACAGTTCACCAACATGTCCACTGGACCCAGCTTCTCTTGAGCCTGTTGAACAAACAGAAAGGTAGGAAAGCAGGACGACAATCTTTACCAAACTCAGATTTCTTTTTATTGTGCGTTTTCATGGGACATGGAATAAACTTACTTGCTTTATGACACTTTCCACTTGACTATAATCTTTTGACACGTCCACAGAAATGCAAAGCACCACCTAGAAATGATAACATTTTTGAAATGTACTATTATTTATTAGAACGATAGAGAGGGAGAGTGTGGGTGAGCATGTGTGCGCAAAAATAGAGCAATAAATAATGAGAGTCAGTTGATAGAAGAGATGGACAGAGGCAGTAGAGAAAGAAAGAGTGAATGAAACAAGTGTGTGAGAGTGAGAAGAGATTGATGTTAGTTAGTGAAGTTACACACCATAAGCTCACCGTCAATGTCTGGTGACAAAAGTACATTAGTTCACAGTAATTTGCAGCTCAGAAATGCACGTTTAAATACGTTTATAATGTTTACTGAGTTTATTAGAAAGAAAACAGAAATTCCAGATCAAAATTAATTTTAGTTTGTGTATGAACATAATCACATTATATTGATGTGCAAAGATAAATTGTGAAGATCAAATTAGTGAAGTACTGAATTCCACTATACACTGTTAAAGCTAGCTTTTTTTTTTTTTTTAAATTTGGAGTGACAATAGTTTGAATTTTTATGTTCTTGTTTGTCCAATTACTGTGGAATTTGGCCATAACAAATGACAATAACAACAAACAGACAGGCAGATAGACGGACAGACAATAACATAACATATTTTATACTATAAAGGCGCACTACTTTACACAACCCATTTCCTGATATTTTTTTTCACACAAGGCATTCATTTTTCCCAGTAATTTTTAGGATTTGGAGCGCACCTTAATGTCTGAATAACACTGTAAATAAAGAGACGGAGTAAATAAAAAACTGGAGGATGAGACGACAGTGAAACCAAAGTTATGTATCACCAAAAACACACACACACACAAAAACACACACACACAACTGCATACTTGCTTATCGTTAATTGCACATTTTTCCACTTCTTTCTTGGCTTGAACCAGCTTTTGCTGCAGGGGAATCACATACAAAGTTGTGAGTTCATCAGAAATTTGCAAAGATCCAGTCTGACATGAGCATAGCAAACCTCGTCTCGTGCCACCAGCGTGATAAAGGCACCATGTTTGTAGCATTCCATAGCGATGCTTTTCCCGATCCCACTGCTGCCTCCGGTCACCTGACCACAGCAGATCATTTACTCCACCACCACAATAAAAGCATTCAGAGATACTCACATCCATTAAAACATTGTAAAAAAATTAGGAAACTCAACATACAATAAGGAGAAAATAATGGCATTGCATCAATAAATGTGTATCCAAGGTTCTACATCAAGCACATTATATATGTTATATTGTATTATAACAATATACATTTTTACAATTGAAACATCCAAGGTCGTGAAGTTGATATCCAGAAAAGGCAAAAAGTTCCCTTAAATATGAAGGGAAAGTGTGTAATTACATTTGTTATGCCGTGTAACAAGCTTTGGGAAAAGTATCTATTAAACTAATTAAAATACAATTTTAAAAATATTTTCTTATAGATCCTTTTTTACAATATTTCTTCAAAGTGAGGGAGTGTTCTTATTTTCGACACGACAACGTGACAAACGTTAGAATTTAAACCGCAGTAATGCTGAAAAAATTAAACCGTGGCTTTTCTACACACCAAAACCCTTCACTGTATGTATCTAGTGTTGATGTCAGAATTATCGTCTAGATAGAATATTCCCTCTAGGTTTTAATTTTATTTACACACACATCGAAGACTCAAAGAAAGCCCAAACACAGATACATGACATGTAGTTCATTTGAAGGCAAGTTTGAACGCAGATAAACTCTTAACCTTGTCAACCGAACACAAAAACAAGGACTGGATTGAAAAAGTCCATTGCCCTGGAACACAAGATTGCACAACCAACGGAAACATGAGGCTCGTTTACGTACAATCCCCACTACATAATGGGACCATTTAACAGGTCTTTACGGACTGCCATGAAATACAGTTTACTGTAGTGGTCTCAGTAACACTCTGACGTTACAACAACCGCATGGTTCGTGTTTAACCATCCGAGCTTAACCAAGTCGAAAACTTCAGAGATGGATTCATTAAGGCGTTAGAATTGAGAATCTATTTACGTATTTACTTTTGTGACAGGCAAAACCACGATTTTAATTATGATCGCACTCTTCGTTTTTATAATGATTCAGGAAAAAGATATTAACACTTATGTTTTAAAGAATGTCAAGCTGAATCTGGCCCTGAGAAAGTTTGCACACATCTGTCTTGCACCGGACACAAGTAGCGTTAGTCAAACATCTGTCCATGCAGAAACTATCCTACAGTTTCACACAAGTATTGGTCACCTCTTGTCTACGAGTGGTTTATATCAGTCTGGGTTGGTAAAAGCGTTGCAGGCACTTACCACCACATGGGCCCCGTTCAGCTTTAGAGGTTTGGGGCTTATTAACGGCGATATCATGTACAGCAGCAGGACAAAGGCCACGATGAATGCAGTCACTACCAGAAGCATTATGAAGGGAAGAAGCAGCCACCAGGAGTTAAAGGACAGCCAGTGTGAGAGCGCAGAGACGAGGGCTTCTTCAGAGGACATGGGTCAACCTGATGCTGCTGACGTTAGCTCACAAGCTAAAGACTGGAATCCAGGCACTCCCCCTTCCAGCGGACAGACTACAAGCCCTCTCGACAGCCGTCTATGGTCGTTTAATACAAGACTGACTATTTAAACCGGTGGGCAACGATTAAACACAAAGAACAAAGGCCAATTATTTCAAACGTAGTCACTTTCGTTTCCCTTTTCACGAAATTAACCAAAACAGATTCTATGCACTCACTGAGGGTGATGTTGCTCCTGAGTGGTTAGACGTGTGGGAGTTGTAGTTCTCTTAGTCCACACAACACCAGGCTGATAGAGCGACAGCCGGCCGAATAAACTACATTTTCCAGGATTATGTACATTTCCGGAGCCGCTGGCTGTCAATTGCTGTATGAAGAATGTTTTTAAAATGTGAAGGCGGTTTGTGATTTTTCTAAAATACATTATGACACGAATTTGGTGTTTTTGTTAAATCGCTTTTGTTGCTTTAAATCACGTGAAGACGCCGGCGTTTTCCACCTTCCACGATCGGTGGAAAACTCCGCACAGCAGTATGACTTGTAGTTGCTTAGTAAAAAGGCAAGAACAACACAATTTGAAGCCGCTTTTCCAAAATCCATTACTTTTTAAAAGTTACATACAATTTATTGGGTAAACAACGGTCCAGATTTATTTTTTTAAATTAAATTTAAAGGAAAGCCTGCTAAGTTGTTGGTTAAGAATTTAACTTTTAACACTTAAACCTACTTCTTTCTATCTGTAATGTTTAAATGCCAGACACTGTACATTATAAAATATTCTTCTCAATTGTGCTTTGCAATTGTCAAACAAATTTTCAGTGTATAGTAATTAAGAATCATTATGGCACTGTGTTGTATATACACACGTAAAAAAATAGAAAACACAACTAAGTCTGAGTAAATCTGTCATTCATATGCCATTTTCGGGTTCAGCATCTCTGTACCCGAGGGTGAAATACACATCCTGGTTTGGTGGCCAGCCAATCGGAGAGCAAGATAGCACATTCACTCTGGCACTGGAGAAACTTTCAATCTTCAATTGGGTGAAAAGTGGGATCACAGAAATCAGTTATATTTGAAATATATACAAAGTATTTTCACCAAGAGCCAATCTTTCAATGCAGCCTTTATTTACAAGTGAAAAATCAAGGAAAGAGAGTCAATCCAGATCACAAAAGGGTTGACAGGCAATTTCCCATAAATCTACCAGAACCAATAACAATATAATGTATTTTTAAACTGCAAATTAAGACACCCTAGTTTAAATGAAATGTGCAAATATTCTATCTTTTTAAACGCCCAGCACGTAAAGCTGGCTTATATCCATCAATCCACATCCATCTAGGAGCTCGACAGACCAGAAAATGCAAAGGCACATTGTGTGCTGAGCTACGGCAGGTGTGTGTGTGTGGGGGGGTCATTATTTTGGCCCTGTAACTCGTATCTCGGCGGAGGAACAATGGTTTTTACATTGTACAAACTGTAAAGTAACGCTGTACAAAAAAAATAAGTCCACGTGTGGCAGTTCCATCCAGAATTGCTAAAATGAAACCCCTCATTATAACTGCAGCTTTAAGTGTTTTAATAAATGCTATATTTCAAACAGAAAGACTTACTCTATTAAACATGCAGAGCACACCTTTACCCATAAAAGTAATTTTATGCAAAAACAATAGTAGTTTAGATGAAATTCTGCTATAAAGTACATTTCATGCCCATGAAGAACTATTTTCTATCTGTAGGTCTTCATCTTAGAGCCTGTGTAAAACCGCTGACCATAAAACACCACCAAAAGGTAGAAATTCAGAAATCAAACCATGACAACTGCTACGTGGTAGTCGCCGGGTCTAAGACCACCATTAGAGGCACAGCAGCTTTAAAGAAAGAGGATGGTTTGCAGAGCGCTGATGTGATGAGTACATCTCCAGGACTTCAGCCTGAACTGGGGGGTTAGGGGCTTAGAGGATGAAGATGGAAAAAAAAAAAAAAGAAAGGGAGAAGGAAAATGTAGACAATACAATCGCAATTCAGGTGCTTTGGTTGTGAAGAAGCTGCATGCGCTCAGCCTTCCTGTCCAAAGTCCTCTGTGAACTTTTTCAGCTTCTCCAGATCCTGCTCATTGACGGTGGGTTTCGTGTTGGAGAGGGATCTCAGCATGTCCGACTGTGAACAGACCAAACAACAATTCAAGAAACAGAACAAAGTGAGTAGGATATACTAGAAAACAGTTCCTGATATGAATAGGCCAACTGTCTCAAAAATAAGCATCCTGACACAAGGGAGCAACGTCACACTTCTGACACTAGATTACTTTATTATACTTTAATTTGTATTTATGCCATTTGGGATACACTGGCAGTTTTATGACAAAATTAATAATGTCATTCGTAATGTAATAATGTTGGCTGTCATTCACCAACATCCATTTTATCTCTGTTTGTTGCAGAACTTGGCTGTGTAATTCTTTTACCTTGAAAAGAGATAAAACATCATTTATCTTGTAATTTATTTCAATTCATCGTTTTGCCATCACACAACGTGACCTCTGGAAGAGTGCATTGTGCTTCACAGTAAATATGTCACATTTACTGTGCAGCTCCAGCCGCTTAAATCAAAAGGGCAATTCTTGCAATAAACTAAAAGCTTGGACAACTCAAACAACTATTTACATCGACAATAACATGTAGAGCGTGGTTAATGCAATGTCTTAAAACAGTAGTGTGTTATTGGAAAACGCACTAACGTCCAGAAAAATGCACTATGGACAGCAAGCACAAATAAAGTAATACATCTCAGCGAGACCAACTCACGACATGAAAGCATTCTAAAAATTTCTAGACTGAGGAACCATCACTAATGTACAACACTTGACACTAACATATAAACAAAGAGCTAGTAACTAAAAAAAGGGAACACAGCAATAAATACAAGACTAAATA
>SOMO01000036.1:2216725-2244926 GCA_028128575.1 Paedocypris carbunculus | reverse complement strand
GGGTTTTCTTATATGGGAATATATAGTAATCGCAAGCAATATCGCTATCGCAATATTCAACAGCAATATCGCATATTGCATATTTTCTCAATATCGTACAACCCTAGTGTGAATGTATATTTATTAAACAATCTAGTCTGGAAACAAACTCACCATGGACACAATTGGCTCTAAAAGCTTTTCTCCTGGAACATCCATCCATGTCATCTCTACAGCCTGAGGGTCGCCTGGAGAACAGGGTGTCAGGAGATCCTCAACCAACACATTTGGGTCATTCCTTGACGGTCCTCGTACCTGATTAGAAACAAACCAACACCCGTGTTTAGGTTTATTAATTATTAATAGGGTTTAGCTTGAACCAGTCAGTCATAAGGACTCACCCGTTTAAAGTGAGTGGCTGACTGAACCTTCCTGACAGGCTGCATGAGAGCGTCCCTGACAAT
Organism: Paedocypris carbunculus; assembly: GCA_028128575.1. Taxonomy (NCBI): domain Eukaryota; kingdom Metazoa; phylum Chordata; class Actinopteri; order Cypriniformes; genus Paedocypris; species Paedocypris carbunculus. Next base: position 2,244,483 of record SOMO01000036.1, on the reverse strand, counting down.
GATGCTGATATCAGCACCGGAATATCCATCCGTCTTCTTGCCTAGCGTGCTGAAGTCTGAATCGTTGAGGCTGCTGGGTGTGCTGCCTAGATTCAGCTTGAACATGAAGCCACGAGCATGTTCTTCTGGCAGAGGGATGTAGATGCGCTTCTCAAACCTGGAGAGCACAACAGAGATTCAAAATAAACTAGTTTTGATTATGTAAATCACGTTGAAAAGAAGTTTCTAGTCTGTAAAGCTTCTTTTTAAAATCTCTCATGAGTCACACAGACACACTCCACGTCACACACAGGTAGTCAAACCTGTTCTGGCTGAAGTCAATCAAGTGATGTCATTCAAAACATGCCACACAAAGTTTAAAGACCAAACCCTGAACCAAACATAGATCCAAGTGTAAATTCTCTTCTCAAAGCTTCACTGAACCTCAGAAAGATCGGTTTCACTGTAGGTGGCGCTGTACTTAACTTGGCAGATTTATCAATGGATTCTTTTGTCAATCTGTTCTCACACACACACACACACACACACACACTCTTACCGTCTTCTGATAGCAGAATCCAGTGTCCAGGGAATGTTCGTGGCTCCCAGCACCAAGATCCCTTCATTATCATTACCTACACCTATTACAAACCAACAATGTACATGTTATACACAAATGCAGATCACTATATATGATCATTTCCATAGAATATATTAATTATGAACACAACAAAACAACAAACATTCTTTAAAAAGTCTGACAATAGCGTAAAAAGGAACAAGCTTGTGTTAAATGACGGTTGCGGATGTTCATTTTATGGATCTTCGCTTGTCCCTTAAACTCACCTTGCATTTGAACCAGAAACTCTGTCTTGATTCTTCGAGCCGCTTCGCTTTCATTCTCACTCCTGGAGCCGCAGAGTGAGTCAATCTCATCGATGAATATTATAGAAGGTTTGTGTTCTCGTGCCAAAGTGAACAAGTTCTTCACCAGCCTGAGGAACGGAGAGTTGACCAACAGAGTTAAACCAATCACACCACACAAACCTGCTCAGACAAAACAGAATAAGTCTGTTTCTGTCAGCCTCAAGTCCTTAAGGTTAGATCCAGAGACTCACTTTTCACTCTCTCCTAGCCACTTTGATACCAGGTCTGAAGAGGAAATGGAGAAGAAAGTGGAATTGTTGGCCTCTGTGGCAACTGCTTTGGCCAAATATGATTTGCCTGTTCCAGGAGGGCCAAAGAGAAGAATCCCTCTCCACGGAGTTCTTTTACCTGAAACACAAAGTGCTCTGCATTTATGCTCATCCTGAAAGCAACCATTTTATTTTGATTTGCTTGTTCGATAATTAGACAGTTTTTACACAGTTGGACAAAATTACACAGATTCCACGACAAGAATAAATGTGATTATTTTTTACAAACTTCTGAAAAGCATAACTTGCCAGTGAAGAGATGTGGAAACTTGATTGGCAGAATAACAGCTTCTTTTAAAGCTTCTTTGGCTCCTTCCAACCCAGCAACATCATTCCATTTAATGTTCGGCTTCTCCATGACAATGGCTCCTGCAATGCAACATCATATATCAGTGCAATCTCAAGTACAAGTTGAACAGTAAAAGTTGGAGTTCTGCAGTGCTTTTTAACCAGTAAAATCAGTAAAAATACTGAAGCTTTTACTGCAAAATTACATTAAATTAATTACAACGAACTACATGAAAAAACTACATTAAATTACACTACTATGAAATTAATGGCACAAATTAGAAAAAAAATAAATCTTGGCGAGTATCAAATGTTAGAATGCATTTTGTATGATGCAGTACTGACCAGAAAGCTGATTCTGGAATTTCTTTTTCTCTGGATCTTCCCCTTCATCACTTTCATTCCTGGAAGTAAATTCAGAATTTCAACAATAGCAAGAAGTGTTCATATAGCAATAAACATTTCCACACTATACAATACTAGCAGTGCTAACAGCTCATCCCAATGAACGTGACAATTTTAATATTTTGTGAAACCACAAGAATAAGAAAGATTTTTTTGACTATAACTTGCAACATTTTAACCCAGTAAGGAGCAATTTAAATAGAATTATAGTCACATTTTGAATTTGAGCCAACTTTAGAGTCTCCCTAAAAATCTAAATCCAGCACCTTGTTGTACAAAAGCCATCGACAGTTTGAATTATAGTAATAATAATAATAATAATAATAATAATAATAATAATAAAACATTTGATTTAACGGCGCCTTTCAGGCACTCAAGGACACCTTACAAAGCACAGTATCAAAAACAAAACAGGAAAACAATGCTCATGTTGACAATCCGCCGAAGATCGAACAAGATAATACAGAACATCAGATGTTAGCAGATAGTGTACATAAAGCAAATAGAGGGAGGAAGACCTAGCAGGGAGCAAATGCAATTTGGCAGAGATGGGTTTTGAGCCGTGATTGGAATATAGCAAGACAAGTACAGTTTATGAGATCCGGAGGAAGGGAGTTCCATAACTGTGGTGCAGCGTGGCTAAAGGCTCGGGCCCCCGTGGTTGAGAGCCGAACTTTGGTGGGTGTGAGGTAAATGAAGGAGGATGATCTGAGATGGCGGGTGGGGATATTGACCTGTATGAGTGCTGATATGTAGCGAGGTGCAAGGTGATGTATGGCTTTGAAAGTGAGCAGGAGGATTTTATATTGGATGCGAAAAGGGATAGGCAACCAGTGAAGCTGATGTAAGGTGGGAGTAATATGAGAGATGGATGAAGTTCTAGTAATAAAATGTCGAATTATAGAAAAAATAATTTCCTAACTAAAAAAACCATACCCTTTGTCATTGGACTGTGACTCTTTCACGGGCTTTGGAGGAGCTTTCTCTTTCTTCTTCAGGTATTCTTTCAGTTTCTCAGCCCGGTCCAAATACTCTGCACATTTGGCCCGGATGCTTTGCTTGGCCTTGTCTCCTTGTGCTTCATCTTTAGAAGAAAAACAATGCCATGATTGGAATAGTTAAGAGTAAAATACAAAAAAAAATTATAATTTATAACACTTACATTTGACAACATGCAGGAAATACTGAACTGCATGCTGGTACAGGCGCAGAGCTTCTTCATAGTTTTCAGCCTTGTCCTCCTGAGCTGCCTTACTGGCCAGATCTATAGCTTTCTTTATGATAAACATCACAGTGTTATCTCAGGGTCGCTTTCTGCCAAACACAAACTTGCTATTCAGGTAATGAAAACCTGGCTGTTTTAGCCCCATCATTAGCGTGTTTTTGTTGCTATGGTTACATAAGTTAAACGTTGACAATGTGTTAAAATTGACTATAAATAAAAACAATATTTGAATGTAAAGAAAATTAGATGCTGTAGCATAGCCACATTGGCTAAACCATGAATTTTCAGATTTTGAACGACGTTTATTCGACAAAGCGCTGAGAACATGAAAAACAAAATGGACGGAAGTAGTAGATTAATAACAGACACAACAGGATCCCAACAACTATCTCAAAACAATTAAACGCGTAAAGATCCATTTAAAACAGGGCAACCACAGTGTTTTTTTATAAACACGCACTAAACATTTTGATGACATCTGTCAACATTGTAAAGTAATTTGGCAAAACAACGTGAACGTTTGAAAAAAAAATCGCATGTTTCAACATGTAAACATGTGTTTTAATGAGTCACAAATGTACTAAGACGCTTTATCTCGTAATGCTTCTGCGAAATTAATTAAAACATCTCCGAAATCGAAAGATCATTTGTTTGCCAACTTACCTGCAAGTTGTTGTTGGCAGCCATAGGGGCTGAAATAAATCGATAAAATACGAAGTCGGTCGAGATTATGACGACAAATGTATTTTATCTAATCACGCTTTTGTCATGTAAACAACAAAAAAGGCGATTGTTTTAGATTCCGGTACTTATTTTTGATCGTTGAGTAACAGAAGCCAAATAACTTCCGCATTAAAATGTCGAATGTCACTTCCGTCTCGGTGTTCACGTGTTCTAAAAGCGTCTTTGCGTCATGTGTACAAGACACGCCCATATCGGCGCGCCCAAACGCGTATGCAGTTCAACAGTAACAATGTAATCTTTTCAACAATCGCTGTGTTATTGCAATATCTAGAATTCCAATAAAACTACATTTAATGTGTGTTAATTACAATTTTAGAATACATTATAAAGGGATTAATCNATATATATATATGTATATATATATACAAATAAGCCAACACCCTAAAGATCAACTTAAAAACAATTCTACACGCTAAAAATGTAACAATCACCATAAACCCTGAGGAGGTTTCAAATGGGAAGAACTTCAGGTTATGTGATGTAGATGGGAAAAAAGCTCTTTCTATAACCTCAAACACTATTTACCATGCCATTAAACTTAAAGTAATCTACCTTTGATTTCAAAGAAAGTGAGACTTCCCAAGACTAAGAAAATGGCACGGCAAAGCCTTTACATTCTAATGTTACTGAAAATAATGTAATTATTTTATGATGAATTACCTCGAAATGAGATAATGAAATGTAGTTCCTCAAAACCAAAACCCTAATTTTCTTAAAACGCATTGTAATTTTGTTGCTGTCATATTTAATTTACATAAGTAAACAGTTAACCCAAAATGGCCGATCAATTTATTATTAGCAATGATAAAAAGTCTTACTGTCTTCTAAATGGTGTCTGGATTTTTTTAATAAATGCTAGAAGTTCAACACAGCAGCATTTATTGTGAACTGTAAAGGCCTATTCATTTTATCTGACTAATCCATAATTACTGTATAGTTAAAAAGGACCTCTTTGTTCTCCAGATATTCCTGGAGCTCCTCCGCTCGATCAAGGTATTGCTTGCACTTGTCTCTGATCTTCTGATTGCCCTCCTTACCTTGTGGCTCACCTGAAAAAAACATCCGTCAAAGATTGTGATTAGAAGAGCAGAAATCTCTATGTACTGTGTTTATACTGTACAGTATAACTGCACTCACGTTTTACTATATGCAGAAAGAACTTCACAGCATGTTGATAGGATTTGACCGCTTCTTCATAATTTCCATCCTGGTCCTCTTGTGAAGCTTTGTTCGCTATAGCTATAGCTTTCTGTAAAAATATGTTTGCTTGACATTGCCAAATAATATTGCATTATAGCTGAGGCAGTGAAATATTGCGTTCCCAGACTGAGGACCTTTTATTATTCTACCATAACATATTTCCAAATGTTTTACATTGAGTCAAAAAAAAAAAAAACATCCAAAATTGAATTAAAAAAAGATGGTGGTTTTCTAATGCGTTCTGTATTACCAAGTGTGTCACGTGTTGCACTGTGCAGACTGTGTCATTATTTATATATTTTTAGACTGAATCATGGCAGCAATCTATCCGTTTAATTCAAATTGCAGATCGCAATTACAATGAATCATTGTAGCCAAAAAAAAGTACACGGTTAAAAGTTTCCCTTTAAAACGTACACATGATACTTTATATCAAAAACACACGACATGTAATATGTTACACTAAATATGCGCGTGCAAAAATCAGAAACACACACAAGCGAAACACAGACGAGCAACAGAAACCTTGAGAATATAATAACCAAAAATTGTCTAAGTCTCGGACTAAACTAGCAGCGACACACACGTCTCCATCACAGCGTCAATCGTGAATGAAAGCGTGAATGAAAAGCGCTACATGTTTAGTGACATGTACTCATATCCCTTCACACAACTTTTTAACAAGCCGATTTCATACATGCGATACAACTAGACACTGTTTGACAGCTTTCCTGACGTTTTTCACCTGTAAGTTTGTCGGCTCCATGTCAAGGCGATTTGTTGTTGTTTGTGGAGTAAGTCACCCACAGGAAGTTTCGATTCTCTCGCTGTTTCTGTATCGATTCTGTGACACCCAGATCGGCGAAAAGATAATGCAGGAAATCACGGGAAACAGCGCCCCCTAGCCTACACTATTGATCGGTTGTTGAAACGATTGTTTTGTTCATTTGATGCTTCTGTTTACGCTAAACGTTAGGTAGGAGATTTGTTTTGAATGTTGATGAGCGAACATTCTTTTCATAGTGAACATGTGTTCTGGCGAATCGCCGTTTATTATGGCCCATACAGTGTTTACGAGCACAGGGTGGTCTCCATCACTACTAGACAATGCACAATGATAGAACCAGTGACAAGCTTGGAATAGGATGAAAAATGGATTCAAATAACGAGAAGAGCAGGAGACCACAACAGGTGTGCTGACACGGTGGAACTAATCCAGAAAGATCTAGAGTACTAGTTGTGTTTTTGGCAAACAGTATTTATCGCATTACACAAAAAAGCACAGTAGTCATAAACCAGAAACTGAGCAACAAATATATTAATTTGTTAATTAAACGCAGACAACAAAAACACTCTGATATACAGTATTCACATTTACATCTTTGAGGCTATATTGACAATTATGTTGGTGGGGTTTTTTTTTATCTTCAATCTATTGAAGAGCTGGTGTTTGCAACAGCAAGATCTTGGATTGAAATCATAGTGAGAACATTAATTGTTTTAAAAGTCTGAATTGCAGACTTGCACATACGTTTGAAACAGTCACTAATATTGTTTAAAAGCGTACTTTTTAAAGCGATGTGTCACAATGTGAACGTTGAATGTGCAATGATTACAAACAACACGGGCACAATCCAAGTCATTAGTTTTCATCGTTATAAATGTGCCAGTATGTATTTACTTTTGCTCTAAATGTTGTACCAATTAACGTAGTGATAAATAATTTTAATCACTTTGAGCTGGATAAATCATATGACAGGATAAATATATCACAGTACTCTTTTGTTTAATAGGATGTGTCAAACACAGACCTGGCCACCAAGACGGCAGAAAAAATGGGAAAGTCATGTGACCATCTTCTAAATATTTTCATGGTTTTGTCCAATCATAATAAGGAGCGTTTACAGATTGTGGCGTTAGTGTGAAAAAAAATAAAGCACGTACAACACTAGAAATATTATTAGCTTTTCTAGTTATGCGTTCAAGAAAGGTACAGTGTTTATAATATAACGCTGTTATATTATTTTTTGCTTCATAACAAGCACTGGGTCTTACTTTTCAGAAAGGCCTTAAATGTCTTTTACAGACTCAACGTGTGGGTGTTCAAAGTTTTTCAGATTTGACCTTGAGAGCAAAGTCCTTCCAGTAACATCATCTGGCTGAAGGTGCTGCTGGGTGTCATGTGATGAGGACAATCTTCCGCTTTGCTGAGTGCTGATTCGCCGCCGGCAACACAAAATCTGCTCTGTTGCTCCACTGACGCTGGGGACAATCATTCAAACATCCAACTTTAGATGTTTCAGGTTGTTTCCACTGCAACATTGATGAAACAGAAGAATAAATAAACAAACAAATGTTTTTTAGTATTTTAGCCTTGGTCACTGTCTTCAATCCCACATATTTATTTCAACTTTGTCTGGTTATAGCAAAAGAAAGATGACAACTGAGAGAAATCAAACAATGTTTAAACACTAAGAAAATAACTTTGATTTATCAGAAACTTAAATTACACCTTACACCTTAAAAGCTACACTATATTACCAAAAGTATTCAATCACCTTGCCAAATGATGAGGTTTTTCAGGAGTTGGGCTTGGCCCCTTAGTTCCAGCGAAAGTAACTTTGAATGCTTCAGAGTATCAAAACATTTTGTACAATTCCATGCTCCCAACCTTGTAGGAACAGTTTGGAGCAGACCCCTTCCTCTTCCAATATGACTGTGCACCAGTGCACAAAGCCAAGTCTATAAAGACATGGATGACAGAGTCTGGTGTGGACGAACTTGACTGGCCTGCACAGAGTCCTGACCTCAACCCTATAGAACACCTTTGGGATTATTTAGAGCGGAGACTGAGTCACATCAGCTGTGTCCTCACTTTTAGAAGAATGATCAAAAATTCCTATAAACACTCCTCAACCTTGTGGACAGCCTTCCCAGAAGTAATAGCCGCAAAAGGTGGACCGACATCATATTGAACCCTATGGGTTAGAAATGAGATGGAGCTCAAGTTCATATGTGAGTCAAGGCAGGTGACCAAATACTTTTGGTTAATACAGTGAATGTTTTGATGCATTCTGCTTTTTTTCTACTGGTTTCATGAGTAAGATTTGGAGAATGTCGCTTCAACATTTAAATATAAATAAAAGACCCAACTCACTCAATTATGTTTACTAAACTTATTGCTGGTTGTCGTGAATATGTATTTGAACTGTAATATTATGTGAACTATTCATTCATTCATTCATTCATCCCCTGATATTGAGCAAACCATTTTAAGGAAAATATATACAGTATAAATATTTCTATTCAGGCATTCTATAGGATACCTGTTTCAAACTTTGCCAGTGACATAATTCATAAGATACAGATATCAAGGAACTTCAGAACAAGACACACAGAAGTTTTGTACATTAAATGTGTCTCTATTTTTGCTTTCAACATTTTGTTTTTAAAACAGATTCCACTTCCAGCTTGGCTAGTAAAATTCATGTCACGCTGGAATTAGGAAGCAAGTGACGGACAGAGACAAAACAGACAGATACATAAAATAAACTTCCTCCGCAGTCATACTTTACCTAAACAACTGACAGCGAACAACATCTACAGTGCCGCTTTAAGACAAGTCATTAAACATGTTCTCTATTCTAAGACCTGAAGATTGAACAGCAACCATATGAAGCCTCAATCAACAACTCCAAATTTTACTTGTCCTAAATACAATAAAGTCTTAAAACTGACCTATCTGAGAGTTTGAAAGCATATAGTTCACGGTTCTCCCCACCCGTGCTAATGTGGTGGAGAGAGTCCAGAGCCCTGTCATCCTACAATAAGCTTCCTTTTAGGGTTGTTAAGCAGAACCATTTCTCTATGTGTTGCTTAATACGGCTCAAGTCGTGTCTAACTTATTCATTTATTTGTCACCATTTTTTTACGTATCCGAAAATAATTTAGCATACCGATTTATCACATTTGTTGTGATTTTACACACAGTATTTTAGATGATTAATTAAATCTGTGCAATTATTTGTCAGGGTCAAAAAGCTTCTAATTAATTGAAGAATCCACTGTTGCTGTACTCCTTATAGGTCACTAATCAAATAAGGATTTGTGACATTGAGCATGTGAACGCCTTTGAACTAAAACTGGTTCAGTATTTACAAATCATGCATGGATCATCTTCTACGGCCCACTGGGTTTTGCACTAAACTTCTGGTGCCTGCTGACGTTCACATGCAACGTGCAACGTCTCTGACGTCACAAATGAGCTGACTGGATATCTTTCATTGATAACTAAATACATTCTTACAACGATCCGTTAAAACCTCGTAATATTTTGGCGTATTTCTCGGAAAAGGCGTCACGACGATGTATTGCTCACTGACCTGTTTGTTTAAAGAACAGCGGATACTTGAAAGGTCGTTAAAGGATGGAGGCGGAGAAGGAGTGAGGAGCGCGAGCAGACACGCCTTTCCCATCGCGCTAAAGCAGCATCAGAACACAGCACAACATTGCATCTTATAGTTGCATCCGCTTATCTGGATATGACTGAAAATGCAGAAGAAATTGTGAGGGTAGCCATGAATTTCAGTCCGTTCCTGAAGAAGCACTTTTCTGAAAAACATCATCTTCAGCCAAACTTTGCGAAGGTAAGGACTACTTATACATATAGAAAAATGGCTGAGAGAGCGGGTTTTTCAGCATTTTCAGAAACATAAGATGTTTTTTTTCCCCCAAATACGTACTTTTGTTTTTATTTTTGGAGTGTGAGAGAAAAACAAACTGGACATACCTGTCTTAAACAGAGCGAATAAACGAAAGTTAATAATTCTAGTTTTATAATTGATTATTACTTTTTGCATTTACGATTAACAAAAATATGTTGTTCAATTAGTTATAATTTGAATAGTATAGTCCTTATCTGTGAAGAGAAAAGGTTTTCTTAGCCTTAACATTTTAAAATGGGAAAGACAAAAATTGTGGGGTTGTTCCAGTGATAAAAACAATTATCATTCATGGAAAAAAAAAACACTTGAGCTTCTGTTTGTAAAAACTTATCCATAATTTATTTCAGTCTTCAGTTTCTGAACCAGATGTAAACATGACAGTTCTGGTTATATAAATAAGATAAATGTGTTTTATCTCTGGATTTCTTTAAAGATGGTTTACTTTTTAAATGAACCTTACATAAGAGGATAGTTGAGACTGCTTAGATTTATGTAATGAAAGTTACCACCAATATCTTAGGTGTTGTAGTATCAAGCAGGAACAGAAAGAGACGAGATGTAGAAAATAGCTCTTAGATTAACTTCTTTGATGAACCCCAAAATGCGGGGAAAGACAACAACACATGTAATTATATACCTAACCTAACCCAGAGGGAAAATAATGTAAAATCACAAATACAGGGGAACAAACACACAGCAAAGCACAAAGGATAATGTGGGGACAAGGTATTCTGGGGAATGGAGTTTATGTCATGACAGGGGTCTGTGACGTTATCAGAATCATAAATTAATTGAAAACTTGGTTTGAGCTTAAGAATATAATTATGTTTTCACGGTTCAGAAATTATGTTTAGCAACAGTGTTGTACAGATTTCTGATCTAGTCTTTAATATTGATAGAGAGCATGGTGTTTGAACACTCTAAAGAAAGAGTAAAGATTAATTTTGTCTTCTGTATAAGTCTTCTCTACAATAACAAGTAATGTACAAGCATTTTGTCTTGTTCATGGACTTTCACATGTTCATGAACACATTTGTCCATTTCACACTTTTATCAAAGGTGACCAACATTGCCGTTTAACACCTTCACACTTACCTGGGAATTAAACTCACAACTTTCGAGTTGTTAACTCCAGCTCTTCTTGAAATACTGGAAACTGTAAACAAATATATTTCTTTACATTTAGGTTAGAGGTACAACTTGATTATGCACAAATTGTTGTTTAATAATAAACAACCAGGCTCTAATCCGAGTGTTATTTAACTCTAATAATAATTCTTATTCCTTTATAACAATGTTGATTGTTTTATTTTTCGCAGGTATTTTCCTCCTGGTCATCGATGACGGAGGCAAATTGCTCTTCTGTAGACTCTCTCTATTTAGACTTAAATGCATCATGGTGCTCCAAAAGTGAAGACTGTGTGAGAGCTGAAGACCTGGCCGACCTGTGCCTGAGCCGCACTGCGTACCTGGAGAAATATTTAGGCCCTTGCCAGTCGCCTTTCTTCCTGCTAATGTGTGTCACATACATGCTGATCTTCATTGTTGGAGTTCTGGGCAACAGTCTTACTTGCATTGTCATCGCCCGTCACCGCATCATGCGCACCACTACAAACTACTACCTGTTCAGTTTGGCCATCTCAGACCTTCTAGTGCTCTTGTTTGGCCTTCCACTGGAGCTTTATGAGCTCTGGAGTAATTACCCCTTTCTGTTTGGCGTAGCAGGCTGCTACTTCAAAACGTGTCTGTTTGAGACGGTCTGTTTGGCCTCCGTGCTCAATGTGACAGCCCTGAGCGTGGAGCGCTATAGAGCCGTGGTGCATCCTCTCCAAGCCAAACATGTAGCCACACACGCCCATGCCAAGCGTGTCATTCTCGTGTTATGGGCCGTTTCACTGTTGTGTGCGTTGCCCAACACCAGTCTGCACGGCGTGGCCATGTTGCAGCCACGCTTCGGACTCTCCTTCCCAGAGTCCAGCGTCTGTACCATGGTGCACGACACGTGGATCTACAATCTTCTGGTGCAGGTGACCGCTCTGCTGTTCTTCATAGTGCCCATGCTGACCATCAGCGTCCTGTATGTGCTTATTGGCCTGCAGCTGCATCAGGAAAGAGAGTGTTTTAATACCAACATCGGACTGAATCAGGACGGGGCACATCAGAGAGCTCGGCATCGCCAGGTCACCAAAATGCTCTGTGAGTATAGCTGCTGCACTTTTTAGTGAGCTGTATTAAGAAAAGACGTCTAACAGATGCTGTGTATCAGAGTGACTTGCGTTTATAATATTTTCCGCACCATTCGGTGTACCCTTTCCACCCAAATAAGTTAATACTGTACTGCAAAAAAGAATGCGTGCCAGGGACCTTGACAATATTGTTCAGAAGCACCGAAGCCAGATCAAAATAATAAAATATTGAACATTTTCTCTTTATCTACGGAGTCATGGCAGGGAGGGGCGAACAAAACACCCTGGTTGTGCCAAGAAGGGCCTTGAGGGTCCCAATGCTGCAGTCCGAGTTCCCCAAGTAGGGGACGTTGTCTGAATGTGTATCTGCAGGAAGCATGAAGTGGGCAGATCTAGTCCTGTGAAGTGATTCCCGATGTACGGAGTAATGTACCTTGTTTCTTTCCGAACAGACACTGTTCTTTTGGGCGTATTCTGTTCCAGCAGTTTGACTAGAACTTCCAGTCAAGTGATGAAGATTCTGACAGTCACGGTTGCGCAGCAACTCATATTTTGGGCAGGCAATGCGATTGACTGCAGCTCACTTTACATTGTTCAAATGAAACATAGTTTATTAAATATTCCATTACACAATTTGGTTTAGAATATTTTTTTTACTTTTATTGTTTGATTTCTTTAAGCCTAAAACAAGGCATGCCTTATGGTCAGGTGCATGTTATGGTGCGAAATGTATGGTACATTAAATGGATTCATGTCAGGGAATAAAACCCACAACGAATCACAACAGAAAGAGAAAAGCCTCACTCTGCAGAGCAGCATATTCAAACTACATTTATATATTTAGCATTTTGGATATTTATGCTCTGATCATAGTCAAAAATGTTAGCAATCAAAACAAAAAAATGTAAATTTCAATGGGTAACAATATTGCTAAAGTACCAAAAAAATCTGTAAACTAAGTAATTTACATTTATGTAATGTACATAAATGCCAACGTTTTCTTTAATGCTTTGGTCAAGATTTCAAAAGAGAACAGACACATTTGAAAGATAAAAAGACATTTATTCGATCAAATTCAAAAATACAAAATAAAAGTGGCCAAATACAAAAATGTAAAAGACAAAAAGTAGAGGGAAAGTGGTCAGGTATGGTCAAAACCATACTGGGAATTTGTGATCTGCATTTAATCCATCCAGTGGAAATGAGGTGAATACACACATAGTGAACACACACAAACCAGGAGCAGTGAGCAGCCTTACATCCATGAAAACCCGTAACTAAAATAAAACCTCGCTAATAATGATTGGAGCTAGTGTAACTTTAGAAAATGTGAAGAATCTCCACGTGCAAAATGTGAAATGTGAGAAACTGATAAAGTCAGTTATATAAAATATAACTTTTCTTGGAAAATGGAAAATAAGCATAAGAAAAACAGCATGTCTGGGAGGCAGTAAGGAACACAAGCATGAGAAAACAACCAAAAATTTAGCAAAAAACAATGTAGTGTCACATTTATTGTCAGTTCACAAAAAAATACATTGTCTTAATAATCCAGAGCGCAAGAAATTTCATGATTTCATCATTCCAAAAAATTATTTTCTCGAACTCACTCTTGCAGTTATGACAGATTCTTGTCATGCATGAGGCTTTACAAGTGGTTTAGAATAATTTCTCCTGATGAACAGAAAACACCCATATGAATTTTATCTGCCGTTTGTCGTGTTATTGTAAGTCTGATTTACTAATGGCGTCGTTCTACATCTGGCTTGTTGTATCGGCCGTTCTGCTATTCGCTGTGTGGTCATCCTCAAAAATTTCACATTAGCCTGAGATACTAGACACAAACAAAACCGCTCAGATCGTGTCGTGCTTGAGAGCTGATAAACACTGTCAGACTTATAAACGGACTGGCACCAACCCATGCCAAGAGAAACAGTCTATGTCATGTACGTATCTACACACATTCACCAGACGTTTCTCTAAACTTCAGACAAGTAAATCTCGGCACATTAGACGACCCAAGTGTCACCCACAGACAAACAATGTAGCGTAGAAATATTCACTTAAATCGGAATGGCAATGCTTCATTGTTTCCTTCTGCTTCGTATGCCCTTATATGGAATGATGTCAATGCATACCTTTATTTTGGATTGGAATATTTTGGATACATTCAGATTATTTTTATTTAATGGTTTACTAATGCTGGGATGACCCAGAAATAGAAAAGCTGTTCAGGAAAATGAATGAATAGAAGTTATTTTTTATGAGTGTAACTGTTCTCCTATATCTTTGTTCTGTAAATGTGATCTATAAAAAGTAAATTACATACGTTTAAATACATTAATATATACTATTAACCTCCAGTTACAGTTTACAGATTAGGTAGAATGGGCCTCTAGTTTAATCCCCCTAAGACAATGTAGGTAGACATTCCTCTTTTGGTTCTATGTTTTAAAATAGAATTTCTGTTTGTGTGATTTGCAGGCGCACTAGTGATTGTGTTCGGAATCTGCTGGGCACCTTTTCACCTGGACCGTGTGATGTGGAGCTACATCAATGAGTGGACTGCGGAACGTCACAGAGTCTTTGAGTATGTCCATCTGCTCTCCGGAATCTTCTTCTACCTGAGCTCAGTGGTTAATCCCATCCTGTACAATCTTATGTCTTCACGCTTCAGGGAAATGTTCAAAGAGGTGGTGTGTCAAAAAGAACAAAACAGCAGGAAGTTGTCCATAAGCAAGACCACGTTACGCAGTGTTGTTTCTGCTTCCTTTTCTGCCTCCAATTCAGTCTCGTTTTCGGTCAAGTTCAACCCTCGTGGTCTCCCACAGTCAATCTAGAACAGGGGTACACATTCTTTGGTGATGAGCTATGCCATGACTGTCTTAGCAATTGATCAGAATGATGAGTTTCTCCTTCTAACATTGTAAACAATAAGAATTTTAGTGTGAGCAGATAGTTTGAGGCCATTGTTATCAGGGTGTCTTGAGCAACTATTCACACCTTCACCTGGCTAATTTCACACCGTGTACACATCACCTACTCTGTTCCCTTTCATAGTCAGGTCACTTCGACNATGAGTTTCTCCTTCTAACATTGTAAACAATAAGAATTTTAGTGTGAGCAGATAGTTTGAGGCCATTGTTATCAGGGTGTCTTGAGCAACTATTCACACCTTCACCTGGCTAATTTCACACCGTGTACACATCACCTACTCTGTTCCCTTTCAGTCAGGTCACTTCGACGTCAGTCAGAAACCTGACTATGGGATATCGGATGGTCTGCCATTCGCGTTCACTTGGCCGGTTGTTAAGAGTGAATGCGAATGGCAGACCATCCGATATCCCATAGTTAGGTTTCTGACTGACGTCTCGTTCCCTGACCTATTCAGGGAACTGAGGTTACGCAAATAACCATAGATGTTTCACTTACTTTGAATGTTTACACTTTTTTTCTACATGCTTTTTTGCCAGTTTACCATTTGTCAATATGTTTTACATCAAAATGCCTGTTTCCATTCCTAAACATGCTCATTACAGAGGAAAAAGTTGTTTTCCTTTCTCTGCTTTACTGATAGGTTTGTTATTTAGTTCATATTAAGCTGATTTGGGCTATATATATATAAATCTACACCTGTTTTAATAAACTGAAAGTCTTTTAAACTTTTGTCTTAAAAACATACATCATTTTGCATAATTTTACATACATACATACACACACACACATATATATATAAAATATATATTACATACATATACGTATTAATTATTGTTATTATATACGTATAAGATAAATATACATAGTGTTTATATTACATAGTGTGTGTGTTCTATGTTTGTTGGTTATCTCGTAATATCACAGAATCAATCTCATCTCAACAAACAATATATAAAAAGACTTTTTACTTTGTTTAGTAGTCTGCAATGCAAATACAAAACAGAAACAAAGAATACAGAACATAAAAAGCACAAATGCACCAATCCTTAACCCCTAATCCTGGACACATTAGTCCGGTGAGGAGTTATGCAAATGCCCTTCTTCAGGGCTTTTTTCCAGAGTACTTCCTCTCAAACTGAGCCACGTCAAACTTCCTCTTGCAGCCGGCATAGTTCATGAAGCGGATTTTGCCAAAGATGGGTCTCTCGGCCCAACCCTGGTCATGGATGCCGCAGATAGACCACATGCAACCTGCAAGAACCATCTTCAAACATGAACATGAACCTCGTGATCTCATCAAA
Source organism: Paedocypris carbunculus (assembly GCA_028128575.1). Classification (NCBI taxonomy): domain Eukaryota; kingdom Metazoa; phylum Chordata; class Actinopteri; order Cypriniformes; genus Paedocypris; species Paedocypris carbunculus. The sequence goes on along the minus strand of SOMO01000036.1, from coordinate 2,228,298 downwards.
TGACATTCTTCTAGAGCTCAGACAGACTTTCAGTTCTTCTGTGCCATTAAACTACAAATTGAACAAAAACTTCAAAAAAAAAAAAAACAATAAATTTGCAATCTATTACAATTTACCTTTTTCGCGTGTTTTTAAGCTAACTTTAAAAAACGATTGTCAATATTCAATGAAATCAAATATTTACCAAACAGTCAATACCCGGACATTAATAAATTAAATTCAAACTACATCCAGCACTAAATTATATTTATAAGAAGAAAATGTAAACACGTTTTTAATTAATCTACTCACCCACAAATCCATTGGGATCGCAGCCGTCTAAAGAGTAATGGTCATTCAGATAAAGCGCGATGGAAAGGGCTTCTTCGGGGGATGCGGTCCACTCCAGGATCTTCTTGGCCCAGTACATGCGCAGAAAGCCGTGCATCTTTCCTTCAAGCAGCAGCTGACGCTGAAACACACCAGGCAGCGTCACAATTCTGTGCTATCTCATGTACGGTATTCAAAAAATATGTCAAATCAACGACAACTTGTCATCAAAAGTATAAGAAATTCCGATACCGAAGCAGTAAGAAGAATAAAATTTTGGTTGTACAAAAATGTTGAGTTTATTAAGCTTATAATATGCATTTAGAGTTGTATAATTAGTGTTTAAAAAGAGTTAACATTTTCTATGTCATTTCCGGTTTGTGTATGTGTGATTCAGGGCCTGTGTGAAGAAGCGCGAACAAAGGCCTCTCTGCTTTGCTCCTTATCTTAGTTTGAAAGAATGTGTGATGGGGTAGCGAAGAGCCAGATGTGTGAGCCATTTCTAACTTTTGGTTTCGAACTGTGTGAGTGCATTGTTCGAATGCGAGAGAAACCTTGACGGTTGCTAAGTGATAGCAAGGGAGGAAACTGAAATTATCGTACAGCGAATTAGTGAGATAGAGGGAAACAAAAATCCCTGGCATTAGCTAAATATAACAAAAGTATACATGATGTAAACATATAGATACCGAATGTATATATATATATATATATATATATATTTTTTTTTTTTGCAGTTGTCAAAAGCATGTGACATTATGTTTCCCGATGACATAAAGCGCTTGTAGTGTGGGAACCTGTGCAGCGTTCCACAGCTGGTCGTAGGTCTGGGCATTTTCTAGCTGCTCTTTAGTGTAAAGGTAGGTTCTCTTATCCTTTGCATGATCCTTCAGAGTCTTCTTCGCCCAGTCATACGCACCTGTGTTGTAGAACACGTCGTTCACTTAAGCAGAACCATCCTGGGCTCAGAGACCAGTGGACCACAACAACCACCTGAAAGGTTGTCGTAGTTGGGGTTGTAAAAACAGAAGTTGTCTGCAAGCTCCCTGCGGACCACCATCTCTTCCGTGAAGGAGTTCACCGACTCAGGGGCATTTTTCACTCGTTTCACCTGTCTCACAACACGCTGAGTGGAGAGCTGACCTGAATAGACACAACACATTGACAACATGGACTCACAGACACACACACACACGAAAAAATGTATTTCACATATTCTGACAATCCTAGATGAAACTATATTTTCTGTTTAAAGAAGCAAACCAAAGTTTTGCAGAATATTTGGATACTCTTTTTGTGTGGTTGCATACTTGGTTATTATTTGCAAAACAAGATAACATCCAAGCGGAAAACAATCTGACAGAAACGACATCCAATCAGCAACTGTCTTGAAAATAACAACATCCAATCAGAGAGGGGCCTGATAGAAACAGCAACCAATCAGAAAGCATGTTGACAAATGTTCAGAAAGCAAAGTGAAAATATTTATACAATAGAATCCGGCTCTCAGTTTGTGGAGCATGAATGTTAATTTACTCTTTAACATATTACAATAAACGTCCTTAATGTAACAGGTGAATTGTGTTTATTCTGAAGTTTTGAGAAAATAAGAGTTGAACAATGCTTTGGTGTGTGGTATTACGTGAGACTATTGTTTTATCCTCATGTGTGTCAAATCAGATATTCCTACCAGATTTGTGAAACATGATCAAAATTGAGGACTGAGGACACAGACCTGTGTGGATCCACGGTGACAGCAGACTAACAGCGTCAGAGTTTGGATCATTCCGGTGGCTGGCAAAGAGTCGTAATCGTTGGTCAATAAATGACTCCAACATGGCCAAGCCACCAGAGGTGCCAGGCTGTGCCCACTCCACTTCTCCAACACCACGGTCCACCTCTAGGGAAGACAGGATCTCCTCCCAATCCACAGGCTGAAAGACACAAAGAAAAAAAAATCACATTCTGTTCATAAAAAGCTTCCTGTTTAAGACATTTAGGTGTAAAACTCTTGAACAAACCTCTGCTGTTCGTGAATCAGCATGAGGGTGAGTGTCAAGCGGCGGAATCTCCGTGAGGAATTCTGGGAGAAGTTTAGTGATTTTCCCACGTATAGTCCGGGCTCCATATTCCAGCTTTCCAGAAGCCTCCCAGCATGGCACCACATTATGGGCATCAACCTACAGAGAGAGTTCCACCATTATACACAGTTCTGGCCCAGTGGTTAAGAAGTCGCACTGATAAGTAAGCTATAGGTTCAAGTCTCAGTCCCGTCAGTTCCATATCTGAGTGTCCTTGAGCAAGAACAAGGCAGCCCACTGCTCCAGGTTTGTGTGTGTTCATTTCAGTTTGTATGTATGAATTCTAAAGTCACCGGGTGTGTGGAAAATGACTGGCTTACCTGAATAAAGGGGATGTCAGGTGAAAGACCCTTCTTTACAGCTTCAATCCACTCGAGGGAGACTCTGAGAGGATTGAAGTCTGTGACAACAGCTCCAAATTTCCATTTCCTAACAAAAGCGGGCAGATTCTTCCCAGGCTCTCCTTTCAGAAGATGAAACTGGACTTCCAAGCTTTTGCATTCCTGTACGATGTTATTTGAGAAAACATTGGAAGTTTAGAACATGCTGTTTCAATAAGGTTCATTTAATTCAATTCTTTGTTCAAGAAATGACTCTGAAAACAAATGCACAGATGCCCGATAACATACTGTTGTCCACGCCCATGCATGTAATTGGCAGCAGTGATTGCATTGAATAATTTTATATACTGGTTAATCTTTAAAATCAAAAACAATGGTTTAAGGTGTGATTCCCTCAAGGAACAAACGTTACCATTGTAGCCGTAGTTTTGTTACATTAAACGTTAAAATTAAGTTGAAATTTATAACAAAAAGTTTCCCATATGATTTTGGACTCCACAACAAGAAACTTCCCTTTCAACATGGAGAACCGAAAAAATATGGAACAACACAAACAAAAAACCTGGTTTGTGCCATATGTTTAAATAATAAATGGACAAAAACCCCACACACAAATAATACTGCAGGTATTTTAAACGTACCGTTTAAGCAAAAATTCAAGATGCATTAGTTAAACAAGTAATGACTTGCGCAGGTGTTTTTTGCGTTGAGACTTTTTGAAACTTTTTCAGTTTCATAAAATAATGAAATTATTTATGATCGCACGAAAGTATGTTCTTTGCATATCTAAACAACACAGACTTTCACCTTTTCTACTTCTTTCAATCCTTTCAGCATGAAGGCGTACTGTCTGTAAGCAGCATCCATGTACCGAGGAACCAGGCAGAAACAGATGTGCAGCGGGAGCTTCTCAGCCAGGGCCAGATGCTGAGCGTAGATCAGAGCCCAGTTATCTGCAACACAATTCTCAATTCAGAGACAAAATGTATATAATATAATAAAATAAAATATATACCGGTAATATAATTAGCTTTTACCTTGGACTCTTTGGTCCCTGGACATCCAGTACAAGACCCCGTGAGAGCCCTGGTGGATCTTCTGGCTGTCTGATAAGTAGCGAAGGCGCTTTTTGTTGAACTCGCTTCCCTGGGCTTCTTTGCGGAGATCGGCCACTTCCTGCATCAGCCAGCCTGCCGCTCTGCCGGTCTTCGCTGGCTTTGCCGTTTTCTCTCCATTGCTGTTCTGTGTCGCTCTACGGCGCTTCAGGTTAGGTTTGTTTGAAGACATGCTGATATGCCGTAAAAGTGGTCGTCGCAGGAGCAGGGAAGTTCTGCTGTATCTAACGGATGAGATGGCAGACCACCTTTAGAACATTTTAAGGAATAAAAAAGTACCGACACAGGGAGATCAGTTGAGTATAAACCTGATTTACCTGAAAGAAAGCATACAATGAATATCTCCGCTGCTTACAGTCTTCACGTGCAGTCGGTTTGGTAACGGCGCGAGCTGGCCAATCGCTGTCGTGGGCGTGACTTACTCGTCTGCTGCGTTACCAAACAAATGTTCTTCCTTACGCAAGCCCATATTTTTTTGTTTCTTTCAAACACAATCTTACACAAATCGGCTATACATCAGACATTGCAACATTGCAATGCCAGCTAATGTGAATCATAGTTTAAGTCAAGTAATAAACATAATACTGTATATAATGGTAAACACACATCACATCACACCGAACAAAAGGCCTGTGTTTGAAAACTTCATATTTAAAATAATTTTTTAAAAGATTTTGGACTTATATTTTATGATAAAATATTATATGATAACAATGTAAAGGTAAAATTTCTTAAATATCATCATAAAACATTAATAGAAGGTAATTGTATACATAGCAATCTATAATATTATACTTGTACATTGAATAATTTATTGTGTAACACAACATTTCAGAGGTAAACAATGTCGCGTTTCTTGTTTTTTTTTGTGTAACTACAATTCCCAGGAGCCTCTGCATAAATAGCGTAAATCGGCGCAGGCGCAGAGGTGTTTCTAGATCAAAGAAAGCTGAAGCTACTGTTTGGGATAGTTGTTTCAGTGTTTGATGGTTAGTGAGAAGTTTGCGCTTCCTCATCGATAGTACCGTGGATCAACCTGAACTATGAACAGATCTTTGTTTGAGTCTATGGTTGTTGGTAGCGCAGATGGACCCGACAAGGTGGACATGTCTCTAGGTAAAGACACGTTTGAAACTACACCAATGTGGTTAGCTGATTAGCATGTTGCTACATTCACTGTTTAATGGTTTAAATTTGATCTTTTATCGCCTTTTCTTGATTTTTACAATGATCAATGTTCATCTATCCATATATCTATCTATCCATATATCTAATTTCAGTTTAACTGTTTTTTGTAAAAGTGAAAATGTTTCACAAACGTGTGTAAATGTATACACGTTTTCTTTGAATTATGTCTGCTTCTCCTAAAAGAGTTGTGTGTGTTGTTGTTTTTTTTTTTTGTCACAGATGACATCATAAGAATGAACAAGAAACGGAATGAGATCCAATCCCAGAAAGTAAAGCTCGGCCCTCTAAAGAGACCCTTCACACCAGGGAAGAAAACTGGTCTCCGACTCAGACTAACACTTAAACGCGGTCAGATATTCCTTATTGTAACATGGAATCTTGAATTGATTGTGACTATAGTATTTTTTACAGTAAAATCCTTATTGATATGTGATGGGCCTGGCTAAATATTTTGTTATGATCTTGATTGTTTATAATGTTTTCCTGTATGATATATTATTTATTTATTTCGCTTATGTTGTTCTTGCCCCCGACACCACTACTTAATGCTGCCTACTGCTCTGGATGTGTCTGTGTGTGTGTAGCTTCACTGGGTGGTCAAAAGCAGAACACAAATTCAAGTGTTCCCTAGTGTCTATTTTGACAAACTCGCTGACTTGGTTTTATTTTGTAGGAGCTTTGGTGAACAAACGCTTTGGTTTGGATCAAAAACTGCCAACCACATGGGCCCGGTGGCGTGGACAGGGGCTTATCACCGGTTTGGCTGCCAGGAAGAACGCCACATTGTTTAAAGGCACCGGTCTGTTTAACCAATCCGCTCAAAACAGTCCTGCCAACAGACAGACGCACAGCGGCGCCAGCTTCACTCAGGTATGATGGCTGCCGCGTGAGGGGTGCGCTAACGGAGCGTTCTAACACTCATGTTCCACTCGTGTTTAGAGACGTCGGCCGTTTGTTCAGCAGCGACAGATGTGGAGAAGACCAGGCCGACAAATGGAGCCTCAAAAGCCTCAGGTTCCGTTTCCTCACAGACCGTTTAGGCTACAGAGAAAATGGTAAATGCAAAGACGTGGTCACTCACACAGGAAGTAGAGATGTTTGATATCAAGCAATGGGTGTCATATGTTGACATAGTGTTATTTTATAAGTATATTCAAATTGCATCATTGTGATGATAAAATCCTGTAATAATATTGAAGAAAAGAAAATGTAAAAGTCATACTTTTTTTTTTTTTAAGAAATGGAAAAATTAAAGGAGAATATAAAATTAAAGGAAAATATGAACTACTTGTCTTTTTGAAGTCGAAGCTATAATAAAAATGAGCTATAATATAAACAAACGAATTGTTGATTTTGAGAATATCATTGGATGTTACATGGCATATTCAAATAATGTTTAATCTAAATGGTAATGTAAAACGAATACATTCTTTAATTACTGTAAGAAGTAATGCATGAATCAGATATTTAATATGCATGTAATGAAATCATGTCTAATTTTTTTGGACATAAAAGGATGATTTAAAAAATTAATTTTTTGAATACAAAAAGAACCACATTAATTATGCAAAATCATGTTCTGAATGATAATAAAGCTGTGGTTATAAAAGCACATTTTGTGTTTTTGTAACCCCGACATGTACACTCGCCGTACGATGATTGGTGTGTTTGGCTTGTATGTAGGAATCCTCCCAGCGTTCAGGAGACACGGAGAGAGTCTCGACAGGCCACCTTCCTGTTCAGAAGAGGTCTCAAAGTAAGTGCGCGCACACTGGGGCATGCTGGGAGTGTGACCCACTGATGCAGCTTTCTGTTGATGGGGGTGTTCACATGACCTACAAACACTACAACATGCTGCTTCTAAATGTTCTGAAGAAATTTCTTGGTTTCTACAAGGTTCAGGCACAAGTTCAGAAGACTCACAAATCTCAACAGTAAGTACCTAGCGTGTGTGTGTGTGCGCGCGCGTGTCTCGTTCTTTAAAACAAAAGAAACATGATCACTGTTATACATATTACAGTCATATCAGAGATGTATTAATATTGACATTAAGTGTTGTTACTTTTTGTGTCTTACCTTTTTCTTTTGGGTTTTGTGCTTTTAAATTCCATTTAGCTGTCAAGAGACTGACAGTGAAAAGTGATTGATCAAGAAACAAAATTTGAAAAAAAAAAATGTTTTCTATTTATTGTTTTCCAGAGATTATTTTAAGACAAGGCCTTGCTTGTGTTGTGAATATTTTCATCATCTTGCCCCTATGTTTGCTCTTAATAATAACTTTGTTCTTATTCAAATGTTTTCCATCAGGTGGCGCTCTTCTACAGACGACAACGGCATCCTCACCGTCTCCATTGACAACCCAACAGCCAGGTCTCAGCCTGAGTAAGTCAGCGCTTTACTTTCAGAAAAGTTAACCATATTTGTTCCTTCTGCTTGGTGTTTTCACTCATGCCTTCATCTCCATCACTTACACATGAAGAAAAGATCAGAGGAAATGAAGTTTCAAGCGTTTTTTGCAGGTGTAAATACAGTAACTCAATGGATCTTCTCAGCTGGTCCTAATTATACTCTTGTGCACTACTAGATCTTTACAGTCTTGTCTTAGACCAAAGGCTGATCTCTGGTTTGTTACCTGATCAAGAAAGTCTTTCTGAGAATCAATAAATCTTCTCTGTCTGGTTACAAACCAAATGTGGTGACCCAAATCATCTTCTTAGTAACTCTGGTGCACCAAATGACCTTCATGATTTGGTCACAAACCAAAGGACCTTCTCGGCTGATCTCTGAATTGTGAAAGTTATTTTGGTGAACCAAAAGATCTGGTCTGGTTCTAAACCAAATATGGGCAACAAAACCATAAAAAAAAAAAAAAAATGTAGCCCCAAACCAAGGATGTTCTCTTGCTGTGAACCAGACGCAGAAACCATGCTGCTTTTTGAGCAAACGCTCTCCAGAAGTTAAGTTTCCTTGCGTTCACTACGTTTCTCGGAAAGTTGTGATTTGAAAGGATTAGGTAGACTGGACCAAACCCAGATTTCTTTTCTTATCTATCCTCATCCAAATTGGCAAAAAACACAAAACTTTCATTGGACATGCCGTGAACCTGTTTTTGCTGCTTCTCCTTCCAGGCCGGCTCAGTCATGGTCTCTTCATCCCGCAGCTCCGTCTTCAGCCCCTCCACCTAAAGAAGAGCCAGAGAGGAAGCCACCGAAAGGCGTCGCGCTGCAGTTTGACATCAACAGTGTAGGGAAGCAGGTAGAGAGCGGCTCCTCACCACAACTGTGTCGCCAAACCCGAAAAATCCATCCTCTCTTTTCCCGTCTCAGACAGGAATGACCCTCAACGAACGCTTCCGCATCCTGAAGAACCAGCGCGTGGCCGCGGCTCATCAGAGCAGCAAAGGAGGCCGATTCGTCACTGTGGCCTAAGACGGAACGACCCCGTGTTCACCGTACAGAGCGACTGCACCTCTTCAGTTGATGAGAAATGTCGTGTGTTGGGCTTTCAACAGCAGTTGGTGTTATGAGAGCTTGTCCTTTTCATTTTTGGTATTTCTCTGCAAGACCGGGGTTTTTCTGCTTGTACTCGCCGAGTCCTTGGTTTTTTATGTCAAAGCACATAACTGCTTAAAATGTGTCAATGTTTCCTGGTAGAAGTTTTCTTTTGGAAAAGGGTTATTTGAAATTGAGCTTTTTTTGTAGAGCTAAAAAAATGTTTTTCAATGTTTTGTATATTTCAAATAAACCAATGCGATATTGTGCTCATTTATTTCGTCAGCCTCGCGTTTCCTTTGCTTGGATCATTGACAGAGAATCTGATGGGGGGAAATTTTTTTTTTTAAGTTTCCTACATCTAGACCAGGAGTAGCCAACCCGTGGCTCTTGAGCCTCATGCGGCTCTTCAGGAGCTTTCACATGACATGAGTCAAATATGCACACAATGATAACGGTTGAAAAATAACTAATATGTTGGTGTGGTTATTGTCATTAAATCTGGCTGAGCAGAGTTCCGTGTGTGTGTGTGTGTGTGCATGCATACAAGATTAAGGAATGGGATGATGTTAATGTGTGCCAGTAAGTATGATGTGGCTCTAACACACAAAAAAAAAAGTGGCTCTTAGTTTGACTGGTTGGCCACCTCTGATCTAGACAACTAGTGGTGGAGAACGTTGTTGAACAGATGCTGTTGAAGTGTCGCCATATTATGTGAAGGGGAATATTTGTAACGGTGTGTGTATTTTTAACAAAAAAAAAATATTTTAAAAAGATTTTTTGCCTTCAGACCTAAGCAACATTGTTTTAGCCTAGTGGTTATAAAGTCGGACTTATGACCAAGAAGTTGTAGGCTTGAATCCCTGTCCCCGAATCAACGAACCATCACTGGGTTTGAAAAATTCCTAGTGTGGTTTTGTCCAGTCCACTTCCCTTCAATATATTTATGTAGTAAATGCTATTTCAACTGTTAAAATAAGTTCATGATATTGGAAAGGTTACACACTTCCGCAAGTGAGTGTGAGTCTTTCATGAGGAACTGCAAACATAAGGCACTACGTATTTTCACTGATATTTCATACCGTTGTAGTTCTTATTCCACACATTTTCAAAACACCTACATGCCGATTTTTTGCCCATTCAAATTCAGCTGCGATATTACAGAACAATCACGTGTTGATTTCATACATTTTTCTACATTTTGCCTCACAAATGGGTTTGAGCGGAACGTTGCCTTACAGGAAAAGTCCCTCGCAGGAAGTCAAACATGGCTTGTTTCCTTCGGGCCATGTGAAATCCAGAATGTGAAAGCCTTTTATGATGGTGAACGGAGCACAAAAACCAGCCTTAAAAAACACAGCAGCCCAGCAAGTGTAATTTGAATATAGCATTTATTTAAATACATTAAAATTTGCAATGTAACAAAACTATTGGCATATGAAATTCAAACACCATTTAAATGAACAAAACATGGCTCACTTCATTTTCTGTGGCGAGTTCACGACTTCCACACGTCACCTCCATATCTCCTTCCCCCACCAAGACCATTCACAGACTACTGACAATATGAGTGCCCGATACAAATGAGGTAAGAAAGTGGTTTGACATTTACAGATCATGCAGAACATGCCTAAAAGCAANAAAAAAGAAAAAAAAAAAAACATGTACATAGATTGTGCATAATTAAATAATAAAAAAAAGGAATTACACAGCTTTGCATCTTTGGTTACAAAGTAGGTTGAACAAATTCACAGTTTTTTCTAAATTTTTTTTCCACTTTATTTACCCACCACTCCCCATCCCGACCCCTCCCGGACACGCCCGACATCAGGACGGGGGGCAGGAGAATATGGCAACGGTCTTGCTTTCCCAACATTCTGGCGACAGAACTGCTCTCTTCATCGGGGCGGATCTCCATAAACCTGTACAAACTTGTTATGCTCTTTTGCATCTTTATACTTTACAAAAATCTACATTCACGCCAGGTTTCGACCCGTTCACATTCTCCGTCGAGAAACGTCGCCATTAGTGTTTGAACTGCAGCTGATATCGCTTCCTCTCGGGCCGATCGGTCTGGTTCAGTGACGATGTTACCGTGGCGACAGCAGCCCTGTAATAAATAAACAACTCAACTCCACTGTTAAACGAAAACCACGGCGTGGAACTATGGAGCGGCTCTGAAAATAGACTCTCGCGATGCTAAAAAAATACACCCCTTACATGGCTGGATTCTCTGTTTAAAAAAATAACTCTCCCCACAAGCCCTCCACATCGCACAGGGGGGATGGAGCCGTGCGGGACCCCGAGCGAGACCATGCTCCGTAGACATGCTAGCAGAGAAAGCTCCCGGACGCCGTCCGTCCGTCAGACCCTCGGCGAAGCACGTTGCTGGTGGTCTTCCTCCGTTTGTAATGATGTATGCGGAACTCGCGGGGATTTCAAGCTGAGGTGACATTGGGCTGTGGTTGTCGTGGCAGGGAGTCCGGGGTCTTGTTGGCGTCCAGCTGAAGATAAGGCGGAGCTTGGGGCTGGGCCGTGGTGGGCCCAGGCCCGCCCTGCGAGGGAGGAGTTACGTTGGAGTTGGTCTTGACGGACACCTGGGAGAGCTGCTCGCTGTTAGCCAGAGACTTTAGCACAGCGTTCTCCCGCTCCAGCATAGAGTTCCTCTCGTACAGCTCTTTGATCTGCTCCTTCAGCACCTCCACCTCCTCCCGCACCGCATACATTAGATGGCTTTTCACTAAATCCTGTCACACAAAGACAAAGCGTCACGCCATTGTCCACACAGCGGGCACAACCTTGAAATCGGTTTCAAGAAATGGAGGTAAAGTTTAAGCACTAAAGTCCTGTGTGCGAATTGGTGTTTGGGCTAGTGTTGTCAAAAGTATCGATATTTCGATAAGTATCGATACTGAAAAATCTGAAACGATACAATACTGTGATCCAAAAATATCGATACTATCTGCGCTTCCGGGTCTTCAACTTCGCGCATGCGCACAAAGCCGATGGAGGCGGCAGATCATTGTACAAGCGCTGATACTAAATCGC
>SOMO01000036.1:2194835-2215912 GCA_028128575.1 Paedocypris carbunculus | reverse complement strand
GCTCCTACCAAATTCATTTGTTTTAATTGAATCGTTTAAAAAAGCTTTTAAGTTGAGAATTGTTTTTCTTCTGGAAAATTTTAATGTAATGCAGTTTTATTTATTTATGCACTTCATTTTCTTGTGATTCTTCATTCAGACACATTTTCATGTTCCAGTCTTATGTATTTTTTTCATAACGAAAAAAGAAAATAAAGGCCCTAAAATTGTTGCAGTATTTCCCTGTGGTATCGAAAATGGTATCGAGTATCACAAGTTTATGCCTTAAAATACTTCAGCAATGACAACTGAAAACTAAATGATAACAGTAAAGTTCTTAATAAAGAACAATAAACTCTTACCATTGCTTGCTCTATTTTGTTGTCGATGGCGACCACACTGGCTCCAGAGGCACTGCAAACCAAATCACACAGAATTAAAACCCTCAAATTATAAACATTCTCTCTCCTGAAACTTTGCTTTTGATTAGAGTTATTTTACAAATACAAATTCATGAACCGCAACACACCGAACAACACGGAGCGGACTCGAACAGCTCAACAACAGAACATTTAGTTTAAAATCTAGTTAGAATGACTAGAATAAAGATGTATATATTAACTAAAAAGCTACACATTAAATGAAAAATAACCAGAAAATGAATAAAGAAACTATAACACATATATAAAGAAAAAACGAAATGAAAAGAATGCACTTAATTGTCAATAAAGATTAATTCCACAGTTTTGCGCCCAAGACTTTTTCTGTCAGCACATTTTTATTATTCCTTACCTGGAATTGTTGGCTTTAAGGCAGAACCCATTAAAAAAGCCAAAAAACCTAAATCCTTTGACAAAGCGGTCATCTAAACTACTCTTTCCATTTCTAGGTCATGAGGATCTGAAGCGGGACACACACAGTCACACTCACACACCACTAACGGCAATTTACACACTTTAATTCTTCTGAATTTTTCTGGACCGTGTCAGAAGGAAACCGCAGCACAGAACTCAGAGTGTGTTTTTGACCCCAATACAGGATATTAAGGTGGTCTTAAAGCCGTTCTGTTTCCTCTGTAATTTACTTGTACAGGAAAAGCACTGGAACAGATTAGCATCTGCAGTAAAACGGGCTGCTTTAAGAGGAAATCTATTATCAAGCACAAAAGCCTCGCAGAACAATTCACCGAGCGAGAGCCGTCTCAGGAAAGGAAGACCATCGCAAACGTCACAGCAAAAACACTGAAATCCTAAAGCAGCAGCAGCATCTGGGCTCAGGCCTCGTGAGGCGTAGTGAGGAACAAATGAGATCCAGTTCTACAACATATCCAGAAGCTAAACATTGGCTGAAGATCCTCCATCGCAGGTATTTTAAAGCTATTAGCATTTGTGGCCTTGTTCATTGGAACAAAAGGTCGCTAGTGTTGCGCAACAGTTCTTATCTTTAGAAAGATGGTAAAAGTGAGTTTAAAGAAAGAAAACTAGAGCGATCCCACCCAAACAGACCAAATCAACCTATTGCACAAAGTCGATGAAAATAAAACACCAGACTACAACTGGAAAACCCAAAAATGACCCACTGTGACCAGACCATAGGAACCAACCACTAAGATGAGAAAATATCCTTTCTGAATGTTGTGATTCATTTTTCATTAGACAACACATCTGAGTTCAGTTGACCGGACCACTGGTCAATCGGGCCAGCCGCTTATTCAGGCCAAACACTAAAGAACTGAAACATGCACGTACGCCGCATGTGAAGTCAGTGCAAACAGAAAGTCAAAGTAGCTTTTAGAAAGAAACACAACCACTTTTAACACGCCCATAGTAACACCCGTTTTATTGGACAGTCAGTGGGCAATTAAGACAATTGCATCCCGATGGGTTTTCGAAAAATAGGAATCGACGGCAACTTGATCTTTTAAATTCTAAGCCAAGGTAAAACAAACACACCACTATTGGCATAGATAGCTTGTCGCTGGTACGGTTAGTCACATGACCTCACACCACCACTAACTCAATTAATGGGCGGCTTTTTGCGCCAAAAAAGAAAGTAAGAAAAACGTGTAAGAACAACTGCACTTCAAAAAGCAAAAAACAAGTTCTGCTGAAACATTCCAGCTTGTTGGGTTATACAGCAGAAGAGCAAGAGTAAGTCAAGCAATATGTTGGAAAAACACAGTTCAAAAGAGTCGTCACTCCATTTGGGACATGGTGACGTGTAGATCACTGCCGCGGAACAGCGCTGTTGTGTTATTTGTCTGGAAGCCATGCCCGGCCCATGCAGCACACGTCAAGCATCATATGCGTTCACACCAGGGCCCGTCCAGTACCGTACCTATCACTGGTCATCTTTGACTCCTTCAGCCTACTGCCTGACTGGAAGGCTTGGAAGAAAACGGTTGATGGATTCCTGCACTCCATTAGAGCAGAAAGAGAGAAAAATAAAGATCAATCACAAATGAAAAGTAAAGGTGGAAAGCAGGTGGAAGATTTGAGATTCTGTTGTTCCTGTTTGGGGCTGACGGAGCGACTGAGCCAGAAGTGAACTATCTTGCGCTCTCAGGTTACTCGATGGAGAAACGTTCGTTTGGAAGAAATTTTCAAATTATATCCAAAGTATGGAAATGTTTTGACATGATCCAAGTCAATCATTCCTTCACTGGTTTTATTGCAAATGCAAGGCAGAATATGCCGGAGTGAGAGAAGCTATAAAACAGAACAATCATTCTGTCTTTTTATTGATATCATTTTATTATTAAAACAGTCGATTTAAAAAAAAGAATGTAAATGACATATTTACACGTCATTTTTTGAAATGCTGAAAATATATTTTCATTCCTGTGCTAATTTACCTTTTCATAAAAAAGACCTCAGTGAACAGTACACAAAAGGAGCTAAACATTGCCAAATCAGATGAATTTAATTTTTTTTAATCAATAAAAAGTGGGGAAAAAATGGGATATTAAAAAAAGTAATGAATGCCGTTTCCCTCCATCCCTTCACTTTTCACAAAGTGAAGTGAGTCTTTCCAACTTCTCAGACACTATGTGTGTGTGTGTGTGTGTGTGTGTGTGTGTGTGTGTGTGTGTGTGTTTGTGTCTGTGTGTAGGATCTATGGATTAAACCTTTAAACAAGACATTTCATGGTTGGTTTCAATGTCTGGTGGAATTTTTCCTCCTTCGCGGAAGGCTTTTGAACAAAAGCATGATAAATCTTTAAATGTACTTCCATAAGCCTGTGATACCTGCACACTGCTTTCAGACTTCAGAAATAGCAGTGGACTTACAAATTCTGAGCTTGAAATCAAAGCAGCAGCGAGCGAGTCTGTACACGGCCACATGTGTCAGTATCTGGACTCTGCGCCAACAGCTTTTCCTAGAATTACTGGAACGCTGGCTGATGTCTGGTGGGGGCCGAGACCCCTCATCCCCATTCTTACAAAGAGCTCCATTTCTTCCAACTATGCTAGTAACCTCACAGGGACTGCAGATTATATCTGGACACAAGAAGCGTCTGCCTCAGTGGTTCTTAAAAACATCTGACTTGAGCCTTCTCCTCAAACTTCTGCAATAGTTACAGGCAAGTTATTTATTCTGGCTAAGACTCTTGTGCTTTCAGCAAGCAAAAAACCTCATTCTTATCCACACAGGCCACTAAAATGAGGAAAGCAGAAAACGAGTTCATGAGGACCAATACAAGTCTTGTACCCAGTAAAACGTGTGTATTCACAACAATGCGTTTGCTAAGTCACTAAATTGAACTGAACCGGTATATCAAACCATTGTTTTTGGATTATATGGGGCCCATTAAAAACATGCACAATTTAAATCCAAAATCACCGACAACTTCCAGGCTTTTTTCTCATGTTTGATGGCACAGAGGGTATGTCTTTTAATCAACCAATGGCGACTTCTTTTCGGGTATGCAAAGATTGGGTTTCATTATTTCTGAGAAGAAAATTCAGCACTAGTGGGTTTCTGGCGTCATGTTTCATGAGCCAGAGGGAAACCTCCTACATTAGCGGTCTCGTCTAATTTAGAATTTGAAGAACAACTGAATTGATCAGATTTAGTTAGTAATTAGGTAAAAGACTGACCGGAGTGTGTCCGGTCACAATTGTTTCAAAGCAACACCATTCTGAGGGAGACAAAATATGAGTATTTTCTTCGTTTCACCTCTTCTTTTACAACACAGGTTAATTCTAGTTAATTTTAATGTCCTTACTTGGCCATTTTAAGAAGACTTTTTGATCACACAATTGCGTAGAATTCAATTCAAAAACTTTTTATGTTTACGTCCTATAGACTTGAACTACAATACTTTGAACATCAACTCTGAATTATTTATACACTCAGCACATTAATCATTGGATTTTAATTAAATTGCAAAATTTCTAAAGTTCAAGTTTAAAACCGCTTGAATCATGACACCAAAACACTTTGTACTACATGTACATTTTGGTGCTTGCATAGTTATGTCAACAACAACAACAATAATAATAACAGCAGTTTTCCCTAAAGAAAAACCTGATTTTCACAAATACACTACAGTTCAAAAGTTTGGGGTCACCTAGACAATTTTGTGTGTTCCATGAAACGTCACACTTTATTTTCAAAGAACAAAGATAGAGTGTCAAGTTTCACATAAACGTTCTCCATTTCTTGGCATTTTGAGCGCTTGATTGACCCCGCAAATACGATGCTCTAGATTCTCAACCTGCTCAAAGGAAGATCAGTTTTATAGCTTCTTAAACCAGCAGTACTACTGCTAACATGATCAAAAAAAGGGTTTTCCCCAATCACCATTGTCCTTCTGACAAAATTAGCAAACACATTATTACCATTAACACACTGGAATGACAGTTGCAGCAAATGGGCCTCTATACCCGTATGTAGATATTGCACCAAAAACCAGACATTGACAGCTAGAATAGTTATTTACCACATTAGCAATGTATAGAGTGCATTTCTGATTAGTTTAAAGATTTTTTTCCATTGACAAAACCAGTGCTTCTCTTTCAAAAATAAGGACATTTCAAAGTGACCCCAAACTTTAGAAGGGTAGTGTATATCAGATATTTTTGTGAAATGGCACAGAAGCACATGACCACGTTAGAAAAGAGGAAGGACCAGAAAAGTGTGTTAGGGCCCTGTGACGGCTTGACTGTCAGCGCTATTACCTGCAGCGGAGGTGTTGAGAGAAGTGTGTGTTCAAAGAGGGAAGGAATGCTAACAGAACACAAAGACGCTTTCAGGTATGAGAGCACCGAGAGGCATTAGAGGGCCATCGCCAAATTTGGTGAGAAGGTACATTCTGCCCTGCGCTGGTGTTGAGAGACTGAACCGATGCACTGCAGACTTGAGAAGTGACCTTATGTAAGAGCAGAGAAGGCTCGGTAAACAAAGCCCAGTTAGCCAGACGAGAACCACTTCTGTAAAAGAGAACTACGTCTGTCACTTGTTCATGCTAACGTCACCAATCACAGCCATTTTCCATGCATAGTTTTTCGCCGTGAAGAAGTGCACAATCGCGAAAACTGGAAAAACAGAAGCGGTTACGCATTCTAACCAGCAGATGGGAGAAAACCCCAATCTCGTGCTCCACAATGATCTGATTCATTTCAAACGCTGGCAGAGCTCTTAATCCCCAAGATTTACGGTCTCTGAAAGCATCACATAGGGATGAGGTAATTATTAACCGTTACACCGCAGGCCTTGAACCAGGCGAATGTTGTGAATGAGCTGGTGTCGCAATCTTGTTTGGTTAAGAGTATGACTGGGTGAATTTCAACATGACTCCGACATGCCCAGGCGACGCTTCCTCTTAAACGTTGATGCTTATTTACACATGAAGGCGTAAATCGTGCCACTACAGAGACTGACACATGACAAGCAGGAAGAAAATGGCCTACCAATTTGTACTTACAGAAGCTCTGGAGTTATTCAAATGATCAAAGTGTGAAATTGGTCTCTGGTGACTCGTTTCATTGGATGTCGTGTGGCCTGCTAGAGCCAGATTACTGTTATATTTAAAAACAAACGGACAAAAAGCGAACTATATGGAAAACAATTAAAAACACTTAAGCACAAGATAAAAAAAAATTTAATTTGTTATTTGAAAAAACTAATTTTTTACATCAGAAAAAAGCATTAAGGATAATGAATATATCAAAAGAAAGCATGTCATAATAGTTTCGTGCTGGTGTCTTCAAAACACAATTTGCATATAAGCGATGTCTTCTTTCTCACTTCTGAAATCAAAACATGTCCCGCACACGTGGAAAGTGGCGAGGAAGGAAAGACAGCTGAAGAAAGAGACGTGTGGCATGCAGCGAGAGGGTCATTAAATATTCCTGCACAGGAATGTTGTCCGTCTTTCTGCACCACCGCCTGAGAGATGGCAGAGGAGCCTCATATTTAGGGCAAGCGTAAGGTATTTGACAGCTTAAAAAAGGAAGAGAAAGCAGGAAATGTGTTTAGAATGAGCAGAACCATCTACTCGGCCGCTTTAAGTTTTAATGGAGCAACCTTATCTCCAGAAGTGAAACCTAGAGGACGGTCTACTGTTCACAGCCCGATAGGCCTCTGCTATCACGGACTCTCATCCATATCAGCTAGCAGAGGTGTCACCAGCTGGTGGCAGGCATCTTTAGCTGGGTCTTAAAACTGAAGGCACGTAGGAGGAACAGAGGTTAAAGACCAGCCGATACGCAGAAGCCACAGTCGTTTAAAGCACGTGACTCGTCACCATTTCCTCTCAAGTACGCCAACTAGTTCGTCGACTAGCAGCTCTGGAACTGAAAGTTGAGCATCTAAGAGGAAGCCCAGCACTGGCACTTCTCAACGGAAACCGTGTGAGAAGATGACACACAAGCGAGATTGTGCTGTAAGGTTACCGTCACTTATGGCGCGCTTGCGACATCCGGAAGCGAACATGAACTATGAAAAAACGAACACTTTTATAACTTTTTTCGGCATATTTTTCTGTCAAGAATATCACCAGCCTGAAACGAGCCAGAAAAACAAGCACCAGCCCCTGAAAAACGCCTCTGAATCAGTCTACCCCACGTTGAGCTGACTTTTTTGAACATTGCCAATTGTTGTGTGATTTTGGAACGGCTTTAGTGTTTTTAAAGTTGTAAGACACTCAATGCCCATAGCGCAGAAGACAAAAGAGGTCCTGTTCCGTTTTCCCGCTTATCATCATTTGACCGTGAGTGCTGATTGGTCAACGTCTTAAACATGCACTGAGGAATTATGAGTAGAAAGATCAACCACCTACAAGAAATTGTAGAAATTGACATTTTGAAGCTTGCAAATAATTACAACGCCCAATTTCACGTTGACCTGATCTGTAACCAATAAATAAATGGCGATGATGTTATAAACATGACAAGACTACTGCTTCTTAAAAACATCCAGACTACAACTAAACAACACACAGACTTATGAATCAACGGAGTGCGAATCATTTCCAAGCGAAAGAAACATTTGTGCATCACACAAATCACTTCTTGTGTCATAAAAAGACTTGCATTAAAACTCAAATGTAGCTTTAAATAAACAAAAAACAAAAAAAAAACAGAAAAAGTATTTGATTCTACGTAAACCATTTCTAAAAGTGTTCTGTCCTCATTTTCTTCACTGAACCTGGAGAAAAGCACAGACACCTCAGGATGAATCAGATCGCAACCACTTCCAAAGCGTCAAATCAATTGTTTTTTCGGACATTATAAACGTCATTTATATTTTAGAACACAGTCTAGTAACTGCCTGATCATTTGAGAGCTCTACTTCACTCCAAACACAATGGCTGCTCACCTGTCTTCCTCCCCATCGATGGGAATGGATATTCCGAAAATGCTTGCAGTGGGGTTGGATAACTGCAGGCCTTCTGTGATTAAAGGCTTCACTGTGTCTTTGCTGGGCAGAGCAGGAACTTGTGCAAACGCGTCTGATATCCTCCGACCCTCGTCTGCGTGATTGGCCACGGCTGCTCCGTTGGGGTTGAGCGCAGAAGGATTAAGGGCAGCTCCAGCGGCAGAACCTGGCACAGCGGTGGGCGCGCAGGAGGCTGGCATGCTGCTTATTGCAATGGTCGCCGGCGCTGTGGGCACGTTCTGGACACTTTGTGGCGCTGTGGGCAAGCCGTGCATCGCTCCCGAGGCCTGATATTGTGGTACTGAGGTTGCTGGAGTCACTGGTGCAAGACCACTCAACACCTCCAAGCCAGTGTGTTGCGCCAGGCTTGGGAGAGACGGCAGCGGGTAGTTGACGGGTTGAATATCCGTGCTCACAATCTGAATCCCTCCAGTAGAAGGAGTTGCAAGCGGGGAGGACGTCGGCATGACAGCGGGGCCGACCGAAAGGCTGCTACCAGCCTGGGCGATAGAAATTGGCATCTGGTGCTGAGTGAAGTCAGGCTGACTGGCTGATATCAGAGCAGACGGAGTTTGCATGTGATGTGTGGTAGGCTGAGTTTGATAAAGCTGCGGCTGAACTTGAGGAGCAGGCATGCTGGGAGATTTCTGAAGGTGGGCACCCTGGTGGGCTCCATCTGGAAGGAGGCTGTGGACAACAGCCACGTGAGAGCTCCCAGGGGCCGGCTGCTGTGGAATAGATGGAGGCACTGGCTTATTACTAAAAGACTCGGGTGAGCTGGACACAGCCTGCGGCGGGGCGACACTGAAGGTGTGCGGCTCTAAAGGTGCTTGGCTGCTAAACGACCCGTTGTAACTGGTCTCAGGAGTCTGTCCCATGCCAGAGACCACGGTCGCCCCCAGCCCACTGTCCCTGTCGGCGACAGGCTCGGAAACATTCGCATGCCTGATGCTGTCCACAGTCCGGCTCGCCACGACGGAGCCCTCGGGGTCTTTCTCGTAATACTCCGTACAGGTCCACCGGCCCCTTCTGAAGGGCTCTCCGGTCCCATGGTCCAGCTTGATCACCCTGAAGCGGGAGCTGCAGCTGGCTATGGATGTGACGCTGGAGGAGTTGGTGACCGCTCCGGACTGCTGACCACCCGAGGCCGGGGGGTTACGGAGCCCTCCTCCGTTCACCGGGGCCAGCGCTCCCTCGGGCTCACACGCGTTGTTCAGGGTTTCCTCCGAAGAGCTCCTGTCACAAACCTCGGGCTCGCAGTCCGTCCGGGACACGTCGAAGATCTCGGAGGACACGTCCTCTGTCCGGGACTCATCCGGGTCGTCCAGGCTCTCGGTGTCGTCGGTCGCATTGTTGGCCGCGACTTGAGCTTGAGTCACGCTCGTGATCTGAAAACAGCTCTTCTTCTTAGCCGGCATCTTGGACATAATTTACCTCGCTCGATGGCGGAAGACTCCTCAAAGACGCCCGTTGGCGTTACAAAGCAGCGGATCGTCGCGGCGCCAGACCCCGAATTTAGAGTTTTGCGCGAGGCTCGTGCGTCATCGGGCTTCCTCTTCTCTCCTGTTGCATTTTCGAAGCGTCAACGGTGAAAGAAAACAACCTCCCGGTGAGAAATAGAACGTGTCGATGCTTGATTTATCCGTATGCGCTGGTAATCGGAGCTGGATTTTGGGCGGTGTGTGTAAGGCCGCTGTCGTATATTCAGCTGCGTTCACTCCCCCTCTCAGTTCTCTACCTACATATAAGTATCAAACACATCCTGGACGAGCGCTTCTAAACACTGTCTGTTAGTTAAAAAGACGCGGAGAGACGCGGCAAACGGACTAACGACGAATTAACATTTCGGAGACGTGACAGAAAATAAACTTAACCGCTAACTAACTGACAGACTTCGGGAAAAGAAAATCGAAAAAATCCACCTCCCGACAAGATGGCTATATAAAGTCGCAGTGCATGCTGGGAAACGAGCGCAACAGGCATGGCGCGTAGTACTGTTCGTGGATACCGGTTCTTACGCGCCGCAACGTAAAGCGCGTAGAGTCGTTTTTTTACAATTGCTCGTTCGTGTGAAAGGATTAAGCAAAGGCTAGTTTCAACATTCTCTACTTTGTAAAAATGCTGGTAATTTCCAAACATGTTTTTTTTTTTCATTTTTAATAAAATCGTTGCGTACATAATGCTGTTGATAATATTACACGATATAATAATTGCTTTAAAACACCCACAAAATTCTCAACCGACGTAATCTGTCCACACTACATGCTTGTATCGTTCTTGTATTTTCCCTTTGTAATACATGAGTTAATGTATACGTGCTTCATTCTGTTTTGTCCACTGCAGGTTTTTCCGTGTCGTAATGCGGCGAATATGAAGAATGGCCAGTAGAGGGCGCGACAGCGCTCTGTTTGTACAACTCGCGCCCCTGATAAAGCTAAATCGCCTAAACATTCTCGAATTCTCTGTTTACCGAGACCGGTCTCACGTTTAGTTCCTAGGGAAACATGTCTACACAGATGGTGTTTATCACGTCAAATCATATTCATAAAAACGGCCCACTGATCCCACGTTACGAGAAACAGGAAGTGCTTTATTTCACATGCGCCACCGCATAAGGTTCTTATAACTAATCTGTTCACGGATAAACATTAAAATATCGAAAATGACCTGAAACACAGATGTTTAATAAAGAGCACATATCTTGCTGTTTTATCCATGTTTTTTTTAGAATCTAGAACACAGCTGATGAACTAGCGCAATGCCTGTTGTCTGTCCGACTTGGACAGAGCGAGCTGGACTTAAAAGTCACTCATTCAAACACAGTCGAGTTTTTGAAAACACTTTGAAAGTAGTGAAAGATAACAGTCATGAGGGTGTGCCTCCCCTAGGACTGACATGTGAACAGTAAAATGTCAAACTTTGTTGTGTCATCGTCTATCACATGATCGGCCTGAAATGGTTTGCGCTTCATGCGGTGACAAGACAAAACTGTTTCCAATAAACACCAAACCCAAATTCCTTATTTTTAAATTATTCTTACAATAATTAGTTCTTCCCCTTGAACGATTAAAATGAATTTAGTTGATTTTACTAGTCTTTTTATTATTTATAATTATTAGCAAACACTACCAACTTGCAGTAAATCATAAAGCAATTACTCTGTAACAATAACCACTATTAAAATCCCTATATCTTTAAGTAAAATAAATAAAGAGTTTATAAAAAAAAACTTAAAACACAAAAAGTTTTGTTGTATTTTAGCACAACAACCATGGCAACAGTAACTCAGTGATATTTACACAAAACAAAACACTTGCGGAGGAAAATAAATCGGTTTTAACGTGTTTTGTTTGTTTAAAAAAACACCAAACAATAGAGCAACGTAGTTCGACTCGTGTTGTCTCACTTCACTTCGGTTGCAATCAGTGTTACTGTGAGGCTGTGAGCTAATCAACTCAAAGATCTAGTTTCAAATCAAAGACGCTCTAGTTTCTTCCGCCGCCGCTTGACAACGCATAAGTAGAGAGGTGGTGGTGAGTCGTCTGCGCGCAGTGATCTAGCACGGGACTACACCCAGGCGCTGTCTCAGTCCGTCGGCTTTCTTTCCTGCCCGAGCTGAGATTTTCTACAAGCCAGCGAGCCGGACAGCACGGGAGACGCCAAAACCCTCCATCTGCATCAAACTCGCTAACGCTTTAGCACTTGTAGCGTTAAATCCACTCCAGTAAGAGCAGCACGTCCTATATATCCTTTCAAATTACAGAAAAATGTCTTGGCAAAGCTACGTGGATAACCTGATGGCCGATGGCAGCTGCCAGGATTCCGCCATTGTTGGCTACTCGGACGCCAAATACGTCTGGGCATCGTCAGAAGGGGGTACTTTCAGCGGTATAACGGTGAGATTTCGCTCGATTACGTGTACGCGTGTCGTTACGGGGTCTGTTTTAGCGTAATCCGACGTGTGGTGAAGCCGTAGGACGAGCGGATCTACACGGGTGTTAGCAAGCTAGTCAGGGTTAGCACGCGTGCAAGGCGAGCCGGTCTCGTGTCTTGCGCGAGCTAAGCGTTCGATTTGGACGCTCGCGCTTATTATACAACTTAAACGACCGCACTTGAGAGGTTTTACATTTCCAGTGCTTTGAAACGGCTCGAGATGGCACGTTTGTGCGCACAGGAGTCGGCGGCTAGAGGTAACGAGGCTGTTGGTGAATCTGAATGGCTCGAGGCCCAGATGAACGCGCAGGGCTGTGGCCACGGCCTCTGTACTTCAGGACGCCTATCGCAACGGAGCGAATGAATCCTATCTCTCCACCGGGTTAAAGTGCAGACGTTTATTGGCCACGACAGTCTCTTCCTTTTTATTCGCGTTTTTCAGCGAGTTTATTTTGGCGGTAAATTCGGCATTGATTAAATTCCAATTTCCTGCCGCGATATTCATCAAGGCAATTCCTTACACGCGAGGCGTCTGTATAGCCGAGCGTGCACGCGCCACATTGTTAATAAGGCTGGGATTTTTCCATGGATCGGACTCGGCTCTGATCGGCCTTGAGATAAGCTGCAGGCCTCCTTAGGCCACGAGAGGAGGAAGTTCAGACAGTGGCGCCTGTGCTTCAAGTTTTCCCTACAGGAACACAAAGATGGCGTCCGGTCGCCCATGAATACTGCCATTTACAAAGTGTGCACAGTTCCAGCCCTCCACTTCCCGGATAGCTTTGCACAAGTAATAAAGGGCGACTTAAAAACCGATCAGACTGGATCAGATGATCTGCGCTCATGCCATGCATAGCCCCTGAATTCCCATCTGTATTGCAGCGTGTTGTCGAGTGCGCATTTGTGTCACACAATGGTGGGCTTTTGTGAAACTGTCTGACCTGCCGTTTAAATTTTTCAGCCTGATGAAATCGATGTCATCGTGGGTAAAGACAGAGAGGGATTCTTCACCAGTGGGCTGACTCTAGGCAAAAAGAAGTGCTCCGTGATCCGAGACAGCCTTCAGGTGGAAGGAGACTGGACGATGGACATCAGGACGAAGAGTCACAATGGAGAGCCGACATACAACGTTTCCATAGGCAGAGCTGGCAAAGGTAAACCCGCTGTCTGTTTGCAGACTATTACAACAGAATCCGAAAGATCAGGCTCGTAGAAGGTCCCCTAAGTGATAAATGTTACTTGCTCACCCTAGTATAGCCTTGAAAGTATTTCAACATGGCACTATGCATTTGATTTTGTCCCCGACGCCAATTGGGGGAAAAAAAATCCCTATGCTAAAAGTGCCCACTCATGCAGTCTGCCTTTGTGGTCCTCTGTGAATGTAAGGATAAACAAACTTGAAAGGTGGAGATTGAAGCCAGCACAGTGTTTTGTCTTCCGCCCTTCCCACAACATCAATTCAGTGCTCTGCATGTTCTAGCAAATTTTGCTCTAACTTTAGCTGCCTATACTTTGAGCCATTTTCCTCGACTCACTCCCTGAAAGAGCAGCCAATCATTCTTTTAAGCTGCAAATGCCTTGCCACTCCCCTTTATCTCTGCTTATCTTTTATCTGGTATGTTAGATAAATACTAAGGTTGAGAAAAGAGGCTGGTGATTAAAGGTGGCGGTTAAGCAGTCGTCTCGTCTGATCATTGACTTGTAGAGAAACCATTATTGGTGAATGACATGACATCTTTTTGCCGATGGGCGTAGTTCTTATCTCGACAATTTCAAAATTTAAATGGATCTAGATTTGATCCAAAATCCATTTGAAATGAGGAGGCTGGTGGATTCAAGGTCCTTTGGAATGTGGTGGCGTCAAATTCCCTTTCCTGTTTCCTCTTTCCTGTTCACTAAACTGTCACTTCATGGCATAAGCAGCAGTAGCAGGCTTCAGATGACCGCCTGAAACTCTAAGTTTACTTTATTGACCGCTCGCATGTGCATGCGTTCTGATTACGACTGTATTTCTTTCTCTTCTGTTTCATATTTTTCCCCTTTTACCTCCCTTTTTCTAACCACAGCACTTCTCAACATTCCCCTTTCTATTTCTTCTCTTTCAGTCTTGGTTCTTGTAATGGGCAAAGAAGGGGTCCACGGAGGCGGATTGAATAAGAAGGCATACTCAATGGCAAAATACTTGAGGGATTCAGGGTTCTAACGTCACTAAGCTTGTTTAGTTTTACTTGGGGGACAGGAAGAAGAAAGAAGTTTGCTGTTAAGCTTTCTCCTTCAAGCAGTTAATGTCTTGGAAAAAAAAATTAATAGCAATCAAGGAAGATTGGTGATAATATCCTATAATGTCCCCGTGTCATCGGGGGGAAGACTCGTTTTTGTTTTGTTGGGGTTTTTTTTTGTTTGTTTTTTTGTTTTTGTTTTTTTTTCTCCCTCTCCCTTTTCAGTTTTGTTCATTTGTCGTGTTTTTTTTTCTTTCCATATGTACTCCAGTATTGGTTTTAGTCATGGGAAAGGAAGGTACCCACGGAGGATCGCTCAACAAGAAAGCATATGGCATGGCTGATTACCTGAGGAAAGCTGGATACTAAAGCAGCCCCTTCGCATCCATCCACACAGCAGCTCACTTTATTCTAGTGCACCACACACCCCTGTACTCTGCTTGATTCCTTTTGTCAGTTCTACAACACTATCCCAATCAGTTAGATGCATCTTTGTTTCTCAAAGGTTTTTTTTTTTCCCAAATGAAGGTTTTTGTTTGTTTGTTTGTTTCATTGCTCCATGTTCCTTAGTTTGCCCAATTATGAAGTATGTTTTTTTTTTTTGTGCCAGAGTTAAATCCGAGATTGCTTGGATTGACATAGGTTCATTAAAAAAATACTGTACATAAGACTGAATGAAGTTGCAAAAAAATTGGACAGCCCCTGAATTGGTGTAAAATTGTCACTTAATGAAGTCACAACATTGTCCAGTTTTTTTTTTTTTTTTTTTTTTTTGCCCCCCTCATGGCACTGCTATTGAACCCACATAAGAGATCGTTGCTGCTCAAGCGCTTCTCATGGTCTTCCTTGTATTCAGCATGTCCAGGATGATAAATGTGCATGCATATCTTTTAGGTCAATATCATCATGTTCCGGTAAATATGCATCGCCTCTGCTTTAAAAAATGCAGCCAATTGGTGATTTAGCGGTTTCATTTACTTTATTTTTACTTTTTAAATTGGTTAAAAATGTGCTCCGCCCACCCCAACCCAAAGCTACTGTTCTCTTCCCGTCCTTTAGTTCAACAACCTTATATCAAATGCTTTAGCTGTTGTATTTGGATGTGGTCTCGTAAGTCATTGGTCTAATGTTGGCATTTTTTGCGTGTGGTGGCAGATCAGCATTTACAAGGTTTGGGTTCAGTTGTTCTCCAAGAGCCTTTGCATCCCGGACTCTGTAAGGACATTCCATCGCTACAATAGCTCAGGCACTTATCGTTTGCTATCTTCTGTAATTTTTCTTTTGTTATTTCAAGAAGTGCTGCCATCCCAATGTAACACTGGTTTTGTCCATTTCATTTTGGTTTCTGCAAAAGGACCAATTTTCTTTTTGTTTTCACCTGAAGGATTAACTGAATTGTTCAAACTTGTTGTGAAGGACGACTGCTAGCTTCATCTGTTGCTGACTTTATAACACTAAATTTCAAGTACACGATGTAACACCAAGTTCATTTTTATTAAACACTTACTTGCTTAACAGTTTGAAATAAAACCCAAGTATATGATAACTACCTGAGAACTTTTCTCATGAATGTTCTGAATAGATGAAATGGCAGTCTTATCGTATCCAAAACCTTGAAATTCTTAGACCTTTTTTTACTTCTTTCTTCAAGAATGAAACCATTTGGAAGTCATTGCCTTGTAAACTACTTAATTGCGATGTATCAAACTGTCATAGCACGGTACAAATGCTCCATTAAATAGACAAAAAAAAATCAATACTGAAGTAAACTGTGTACACTAACTTTTCTGGGATTTGGTGGTATTAGATGGAAACCGACCACTAGTAAAAGTCAGTTGTATTGTGGAAACTTGTTAAATAAAGCTGTGTATCCTGTGCCATAATGTAGATCTGATCTGTTGCTACTGTGAGATGGATTAACTGCTGCCTGGCAAGGCGTCCGTCCTCCAGCAGCACCCTTGGGATATTTGGTGACAAATTCGAACTCCAGGGCTTG
Organism: Paedocypris carbunculus; assembly: GCA_028128575.1. Classification (NCBI taxonomy): domain Eukaryota; kingdom Metazoa; phylum Chordata; class Actinopteri; order Cypriniformes; genus Paedocypris; species Paedocypris carbunculus. The sequence goes on along the minus strand of SOMO01000036.1, from coordinate 2,199,905 downwards.
TGGAAAATGTACAGATTAAAGAAAAGCATCTATCAATGTCTACCCCTCCCCCCCTTCTTGCTCCTGACCAGCTGAAATTCAATTTGCGTGGAAGGAAAGAGAAAAACAAATGCCATGATTTAAACACCTTGTTTACAGACAGATCAAATAAAACTATTCCAACCAGAAAGTTGTCTTCCTGTGTCATTGTGTCTGTGTGCATATTTCGTAGCGATGGATTCTGAATGAGTTTGCTTAGAATATTTTTTTTTCCTAATGAAACTAATTTTGGGTCTTCCGTGTGATCCAGTTGCCATGGCAAGGAGAAACCAGAAGAGGTCGCTGTGGTGATTAAACTCACTTCCAAATCGGAGAATTGCTGTTAAAGCGCTTTCAAAAAGCAGTTTAAGTTGTAAAAGTTACGTAACACTTGTATTTCTCTTTTTTTCGTACACTTTTTTTTCATACTGTGCCGTTACAATGCCTGATACCGGTAATGTTATTTAATAACTCTACAATTTGTATTTCTACATAAAGGTGTCCATAATGTGTTTGTCAAGTAAAAATGTAAATGTATGGAGTCTAAATGCAAAACAGGATGTAAGGGGCCAAGCATATTTCCTGAAAGAGGACACCCCCGTCAAGATTTTTTTATGTTTGAAAAACAAAGATGTTATCTTGTCTCTGAGATGCCGATTAATGCTAATTAGAGATGATAACCAAACGTAAGCTGTAATGCATGACGCTGGTTTCAGTGATGCAAGACGAATCCCGTTCTCAATAATCGCGCATCCTGTCATTTCTTAAGTAATGCAAGCTGATGACGTCAGGCCTTTACTGTAGTACAGTAATCTTATCTATTCTTCCATCCGTTTTAAACGGGTTTTTAACAGTTGTGGTCCAGCGTGTGTGTGCCCGGGCGTTAGTGCGTGCGCGAGAGCTGAGAGGAGTACATTTCAGTCATATTAAAAGCTTTCATTTGATCTGATCAATATATATAAAGGTTTTGCATAAGCATTTAAAATGATATAGAAAGAGATTACATACACATTTTGTAAACTAAGAATATATGTTGACCGCACGACTGATGAATGTCAAGATTAAAAGTTATGTTTTCCTGTATACTGTATCTGACAATGTAGGATGAATTTAACGTTAATTCAACGCAATAAATTATTGTGTGCAGCACGCTCTAAATCACCATGGTAATGAATGCTATTATAATTACAGAAATATATTTGAAAACTATGTCAGCGTCACAGGTGACTCTGATTGGCGCGCGCGCGTGGACTAATTGTAGAAGGTTGACGTTCTTAATTTCAGGGCGCTAAAATCTATCGGATTTGGTGACGCGCGTAGTTTGGCGGAACGTGTGCGCGCGCGCGCAACTGAAACCAGTCGAATGGCGTTCATAAACCGACCAGTTCTGACTAGTTTTGTGTTTATTTCTCTTAGCTTTGTTACAGTTAGTGGCTTTGCGGCTTTTAAACCTGGTAAGGGCGTTTCAGACGCCGCTTTTCAGAAACACGCCAGGAGAAATGAGGCGTTCATTCCTGATGAATTTGGCCACCTTGTCTGGCAAAACCAACCTTCTAGAAATCCACCATCAAGTCTTCATCATCCTGAGTTAAAGTTTCTGTCCAACAGTGATAGGAATCGTCATGATGCAGGTAAACACATTTTTTGAGGTAAATGTCAGATATTTATATTTATGTCAGATAAGTATATTTTATATATATGTTTCACTCGTGCAACTATTGTGCTTTTTTTCAAAAGGCAAATTTTTGCTGCAACCGATGTTTGCTCCTGTTGTGAGAGGGGACGCCTGGTATAGTCCACCAGCAGAGCGACTGCATGGACTGAACCCCACGGTGGACTGTGACGGAGAACTAATGAAACTTACCCTTCATGGGAAGGAGGCCATCACTGGATCTAGCTTTCTTATCGACAGAGGTTCCTTTCCTGAAAAACATTGCCATTCGTGTGCATAAATACATGTACACTTTCTTGCTCACACACTCACACGTCACATTGTTTCACCTGGATTAGAGATAACCATGTTTGGTTTTGGAGTCTTTTGACTTATCACCGCCTCCTCATTTCCTCTTGATCATCTCCACAGTGCTGCAACCTCTTGAATTTGCTTTTTCTAATCATGTATAATTTGTGCTTTACAGGACATTTTTCACCTCTGCCATTGTCCCAGTTGCCCTCAGAATGTGGACACCAGTTGTTGAGGACCTGGAGGGATTTTGTGTTCATTATACCATACAATGGATGCTATGTCTCTCAGGAGGTGGGTGGTCGAGACGTGTTGCCATGTTTTGTTGTAATGCATAATTTTTGCATTACATTTTACTTTTTTGAGTTAAAATTGACATCAATCCGTTTCACGCTGCATGTTTGAAGAGTGTGGAATGTTAATTTATGGCTGAAAAAATGTCATTTTGTGTTTTCATATACAATATTAGCCATTTTGTTTCTGTGTGAATGCTTTAGAACAAACTATTGCACATCACCTGTTAATCTGTGTTTCAGAGAGAAGCCTTTCTTCTTCCATTAATCGTGTGGGGATTGCCAGTGAAACTTTCTTGTTTCTCACCAACTCCAGTGCAAAATCTTCCTACTGTGTCTTGCTACACTAATGGCATGATTGCCAGGCTGCCTAGAGAAAGGACTGAAAACCTAAAGGTCAAAGGTAACAAAGTGTAAGTTTTTTTTTTTTAAGATTAAAGTTTAAACTTCCACCTTTTTTGTAACAGTAATGAGTCGGTGGGAGCCTTTACTGAAAAGTTGTGGTACTTGTGGATACAAAGTGGTGTCACATTCTGAAGGCATTATCCTCCACGCTCCTTATACGCCATGCGCTGAAAAACAGGCATGTATTATTTTCTGAAACCTGCATTTTGGCTGAAGCGGGAATGCATGATTTCACTTTGTTTTGTTTTTTAGGATGGGATATTCACTTTCAGTTTGAGAGGCGTAGAAGCATTTAATCTGTCCTGCCCATCACCTGGTCTTCCAGTGAGCCAGTCGGATTCTGCATCTAAAATTTCAATTGGACCATATGATTCAGTTGAATCAACCTCTCCCAGCCCCGTCGCGAAGACTAAAAACATTCAACATAAACAAACGTCAGCCATCGCTAAAACCACAGTCACACCAAAAGTTTCTCCTCTTCTTTCAAATCCACCAAAAATACATGTTAATCCAAAACCCTGTGGCCGAAAGCCATCACCAATATGGTACCCTTGGTTTCCTAAACCAAATCCTGCTTTTCATCCTGGCTCCATGTACGACTCATATGCATCTTATCCAAGAAAACCATTGTCTCCCACCAAGCCCTCCAAAAACCATGTGTATCTACTCAAACCTTCAAGTCCTACTTCACAGAAGAAATTTTATCCTGCAACACCTAAACCTTCTAATCTGCGGCGGATGCCTTTTTTGCCCCCTGGCAAACTCAATCATCCGTTTTATCCTGATAAAATGATAATTCCCTCTGGTTTTCTTTCGCAATCTCCACAGTGGCCTTCCCAAACACAACTGCAACCAAGACCTGAAATCACATCCAATCCCAAACCAACTAAACCACATACTCCACTCAAACCCATTACTTCACCACCACGACCTGACCCAACAGTTAAGGAAGCCGATATTCCAGACTATCGGTGGCGATTTCCATGGTCCAAACCCTTAAAGCCCATTCGCTTGGAAATGCCATTTGTACCATCTGAAGCTCCTCCAAATACAACTGTGTTTGCAACTCTGACACCATTTGTCAAAAATCAGGCTCACGCGAATCATTCAAAAATCACATTTACAAAATTAGCTTATTTTATCCCCAAAAGTGAACCGGTCTCTACATCAACAAATGTTTCTGACGTAGCGTGCACCGTCTTCCAGTCAAAGGTTTTGAACACTCCGGTTCGTTTATGCCATGAACTTTGTGTTCACTGTCCTTCTTGCTGCCCTTCCATTTCCTATCACTACCACAACCATCATCATTTCTTCCACACTCTTCCTTCATCTGATTATGAGGACTTTAACCAAACTCATATGCCATCTTCTCCTGTTATGTCAGTCCTTTCAACCCTATTCCCATCTTTTCAATACACAAGTCCTACTCATGAAGGTGCTGCTGCACATGTTTCAAAACAAGCAAAAATCCAACATTTAGCAGCCACTGGTCACTCGATTAAGCAGCCAAATCAATCCTTTAATCTGGCAAAGCGTTTGAGGCACCCAGTGCGTTTTGAGACTCAGAAATTGCCTAGTTTTCCAGAGTCTTTATTACAACCAGTTGATTTTGAGAGGGGCCAGCTTGTTGTGCCTTTTCAGGATTCCAAGCTGTTTTCTAGACATTCGCAAACAAAGCCAGTTTCTGAAAAGCTTGTTTTTTCACAACAAGAATTAAAACCTCATGGTAGCCAGGCTGCTTTACAGAGACCAGTTCCCCAACCGGATCATGGCGCTCAGCCTGTGCTTGTGGCCCCAGTGAATGTGAAACCGTATTTAAATACTATTGGGCGTTCTGTACCTACGATGCCTCCAGCTCTGAGAGAGAACTTGATAAAGAATAATTGGTATCAAGGAACTGGCAGGTCCACGATGTCCGACACATCTTTGAAGAGCCGGTTTAGCCATGACGCTTTGCCTTATTCTTTGAGTGATTCTAGATTATTTGGGGTTGCAAACAAGCCACTAAAGCCTGAAGCCTCCACCTACGCCCTGATTCCTTATCGTCTTCCTTCACTGCAAGCGCACAACTATGTGCCTCAGAAGTTTGGTCGACATTTCTCTCACAACCGAGAATCCCCTGAGTTCAGATCTCTACTGTTTGACACCTACTCTGTACCTGCTGTTCCGTCCATCAAGAAAACCTCACTCTCCAACGTATATGGTGAGTAATCTAGATGGCGGAAAAAAACAGTTGTAATTGAGTGAAAATGAACAGTTGCTTTTTTTCCCCCTCAAGGTTCAATCAGTGGTCCACCAGCTTTAGAACACGACTCACAAAATGAAATCCAGAGCAAATAAAATGAAAACTTTAGCACACTGTTGCGTTTTTTTTTTTTTTTTTTTTTTTTT
>SOMO01000036.1:2159731-2180521 GCA_028128575.1 Paedocypris carbunculus | reverse complement strand
TACTAAGTCGTTATTTTGAGATACTAAGTCATTATTTCGACTTAGCTTTTCTTTCCCCTAAAAAAAACAGACGTTTTTTTTTAAGTGGCGGAAACGGGCTTCCATATAAATGAGCCCAGGTTTTGTAATAAACTCGTAGTAACTACGTTTCCCACAATTCCACGTTAGACCTCCTTAGCGCTTTGTCTCGACGTTACACGGTCATAAGTGGTCTAAATAATCAATAAATTATTCGAAAACGCGTTTACGATAATACCAAAAATGGGACCATTTAAAAAAGCAATAATTTGAACACAACGAAATATGTGCACACGAAGCGTAAATCAACGTGTAACGTAAACCAATAGAACGACGTGTAAAGTCGGTTTCCACCAATGAGCGAGCAGCTTACTGACATGTCCAAAGCCTTGGCGATAGAAAAAGGACAATATGCGTTTTACATTGGATAAACGTCGTGATTTTGTTGTTTGATTACAAATGCTAAAAACCTGCCATTTAACAATAATCAGAACTCCTTGATTGGTTTAAAGGTAAGATTGGTGTTAGAAAAATAATTCGCCTTTCGCAGCTTTTTGAAGGCCTTTTTTGGGTCGTTTGTCAGCGCACTCCTGTTCTGAAGGGGCCCTGTGTGCGCGTGAAGTGATGGGGGGCCATAGGGGGTAATTCACTGGAGATTTGCATTGTCCGTTTTCGCTGTTCAAGTTAGAGGAATCGTTAACTCGGAATAAAATACGTGCGATTTATATTGTATACGTTTGTTTTGTTCAACAGATTCAGAGGCTGACCTCTACCTGATATTTTGCATGACATACTTGAATCACATGAGTTTGTGTGGTTTATATTTCATATTAACAATCTGCAAATGAACACACACCCTACGAGATCTTTCAAAAATAAATCCATATTACTGTAAGATTCAAACATTTAATGCTACATTTTTAAATGAAATTCTCATTTAAGTAGTGCACAATTGCCTTTTTTTGTTTTTCAGATCTTTGGCAGTTGTACATAACGATAAGAATAAATCATGTAACCTTCTATGTTTCAGGTTGGAAGGGGCATTTCTTTAAAACCTTTAAAACCAAAAAATGAAGAAAAAAGTGAATACACAGGAGTCAAAACCGAAAGAAACTAGCAGCCAAAGTCCAAAGGACTCAACTTCCTCTGATGCGGAGAAGAATAATTTCATCACATGTTCTCTACTGGAAAAGAGGCATCTTAAAATAATGCAAAGCGATGGTTGTTTTCTGAAGTTCCTGAATGAAGACCGGCAGAAGCTGTCATCGTTTTGTGACGTCACTATAATGGCCTGCGGTGAGGTCTATCAAGTCCATAAAGTGGTTTTGGCTTTCGGGAGTAACTATTTTCATGCAAGATTTAGTGAAAATCCTCAATTACACCATGTTGTACTTGATAACGTGGATGGTTCGACCTTTGGACACTTGCTCAATTTTCTGTACACATCTGAATTTGATGTTCTGGAACAACAGATCCCTGCTTTAGCTGAGGCGGCTTGTGTTCTGGATATGATGGAGGCTGTCAATTTCTTGGCACAGTGGGCTTCTCCATCTAAAGCCGGTGACGTGAGTGAAGTCCATCAGGATCCACAGAAGAGTGCTGATGTCCAGCCCGCCTCAACTCCCGCTGGGGCTCAGTGCTGTTTTTGTAACCGCACCTTCTGCTACAAGAAATCACTAGAGAATCATCTGGCCAAGTCACATAGTGCCTGCAATTCTGAAGAAGGTCTGAACACGACAAGTGGTTCATCTGTCGCCACTCGCAGGTCCGTTCGTCAGAGGAGAACACCAGAGAAATTCGACAACCAAGATTTTGAAAACAGTCATGTCCTGGTTGACCATCCCAACTATGAAGCATCAAAACCTGACATGGATTCTTTTGAGGAGGGGGAAGAGAATGAAAGCGAGGAACAGGGACAGAACCTACCTGGAGAGCCAAGTCAACAACAGGAACCGCTAGAAGCAGCTTCTAGTGTAATGGAGGTTGAGGAAGCCGAGGACAACGATGGAGAGACTCGTGTTTCTGAAGAAGTCCAGGAGGAGGCTGAGCCCAGCTCTAGTCATAGAACTGAGGAACACGTCCAAGCAGCAGAGATCACAGGTCATGTCTTCCCTGAAGGCCTGGCTCCCATCATCATCCAGATCACCAACAAAAAGACTCTCAAGTGCCCCAAATGCGACAAGACCTTTGATCGTATAGGTGAGAAGTCTGATTTTTTGTCTTGAGTTTTTTACTGGCAGGACGGTTTTGTTAATTTCTCCCTGTGCTGTTTGACCGTTTATCAGGTGTGTTTTTTTCATCGTTCAAACAAATGAAAAATTCATTTTGTCTGTTTTCAGGGAACAGTGAGTAATGCAGTGCAGATACTGAACTATCATGTGGAGGAATCAATAAATTGAGTAATTTTTTAGTTGTAATTTTGTAAACCACCAGAGAGGCGATATTTTTAAATCAACAAGCTAAAATAGACTATCAAATAAAGCCAAGTTTTGATCTGTGGGGAAAAATACGTAGAAAATAAAAATGAAATGTGTTTAGCCAAGTTCAAAATGTGGAAATGCGTTTCTTTATGGTCAGAAAGACACTTTAGCAAAGCTTAACCTGACACACTATTGATTGAAATCATTTTCTTTTGAGAGAAAATCATTTTACAAGAAACTAAACATCTCAAAACATTTTAGCTATTTAGTAATATATATATATATTTTTTTTAATTCTCCAAATTTACTGTCTTATTGAACGGTGCGAATAATTGAAATCTCAAGTGGTCTCTGTGATTAATTGCATTGCCCTCCGGACACCACGGCTTAAGGCTGCCCACTGCTCCGGGTTTGTATGTTTTCACTGTGTGTGTGTGTGTGTGTGTGTGTGCGTGTGCGCGCACATGCATCTGTATGCGTGTAACAATTTCGATATGACATTTAGTGGACATGGTGACAAAGTCGCTCACTTTCTTTTCTTTGTTCAATCTATAGTAACAATAATTTTTGCTTTTTTTGTAGGAAAATATGAAAGTCACACAAGAGTCCACACAGGAGAAAAGCCTTTCCAGTGTGACGTCTGTCTCCAGTGCTACTCCACCAAATCCAACCTCACCGTGCACAAGAAGAAGCATGAAAACAACCTTCCTGTCCAGAAAAAGGACCACAAATGTCCATTCTGCAACAAGCTCCATGCCAGCAAGAAGACACTCAGCAGACACATCAAGAGGTGAGCATGGGTCCCAGAGTCCCGCATGTACGCAGTGAAGGACGTCTAATTTATATCCATAATTTATATAAACAAACATGGACAAAATTGTTGTTAGAATAAAGTATTTTAAATTTTGTAAAAGTATGCTTATTCCCTTTGTGTGTATTAGAACAAAACAAAAAAAGGAGGGGAAAAAAGCTAATTTTACCCATATAATTAATTTCAAAATGCCGAAAAAAGGCTGGACAAAATTGTTGGCACCCTTAAACTAATATTTGGTTGCACACCATTTAGAAAAAAATATTGAAATCAGTCGCTTCTTACAACCATCAATAAGCTTCATACACCTCTCACGAGGAATTTTGGATCACTCTTCCATTGCAAACTGCTCCAAGTCTCTCATAATGGAAGGATGCCTTTTCCCAACAGCAATTGTAAGATCATCTTCGCAGGTGTTCAATGGCATTTAGATCTGGACTCATTGCTGACCACAGAATTCTCCAGTGCTTTGTTTGCTATCCATTTCTGGGTGCTTTGGAAGTATGTTTGGGGTCATTGTTCTGCTGAAAAATCCAAAATCTTAGACGCAAACTGAGCTTTCTGACACTAGGCCCTACATTGCGACCCAAAATCTTTTGGTAGTTCTCCGATTTCATAATGCTTTGCACGCTGTCAAGGCGCCCAGTGCCAGAGGCAGCAAAACAACCCCAAAACATCTTTGAACCTCCACCATATTTGATTTTAGGTACTGTGTTCTTTGTTTGTAGGCTTCACTTTGTTTACGGTAAGCAGTACAATGATGTGCTTTACCAAAAAACTTTCCCAGACCAAAGCAAATGTTTTCCCAGAAGTATTTTCTAAAATTAATGGTGCTCTCTTATGTCTCTGTGTCAGAAGTGGGGTCATCCTGGGTCTCCTGCCTGAGAAATTCATTTCATTTTGACACTGACTCACCATGAGCCTGCAGGACAGCTTGAATTTCTTTGGAAGTTGTTTGGGGCTGGACTATCTTGCCCCACGATCCGGACTATCCACCATCCGGACTATCTTGCGTTGCAACTTTTCATACATTTTCTTCTTCTGACTACGACCAGGGAGTGCCATGAGTTGTAAACATCTTTGATGTTGCGCACTGTGGACAAAGGCAGATAGAGATCTCTGGAGTTGGACTTGTAACTTTGAGACTTCTTTCTGTTGTCCAGGTTTAGTGTGAACAAAGACCTTTTTCATTTTTTTTTATCAGCTTTCAAGTGTGTATTATATTGCCCAGACCTGTTACTTGCCCTGAGGAGATTAAAAAAGCATAACATGCTTGAAACAATGATTTATATCCATAATTTTTAAAGAGTGCCAGCAATTTTGTCCACGTGTGTAAGTGATATCTTCTATCATTTATACATTAGTTTTCTGATGTATGATGGTGAGGGAATTTGCATTAGTCCATAATAAATTACAAATGGTTTTTGTTATAATGTAACAATTTGCCAATTTTACATCCAAAAAAGGTTTATTTTTAGAAGGGAAATACTGTATAGGTACTGTATATAAAATAAGTTTTCTTTAAGATCTTTAAAAAGATTATTGTAATTTACTTTTGATCATTATTTGTAACAACATATTTAAACAACATGCACATATTAAGCAACAAACATTAAGCAACTCACATCGACAGAAAATATTTAGATTTCCGCATTTATCCAAATTCCATTTATTTCTGCTATTAACTTGATATTATTAAAGAAATAATGAAAAATAATTGCTTTCTTTTTGTGCTTCTACTTTCTGCTTCTAGATTTCATCCTGACCACCTGCAGAAGTTTCTCAGTCAGAAGAAGAAGAAAAGCGAAGGCTGGAAGTGTGATGTAGGTGGTTTATCTGGCTAAGATTACTCTAAAAATACAAAATCAGTCAGTTTTCACTTTAACTATTTTGTCAATTTACCAACAACTAGTGGATTCCAACCCACTGTTTCGCAGACGATACCCAAATTTATCTGTCTGCTAAACCATCTGGAAATTTCTCCACTCCACCCTTGACAAACCGTCTCTCTAAAATGAAAGGCTGGCTGTCTTACAACCTTCTGATGTTGAATGACAGTAAGGCTGAAGTTTTTTGCTAATGGGCACAGAATTGGTTTTGGACAAGTCCAAGAATTTTTCCCTGACCATCAACAACTTTGAAAATCACCCAAATCAAAAGGCCAAGTGTTGTACTGGACAGCGTGCTCACATTTCAGCTACAAATAAACTATTTCACATATATTGTCACACATTGATGTTTTTATATCCTATGTATTATTATTATTATTAATAATAATAATAATCAAGATCTGTCTGCTATTGCTCTTGTAGATCTGCCACAAGTGCTTCACTCGGCGTCCTCATCTGGAAGAACACATGATTCTGCACTCACAGGACAAGCCCTTCAAGTGTTCTTACTGCGACGAATTCTTCAAGTCACGCTTTGCCCGGCTCAAACACCAAGAAAAGTTTCACTTGGGTAATTCATTCTGTCTCCAGCGTCACTGAATTGCAAATATTTGTAGTAGGTTTGTTGCTGAGTCAGTATTGCTGGAAAATGGCCACAGGTGTGAATGCGAGCATAAATATTTGTGTCTGTGAGTCCTGCTCTGTGATTGGTTAACAATTCAGGGTGTGGCCCTCCTTCAGGCCCAGAGTTGCTGGGATTTGCTCCCTGTAACACAGAAATTGAAAAGCTGTTCTGAAACCTAACGAATAAATATACATGTAATAGGGCTGTCAAAGTTAACGAGTTAACGCACGTGATTAATTTTAAGTGCTTAATCGTGTCAATTTTTTTAATGGCATTAATCACAGTGTCAGTTTTTTTTTCACTTTCGGTTTAGTAAAAATGCAATGAATAGACCCAGAGAGCCTCGCTAGTGTCACCAGGTGTGGCTCATTATGATCAGAAGCTCAGAGTGAAAAGAATAGACCCAGAGAGCCAAGCTAGTGTCACCAGGTGTGTCTCATTATGATCAGAAGCTGTGCTAATCTGAGAAAACTGACTTGTCACCTAAACACCAAAGTTAGAACCATTTCACCAAAGAACTTTTCAGGTCAAAACGTCAGCTAGTCAGTATTCCAGTGTGTGCTTCTGTGTCTCAGTGACATACATATTATTTTCGATGTCTTAAACCTAAATTACAAACTAAAAAGCAAGTGTGTTTTTGTAGATTTTAGTATTCTGAATAATTCCATCCAAAAATTATAAAACAGGTAATATAATACATTTCACTAATACATACTTAAAAAATGTATGTGTGAGCGAAAAAAAATGTCTTGTGACTCAAGGTTTTATTGGGCCAAAAACTAAATGTAATAAAAATATTAGTTTTGTCATTTTTATATTATAGTTCATTATACAAGTATTGTCATGTATATTATTTTCATCGTATGATTTTAAATGGTTCCAGGACCCTTCCCATGTGACATCTGTGGCCGTCAGTTTAACGACACAGGCAATCGTAAACGGCACATCGAATGCACACACGGTGGCAAGAGGAAGTGGACCTGCTTTCTGTGCGGGAAGTCGGTACGGGAGAGGTAAGTCTGGATCAGAAGCATCAGGCCACCATCGTTTGCCACTGACCCTTGAAGGTTTTCTCAGGACGACCCTCAGAGAACACCTGAGGATCCACAGCGGAGAGAAGCCTCACCTGTGCAGCATCTGCGGACAGAGCTTCCGTCACGGCAGCTCCTACAGGTCTGACTCTGCTGCCACAAACACAATCGTTCCAAAAGAATGGTCTCCATGGTCACCTATGGTCTCTACCTGACCATGACATCACTGAAATTGCTGTTGCGTTCTTTACTCTCTGGCTTTTAGACTTCATCTTCGCGTTCACCATGACGACAAACGCTACGAGTGCGACGAGTGCGGAAAAACATTCATCCGTCATGATCACCTGAAGAAGCACAAGAAAATCCACACCGGTGTGTGACTCCTCTCTGTCTGTCTGTCTGTCTCTTCTAATATTTATCTATCCCTCACTATCAGACAACCTCACATCCATATTGACTTATCTGTCTGTCTCTACTCATATCTGTCTACTTGCAAATGCCTGTCCGTCCGGTCTCTGTCATCTACTCATTTGTCTGTCTTGTCAGCTTCTCAGTCTGTCTATATCTATCTTTTTTTGTATGTAGATATTTATGAGTAGTGAAAGTATTTAAGACTTTTTAGAAAAAGATCTTAAATCTTAAAAAGAAAAAGATCTTTCTGTCATTTTCCTTCATCTGTTTGGCTCAGTTCATCATCGATTTTATCAAATCCAAATTGATTGAAGAATTATGTGTTTGATCTTCTAAACTAAGCACGTCTCATTGGAGTGAGGGTGCGAGTGTTGACGTTGCTTTGCTGTGCACAGGGGAGCGGGCTCATCAGTGTGAAGAGTGCGGGAAATGCTTCCGACGGGCCGATCATCTGGCCGTCCACTACAAAAGCATCCACTTGGGAGAGAAGATCTGGAGAAGGTGCGTAGACGTTCACGCCGGGCAGTTGTCCTGCAGATTAGAGCTGCACTAATGATCATATCGGAATATTAGTGTTATTAGGTTATGTAGGTTGACTTTTGCAATCTGCAGTGATTTCTTGACTTCTCTAACTCGTATCTCAACGTACTCGTCAAATAATTCTTTCCCCATTGAAAATAATACAAACAGCATCAATCCGTTCCATCCCTCAAAATGCCTCCTCGTTTTTCATGTTTCCAATTGTTAAATGATAAAAATACATCATGTAAAGAACAAAAATGGATTCAAGAGCATTTCATTCACACAGAGAATACACAGAGAGTCTGGCGATGGTCATCATTGGCCATGCTGGCATTGCTCATATTTCACACGTGCGCTTTGAGACAGTTAAAACTGTGAAAAGCGCCTTACAAATGCTCAGAACTTGAACTTGATGCTTCCAGTCGTCTTGTGCAGTCATCGTGGCCCCTCATTGTCTCCACTTGCTCTTCTCCTGGGCCATCCATGTTCCACTTGTCTCATGCTCCTCGTGCCACACCTAGCCTTCAGGCCCCTGTTATTCTGATGCGTGTTTGGGTTAAGGATTGTTATCCTTGGGCACAAAGAACATTGCAACCTCCTCAGAGCTTCTAATTGATGACTCAGTATCCTAACCTCATGAGCAGCGTTCAGTTATAGCCATTCCTTAGGTCATCATATTAGTCAATAGTGTATATTTAAATTTAATCTACGGTAGGTCTGCGTGGAAAGAATAAGTATTTATTCTCTTTGTGAGTCAGGACAATTAGTAGCGGAGGTTTGATTTTCTTTATTGGCTGTTAATTGCCAGTTGTGGCCCAAATAAATAGAAAGCCATTAAATAGAAAGTTCACCATGCAAAATCTCAGCGTTGAGCCCATGTGAAATGAGCGTGGCCACTGGGGGGCGCTGTGACGCCACTCACGCCTGAAGCTCCTATCTTAATCTGTGATGCCATTTTAAAGCAAAAAATTGACATTGAAAGCGAATCTTGTAGACCAAATTGTCAGGTCGCTGATAGGTCAAGGTACCACTGTATTTAAATTTAACTTAAATTGCGTCAAGACTGTCAGACAAAGACTGTCGGCTTGCACAATCATGTAACATGATTTTAAGTGTTGTAAAGTACTTGAGTGAATGGTAATCATTACTTAAGTATTTTTTGCTTCTTTTACTTTTGAGTATCAAAATATAAGCAACTTTTACTCTCTACTTGACTGCATTTTAGATCTTTACTCAACTACATTTGAATGGACACAGCGTTACTTGTTACATTGTTATTATGCGCAACAAGTCAAATGAGGCAATATCGCCCTCTGCGTCTTTGCGTTGGTCTCGGACTAAGAAAAGCGCTATACAAATGAACTTGAACTTGAACTCTGCAGGATGTACTGGATGCTGTTTAGGAGCTAAATCACGTCATTGTGAGTTTGAGACTGACTTATTTTTAATCTATTTTGCTCTGCTATTTTGAAACATTAAGGTGTTAGAGTACACTTATATATTAGGGAATACAATTCATTACTATAAGTTCAAAATACTCAAGTTCTTAAAATTGACTACCTTACACCTTTTACTCGAGTCTTCCTGGAATTGGTGACTTGTAATGTAGTAATTTTTACAGTAAGGTATCCGATATTTACTCCAATATAGTTTTCAGGTACTCTTTACAGAGACCCAGTTTTCCTAAACCGTGAGGGCGGGTTTGAGCATGTGCTGTGATCTGATAGGTACAAAGCGGTGGTGCATCAGTGTCAGGTGTGCAAGAAAGAGTTCCGGGGGAAGACCAACCTCATGTCACACTTCAGAACTCACTCAGGTAAGAGTTTTCAGCGTAGGCATCTTCTGCTCGACCACGTGTAGAAATGTCTGTCTTGTCAGGTGAGAAACCCCACCGATGCGTGATCTGCAACCAGACCTTCCGCATCAAGAAGACTCTGACCAAGCACATGGTCATCCACTCCGACGTGCGCCCGTTCAACTGCCCACACTGCAGCGCCAGTTTCAAGCGCAAAGACAAGCTCAAGTATCACGTGGACCACGTGCACAGCGCCCGGAGCCTAGACCAGCACCAGCAGAACCCGTCCTCGGCCTGTGCTGACAAGTGTCCCGAGCCGCCCCTGTCAAGCGAAACAGCCAAGCCTTACCACAGCGTGACAAAACCCGTCCTGCAAAGTGCGGCGGACGGCTGCGTCCAGATGACGGAGGAGGCGGCGACACACGCCGTTCTTCCCACAACCAGCCAGCAGCAGACCAGCTACCAGTCAGCCAGCGACTTGGTGTTTCTAGAGAAATATACTCTTACACCTCAACCCGCCAACATCGTTCACCCAGTGCGACCCGACCAGATGCTGGACCCCCGGGACCAGTCCTACCTGGGCACTCTGCTGGGCCTAGATCACACCACTGCTGTGCCAAACATCACCCGGGCCGAGCACAGCCACTAGCAGCTGTGGAGCCACTCCCACCGAAGGAACAGAACGTTTCCTATTGGTCCCTGAGGAAAAGCTTGTACTTTGTTTTTTCTGTCTGCATTTCTGAGGGTTTTCTGGTTTATTATGTATTGTGAAAGCAGAAGGGACCTCTGCATCCCACTAAAGCAGATCTGAAAGGGCGTTTCCAAAGTACTTTTATTTCAGCAGATTGAGTGGTTTTTACAACGTCAGCAATCGAATTCAAGCGATTCTATTGATGGAAATGGGTGGGCAGATGTGTACAGAACAGTGACACCTGGTGGTCAACTACACGTTTTACAGTCAACTATTATACTCCGGATCTGATACGCCGATGCATTGTGAATCAAAGAAAACATAATTTCTCATCAATTATAAAGTGTGTGTGTGTATACATGTATGTGAGTGCGTATGTACACACAATTGTTTTACTACTTGCATGCAAATAGATCTATGCATTAAATCTGCAGGTAGTTATTTTTTTCGTGTTTTATTATTACTTTGTTGAATTAAATTACTTTGTTGCGTGTTGAATTAAAAAACAAATCAAGAGATTTACACCGTACAGTTTTACTGTCCGTCAAAAAAAAAGAATCAGTGAAAATTACGAACATTTTAGAACTTTGGTTTTAACCCTCCTTTTGGATTCTAGATGCAATAAACTAATTTTAGGTCTTATCTTTTCACTGACAGGAAGAGGATTTAAACTTGCCATCAATCCCACTGCCGACCTTTGATGCTCCTGGTCCTCTGAATTCCTTCAGGTTCCTTTTTCATCCATCAGTCAGTCTTTCACTCATCATCCATTTCAGTAAATGGTAGAGATGAACCATGAACCACTACATGAGTGCGTTTCAGCCTCTCGTGTGTTTGAGAAATCAGTGAACTCTGGAATAAAAGCCAGGAACAATAAAAACAGATATGGATGGACTCAGACACATCTGGATTCCAGATGAATACAGAAGCTCCACATTCCACACTGACTTGACACACACACACACACACTACTCCAGGCGTGTCACAATAAAACTATATTTATAAATAAAAAAACAGGCATTTCCATAACAAGGCATTGCGCAATCTCTCCCAGTATGACATCACTGACAAACACTGAAAACCGCATTCTCAGTAAAAACTATTCCCATGAATGAATTGGAGGCATTCATCGCGTAGAAAAGTAAAAAAAATGGCAAAAGGCGTTTCCTATGTACTAAAACAGAGCAGAAGACCATTTTAAAGAGAGATGTCCAGGGCTGGACTACATTCATCTTACAGTTCCTGTCCGTGCGGTGTGTCACAATCCCGTTCAATAATTATTGCTATTTTCCTCAAATCTATTTTGTCCATAAGAAATAACAGCTGTCGTTTTGTCCTAAGATGCACCTTCTGTGTTGAACATTTGGCCAAGTCCTGTTTTCATTTGCATTCTTAAGCTATTGTCTAAGACATGGGTAGTGCTCGGCCTCCAGACTACTCCTACTTCTATCTGGCCTCTGTTTTAAAAGTTAAGGCAAATCAAACTCTGACTTTGGCCACATCAGCTCTGAGCGGATGATGTCACATGATGTCCACGAAGAACTCTCCGTTGGCCGTGTTACAGGAACGGCGGGAGCTGGACAGTTCTGGGGGAACGGTTGCGAGGTGTCGTACGGACGGCGACCCCGGTGCCCCTCGGGCCGAACTCTGCTTAATGCTGTAGCTGTGAGACCGTGAGCTCCGCACGCTTCCCTCGCTCAGAGCCCGGTCCCTGCGGAAGTCCGACGCGTGGACGTCGCCGAGTTCCCCTCCCGCCGCCGCTTTGCCCTCCGTCCTACTCCAGCTGCAGTTTGAGCCGCTGCTTCCTGCGGGAACAAAACAGACAAGCCCACCGTTGCTAGGTTACCGCATCAATTGGAACCAACGTCATGCGCTTTTCATGTGAGCCTGCGGCGAGATTAGGTGAGAAGTGTCGCAATGTCAACTTCCAGGTGCGTTGAACTCAACTTTAGGATGAGCGATCACGCAATTTAACAGAACTTGGTCTTGACAGATCAACAAAGCAAAGTGATGGGTGTTTGTGATGTGCAGATTAGCCAAAAGCAGCATATCTGATCATCTAGATTTAGATCATCTTAAATATAGAATTGATGTATTAATGGAAAGATTAGCTTGGATGATTACAATTTCTAAGCTTTTTTATGAAATCACATTCCTTTTCTCTGGAATGATTTTTAATTTCAAGACATAAATCAAGTGCTTTTGCCAGTTGAAATGTTTTGTCATGCTTACAATAAATTTGTGTTCCCGCACACAAAAAATTCCAAAAGTTCTAATGTAAATACCTACTATTTCAAGTAATGTCTGAAATCACGACACCACAGCTTAAGGCTGCCTACTGCTCCGGGTTTGTGTGTGTATCACTTCACTGTGTATGTAACTAGACTGGATGGTTAAATGCAGAACACAATTTTGATACAGTCCCTAGTGGCCATATTGACAAATTCACTCACTCAGTGGCTTAGTGGGATCTTTATTGCAAGTTAATTATCAGAAAGCGAAACAGAATTTATACACTTGGTCTCTATCAGCTCCAGCTAAATATATAAATCGCTCACACACCTTCACTGTGCTGACTTCCTGCGCTGCCTCCACCGGCTTCAGAATAGCCGTGAGCAGCGTCGCTGTGGCTCGCCGGGTAGTGGTACGGGAACGCCGTCGGCCACGGGGCTTCGGCCGGGTGGAGCAACGGCGCTAACGTGTCCTGGTCCGACGCGCCACTGGAGCCGTCATGGTCGTTCAGAGAGAGATGAGCCATATCTATGAAATAAACCCAATAGTTAAGATAATAGATAAGAACTGTATCTGTAGAACGTAAAAGCTAAAGACAAACATTTCAACAACAATATTAATACTTAAATAAAAATAACAATAAAAACATGTTTCAAATTTTAAATGTTCTGATGATGGGTGCAAGCTATTAAGAACATCATCTGATATGATGATTTGTCACATTTGAGTCTGATTTAAATGTATTTTATTTACTTTTGTTTCAAGAAGATTTGAAATCACTTTAACTGTGTTTATTTGTACAGTGGACACATTGACTGCAACACATGTAAGGAGAATTACTGTTTTTCATGAAAATGCAAACATTTTTTACTACGTTTTTATTGCTTGAAATTGAATACATTTGGTTTTTATTAGTCTAACTTTAGGCCAAACGTGGGTCTTTCTCTGTGGAGTTTACATGTTCTTCTCAAGTCCGCATGGGTTTACACATTTAAATTATCTTTTTAGATTATTAATGAAGATTACTACTAGTAACTTACTTAACCTGCATGTAAGGAAAGAATAAGCCGTTTAGACCGTGCTGGTCAGTTCTGGAAGTCTGAAGATCCTAAAGCTTCCCATTTTCCTCTTTAGCTAAAGACGTACAAGCACTTACTGCCTGAAAGGTCTCCGAAAATATAGTAGCACTGTTCAGAGAAGGTGATCTTGTTGACGGTGTGCCGGATGAAGCCGGCTTTTAACAGGTTACTGGCGTATTTCCGCGCCTCGCGGCGGTCTGCAAACCCCTCCACGTGATGAAACAGCCAGTCCACCACATCAGAGCCTGCAGGTCACAGCACAGCCGTCACCAACACACCGTAGCACCATTACAGCAGCAAACCATTTTACAGAAAGACTTCACTTGTCTGGATTTTCAGGAAAAATGCCAAAACTGATGAAGAAGTGCATGAACGTTACATTACCAATTATCTGATCACGTGTTTATTTTAGTCTCTGGTGTTCTGACCTATGAAAGCATTAGCTATGGTGATCTTCAGCCACATCCGGTCTCGGACTTCTAGGCCTGAGTCTGCACAGGCCATTGCTTTTGCAACTGTCGCCATGTCACTGTGAACGGACAGGTGGTAGTCGTCAAATCCTGCCGGGAGAAGAAAATAACACCATGTTTACAAAAGCACGAAGCAGGTGATGAGTCTGAAGAGGAAAAGGGACATACACCAGCATCGTGTCCGAGCAAATCTCAAGCCTATTTATTAAAGGTTTCTCTGGGAAAAAAAAACGTGTGTGATGTGATGTGCTATTAAACTTCCCAAATAAGGTGGCAATAGTTTAAAGCGTGTGATGCCACAGAACGTCTACTTGATGCCTATTATTACTCCCACCTCTGAAGATTTTTGTTTTCATTTGTCTTAAAGCTCTTTTTAAGACTCTAGTCATCTACGTGCAGGTTCTACTCATAATGTGGTAAATTAAAAAAATTGACGCCAAAAAAGTGTGTTTATTTCGACATGCTGATATAAGACAAAAGACCATGTGAACCAAATTGTCGGTTTGGTTTTTTTTTATCAGTTGAACGAAAAATCAAGGGTGCTGAAAATACCAAGAAATAACACGACAGAGAGCTTAGCATGTGGCTTAGAAGCACACGTCTTACTCTCTGTCTCGGGGATGGAGCTGGAGATGGAGGAGCTGGTGGAGGTGACGGTGCTCATAGAGGGGCTCATGCCGTACGGTGGGTAGACCCCCGTCATGGCCGCTGTATGGGATACCCAGGCCGCTGGGTCGATAGGCCTGATGGGTTCACCTGGACACAAGAACAAGTCTTAATGTTGTGATGCTTAAATGAAATGGTAAAGCAGGTTCTGCAAAAAGCAGGAAGTGCCTTATTTCTTCAATTATTTTAAACCTAAATGTGAAATTGTGTTGGTTTTATCAGGTTCATGTTGAATTGAATTGAATTGAAAAATCCTTTGTTAGTCCCACAGTGGGGAAATTTCACGTCACAACAGCAACAACAAATCCACATGTTTTGTAAGTCTTTTTTCAGGTTCAAAACAACCCTTTGGAGTTTAACACGGACTAAGTGGCCTTTCTTGTAATATGGTTGATAGTGGGACACTAAACAGATTGACGTGAACTGTCCTTTGTCCTTTTCTTATTCTTATTTTTACTTTCTGCGCCAAATCATTTGAGCTCTTAGAATGCGTCTTCTCAGCATTGCTTCCCTGTTCCCTGCATTGCCCGTGGATGCAGGAAGCAAAGTTTGCTTTATAACAACCTAAAGCAAATGTTAAAATGATAATACACAAATAAATAAAACAAGACCTCCCAATAATAAGCCAGTTCACGTTCTGTTATATGATGAGTGTGTTAAGAGAATCCTCACTTACTCCTTGGCAAAGCAAAGCAGCTATTGGGGTTGGGGTCCCAGCATTTGGCCACCGTCAGAGAGACGGGCCTGCAGACATGAGTATGGTGGTTAAAAAGGTATCAGGAGAAGCAGAAAGCGGCTCAACGGGACTCACCCCGGCTTGTGCACAATCTCCCGCAGGACACGGACAGCATCATCGTTGCACATGTTCTCAAAGTTGATGTCATTGACCTGTGATGGGAACAGTAATCTGAGCTGATGAGACCCGCTGAAAGCTGAAGTTCAGGAGATCCAGTCCTCACCTGCAGCAGCATGTCACCCGGCTCAATCCGGCCGTCCGCCGCTACTGCCCCACCTTTCATTATGGAGCCGATGTAGATTCCCCCATCCCCTCGCTCATTACTCTGACCAACGATGCTGATGCCCAGGAAGTTGTATTTCTCTAAATTACAGACAATGTTTAAACAACAATCTTTAAATAAAAAAGTACTTTTTGTGCCATTGACACGTTTCATCAAACATTGGATCACACATTACAGACAAATGTGGCCCCGCCCTTGAGTTACATGCATTAATGGGTGGAGCCACGTAGCTGCTTGTATCAAAAGTCACAGTTGTGAGATTTTCATTCAAAATTTTGTACACTGTAAAGTTTCTTGGACAAAATTTACAGTCATGCTGCACTTTTTAGGCAAGTTTGTCAATATGGTGAACTAGACACCATGTCAAAAATGCGCTCTGCATTTTAAGATAATTTAATAAAGCCATATATGAAAAGAACCAGACTCACCCATATTTAAAGTGACAGAGATGATATTGAGTGACATGGTGGAGTCAGTGATACTGCTGAAGGAGGACGACTGAAGACCGAGACACAATGTCACATTGTAAACACTGCACTCACAATGACATTCCACAGGTCTCGGTTCACATTCTCACCCTCTCCATCTGCTGAGCTTTGGGTCTGCGTCTCCGTCTACGGTGTCGCCTTATCAGCCGCGAGGAGTCACTTTGCTCTGTAACACTGCTAAAGCTGAAAAGTCATAGATGACTATGAATAAGGACTGAAGCTGGTTCAGAAGGAAGCAGCAGAGAGGTGTTCACCGGCTGGTGGAGCCGTCGTCCGAGTCGAAGCAGCTGCTGGATTCCAGCTCGCTGCTCATGAGGGAAGACCTGCTGTCACAGACGTCATATCCTCCCAGATCCATTCCTCGGCCTCCCCGTGAAAATCCGTTCTGCCGACCTCCTGCACACAAGATCATGTAATTACTCATTAGTGGAAAAAATAAAATGGAACTCAGATTGAGTTTGTCCATTTCCAAAGCAGATTGCAGCTTCTTTCATTCACACACTCCTCTTGTTTGTTTAGCCGTCACGCTCTGCAAACAGTGGAATTCTTGCCTCTAACTCCACATCAGTTTCACTTAGTCTTCTTTCCCTGAATTTGTGGGATTTTTGCTCTCACATTGTCTGGTCAATGACTTTAAGAATGGTTTTTGAAAAGGCATCTAGTTTCCAAATATTTAAAAAAATATGTATATCTAGTGTTTTAAAGGCAGGTTTGCCCATAAATTAGGATTTACTGTATATTCAAATAGCAATAATTTTTTTTATTAAGATGTTTTTTTTTTCCAGTTTAATCTCATTTAAATTGGACATTTTTCAATTTAAATTGATGCTCTTAAGATCTGGGCATTGCATTTCGGATCAATTTCACTATAATACAACTGTTAAACACATGAGAAACAGCAAACCAGTGTTTCCAGTCATGGTGAGACGTACCCGAGTGTTCATGCGAGTGTTTCCGCCGTGATCGGTCCCGGTCTCGATCCCTCCTGTGTGACACCACAGAATCCGTCTCCGTCTCATCGTCCGCACCATGTCGGCTGCCTGCAGCCTTCGGACTGTGAGATTACAGATTAGATGCTGTATGTTGTGCTGATGTGGGCACACAATTTGCAGAAGGAAACCCACTGAAAGGATGGGGGTCTGGAGTCTCCGATGCCTTGGCTTCTCTCGTGAGATGGCGGCCGGTCCGACTGACTCTCTGCCACCGAACATCCATCCGAGTGCGATCCGTCCGATGACACAAGCTGTCAATGCACAGAGGAAGCTCAGCACCATGGGAAATTCTGGACACATTCCTATAATTTTGTGCATGTAGGTAGGTGTTTAAATACTGTTGGTGTGAAATAAACAGATTTCCATCTGGCTACACGTGATAAAAATATAAATTAGCCTCTCGTAAGACAAAGCAGAGTTTGACAGGCCGTGTCAGACTGAAGTGAAACCAAAGTAGGACTGACTGACAGGCCCTTTGAAAAGCACTAATACGGCGAGGCCAGCCGAGCAGGAAGAGTGAATTAAACGGCTGATCTATTATGCAAGACGCAGGAGGGAATTAAGACTCCAGACTGGACTCTTCTCACCCAGCAAATCACGCGGCCATTGTAACAGGGAAGCTTGGCGTTGTCGTCTGTGATTTCCTCTTTAACCACCCTAGAGAGTCAGGAGACACGGAGAGAGAATATCAGTCACGTCTTGTTTTCTTACTGTGAACGGCAAGAAAGCAAGATCTGCTTTTGATCCCCAGAGTGCCTGGGAATAAATTAGGAAATAAAACAATGCCGTCAGATGAAAGTAGGCTTAGATGAAAAACGCATAAATTAGATCACCCCATGTAGGAGCTGCACAAAAACAAAAACGAACCTCGGCAGAATCAGATCTACCTCGATATTAATGTGTGCAACGAATCCATTCCCATTGGACAAAAATCCAGCCAGAATATTTTAACGACTTGCCATTAACCTTCAAAGCAGCCGTTTAACGCCAGATTTAACCCTACGCAATTTTGCGCACAGGCGCAGTGGAATATTGTTCTGACCTGTCTCAGGATTGCGGGACCCCAACGTACAATTTTCCCTTCTAAATATTTCCAAAACACTTCTGAGATAAAACATTTCAGAGATTTTCTGTGATGTAAACTGTAAACGTCCGTTGGGATCTTATTATAATTGTCAACATTTTGAAAATGGCCACGTTATCTTTAATAGTGTCAACGATGAAAACTAACAATATTATTTACTTATCACTTTGTTGCGCTTTATTATTCATTACAACGGCGAAAACATTTCCATTAACAGGGAACTACATTCACGCTCACCACACTGAATCCTGAACACGCCATAGATGCTAATGTGGTTTTCCAAAATTATTCAGGAATATTCCTGTAAACACTCTAAGTTTAAACTTGAGAAACAAGAGTGAGCTTCGCACACAGCAAACATTTTCGTTTTGCTCTCAAACTCAACTAAATTGTTGGAAAAATACATATTTTAATTATTGACACATCCACAATGATGGACGATTTGCGGCTTTATGGATTATTCGTTTTTAAAGATGGACCAGCAGTGCAACGTTTGACTTCTGGCAGGAATCTGATCTCGTCTTCCACGCACAAACATCTTTAAACTTTTTAGGTTTTGGAGAGGGAGTTGAAGGGAGGGAAACGGGACGATCAAACTCTGACATATTTCACTGGGAAGGTTGTAAAGCTGCCAGTGTGAAGCGTTCAGGGCATTCCACAGCAACGGCCTGCAGTTGTTCCAAGGCAACATTCCTCCGCCTAATGCAACAAACCAATCGGACAGCGCTAGAAAATATGACTTATTTACCCGCACAGAATATGAATCAGGACGGATCAGACCTCCATTCGCTTTCAAACAGGATTAGGAAAATGTCACTTCAACGTCAACTGCCGTGATATTCGGAGCAAAGTTAATGTCGGTAGTCTGATGAGTTTTTTCAGTTGTTTTAAGTGATAATAGCAAGCATGTTTCTTTCATTTATTTTGATTCTATTAAATGGCTGAATTCAGAAATGTGAACAGTGTCGATATCTCCATAAATACTTGCGTGAAATAAGTTCATGAGTGTTTTCAAAGATAGTCAAAGGTCGTGACTCTACAAACATTTAACAAACGTAAACAAGCTCGAGGCCACGTCATACATTAGCATGAATATTTACACCAAACACACACATACACACACACGCGGTCATACACACTTAACAATAAAACAAAGTTAGAGCGATGTACCAGCGCATGCGCACAACGCGATCGAAAACGTTCCACTGTACAGTAAAATAAAAAATACATATATATTATGATTTCACCAATACTCGCTGTTAAATGTCACGAGGTTGGAGTTTTTTTGTGAAGAGGAACTAAACTTTAGAAACCGGTTTGGCGCACAGTTAACTCGGAGAAACCCCCCAGCCACGAGTGCTTTTGTGTAGTCATGGCAATTTAAACTGACGCTGTGCTACATTAAAGACGAAACCCTGACCAGCTCCCGGGTGAAAATAGAATGCCTGTGCTCTACCAACCAACCAACCACATTCAGAGTAATCCAATTTTAAAATGGATGCCGCTGTGAACGGAACAAGACCGAATATTGACCCCTGCTGAACTCCCCATACACACCACCTAACTAGTTTCTCTCCAACACAACTGAAGAGCAGCTACACACACTCCAGCGTCCGGACGGCCATGGCAGTCAAGCCGTGATCCAACCGAGACGAGGAGAATGTGAATAGATCGAATTGTCCGTCCCATCGAAGTGGAAAGAGAAATAATGTACAGCTCACCCAAAGTCATCGTCCATCGACTTGAAGAAAAACTTGTAGTTTGGTTTCTTGAGAGCATTTTTGAGGTCCAAAAGCGTGACCCGTTCGGCAGGGATGGGCAGTTTGACCAGGTACGGAGTTTCCTGGTCGTCGAGGTGGTAGATAACTTTAGTCTCCCCCATTGCAAACAGCTGGGGAGAATGGAACGGTGGTCATCCAGCGCAGGGGGTCCCCTGGTGCCCCTCCAGAATGGGCTTTTTGTCGCGTTGCCCCTCCAGCTGACTTTTTGTTTATTCCTTTCTTTCCCCGTTCGGCTTCCTCCGGAGTTCCCAGGAATTTTGCGGATCAGCTTGAATATTCAACGAGCAGATGGTTGAAACGAGCGATCGTTAGCGGTCATTTCTCTTCTGCTAAATTGCGCTCACGGAAACGGTAGAAAAACGGCCGATGCGCGCGGAAAAGAAGAGTATTTTAGCCAGGAATGTCGTGTCTTCTTGGAGAGCTCCGCCGCTCTCCTTACAGAGGGGGTTCATTGAAGCAGACTGCCCGCCAGTGGAGACTTGCGCCCCCTAGAGGAGAGGGGTGCTGGGTGGGAGACCGCTCCGCTGCTACGGTGTACACAAGGCCGACGTAGAGTTTCTACAAGAATATTTTTGGCGGCCTATGCTTATTAATGTAGAATAAACTAGTTGGAAAGGAAGAGAGGATTTAAACGAATCAACATCAAGACACTAATGGTGTAGTAAAACACACCAAGATAATACAACCAATTTATTAGTTTAACTTTATTCATGGATTTGAGACAACTCTACACACAAAAGAAACTCTTACAAATAAAAAAAAAAAA
>SOMO01000036.1:2123848-2134553 GCA_028128575.1 Paedocypris carbunculus | reverse complement strand
AATTTTAGATTACGTTTATTGTAATCGGTAGCTTAGATAGGCCACAGTCTTTATTCCACATAACATCGCCTTCTACTGGATGTACAAGTAAATACAAGTAACAGGTACATTTTGTTATTTTAACATGTTAATTTATACTTCTGTAGCTATTTTGGTGAAAGTATCACCAAAAAGTAACACAGAAGTAATGTAACATTACAATTCTGAGACAGTAGTATTGTAACGTGTAGCGGATTACTTTTTACACACAGTAACAAGTAGTTGCATTTTGGATTTGAATTTTGGATTTACAGTTTTCAGAATCAGAAAACCGAATTAGAAAACTTTATTGGCCAAGTTGCAATGACAACGAGGAATGCTGATGCTGATGCAACACTGATGCTGAGTGTGTATTTATGCAAGAGTGTGTGAGTGATAGTGTGTTTGTGTGGATACATTTGTGCGCGTCCTTACGTCAATTAATTTCCATATTTGTCCATATGCTCCAACTAATACCACGTTTCATAAATCAGGGGGACGTTTCCCTGTGTGTTCTAACCATGACATCCCCGNCCAATAAAAGCATATGTGCATGTCTGCCTCCAGATCCATTATTTATAAAGGAAAAAAAAAAAACAGCGCAGAGAAGCACACCACTGCACAAAGACGACATATTTCCATTTATGTGTGATTGATCCTGACTTGAAACAAGGAAAAATGGGCACTATTATTTTTGCTCATTTTTGAAATATGCACATGTAAGCACCACCAAGTTTTTGAGCGTCTAAAATTTGAAAAAAGGAGTGCTTATATTTTCGTAAATACGGTACTTTAATTAACTGCTACCAGAAATACTATTATGCCAGCATGTTGTACTAGTCGGATCATGCTGCTGTCCAAAGAACAGAAATGCTACTTCCACCATCAAGGGCAATCTGGTTGATGCGTCCTCGCACACAGTCCACTGTTGTAAACGTTACTGTGCCGTTACTCACCGGGAACGAAGCCCTCAACACCACGCTGGCCCATACACTTCCCTCTGGCATGTGTCCGCTTACTTGCTGAGCAATGGGGGTTGGTTGAGATCTGCGTGAGACTTCCTTCTGGAGCAACGTGAGTTTGATCAGATTGCACGAGTGAATTAGTCTAAGATACAGAGCCATGTTCGCCGTCCCCGCTTCCCTGAAGACAATGTCCCGTTGAGGTTGGTCTTCCCTGCCTCCAGAAAGTGCCACTTGTTGCACGGCTGGAGTCGACTGCTGGAAAAACAAAGCCTTGTTTCGCACTGCGCCAGAGGGAAGTCCTTTCTGCGACACAGAGCCTGATAAGGAAGCGGACCCTGCTGATGGGATCCACACCAGACTAAGCATGCTAATCCCAGAGTCGTCGCCAAAATAGCGTACGCTGCACTGCGCAGGGGCAAGGATCTCGAAGGAGAGCATATCTCCAGAATCCACGCTGGTAGACGCCGACAGGGATATTGACGTGTCTCTGTAGTGAACACCAGGCTTGAACGAACGAGTCAGCTCAGCACTACTTCCGTTGTGGTTGACGTAGGCAAGCAGGTAAAACCCGTCGGAGATGCAGGCTTGTCCCATGGAATACAAGGCTTGTTGAAGGACAAACTTTACGGTACCACTTTCCCGAAAACGAACCCCACGACTATCTTGAGTCAGGCCCACCATGTAGGGGTCGGAGGTGGAGGACATGCGGAAGGCAGGACGGTAGTTGGTGTGGTAGTGTGCGGAGGCGACGGCTTGGGCCGTCATGGTGACTGCACCCGTGTCATGAGACAACCAGAATAAGCTGAAGGGTGCGATGAGATGGCCGTGAAGCTCAAAGTTTTCATTGTTCTTATTGGGTTCATTGCTGGCACTTTTGAGGAGCAGAAACAGAACATGGCCTGGCTCCACGGCGACGGCTCCACTCACGCTAGCGCTCTGGAGAGACTTGCCTTCACGGTGCTCCAAGCGGACACTGCTCAAGTCTCGACTTTCTTCGCTGGCATTGAGTCGAATGCACGCTTGGACAAAGCTCCGACAGTCGTGCTTTAACGCAAGGTTGTGGTCGAGCCAAACAAGGCCATGCTGGTGGAAAACTATAAAACCATCAGAGCATGAAATCAGACTTTCGTCACTGTTTCCGCGGATATGAAGTTGCAGGTTAGGCAGCTCAGCACCTTTGACTAGGTCAACATCCCCAGACCACGACAGAGAGAGTCGACTCTCCGAGGGGTTTGCACAAACGATGTCCCGCGTGACCGAACATGCAGAGGCGACAGTCTGGAAATCACATTCTGAACATGCTTGACACTCATTCATCTGAGAATTGTAGAAGTAAGAATGTCCACACAATCCTGCTGCTGCTTCCTCCTCTGTCATGCCCGTGCACCGAAAGCCTCCTGAATCACAGAATAACACACAGGAATTGCATCATTCTGCTGGCTGAATATACGGCCATGGTGACCCACAGGGTCGTCTTACCTGGTGTGTTCAGGCACTGGTTCTGAGCTTTGCACAGGTTTGGTATCTCCAGGCATTCGTCTCTATCCTGATGGACAACAGTCGTTTCAAAAAGCAAGTTTTAGAAGAAAGAATATGGAGTCTAATACAGTACATTAGTTTTGCAGAATAAATTGATTAAGATGTACTCCTATTTGGGGTTTGAAACGGTCTTTAGCTCAGCGAAGATACGTCTACTTACTGTATGTAGATGGAAAACAGAAATGGTGGGTTAGAAAATAACTATTAATTGTTGTACAGTTTAACTTTTTTATAGTCTAGACTTCCATCTATACATCCATTTTCTACCGCTCACTCTATTTCTAGGTTATGAGAAGCTGGTGCCAATCTCAGCAACTTTGGGCCTGAGGCAGAACACTCACTCTGGATTGATGGCCATCCAGTCACAGGCACGAGAATAAGATCCAAATTTCACACAAAAGAACCTTGAAGGCCCAGATTGTGGAACTGGACCTTTTTGCTGTGCGGCGACAGCACTTTCCACTGTTCCACCGTGTCACCCTAGTCTAGGCATGTACTTATTTAATTTAATTTATTTTTTGCATTTTTGACTATTTCGGGTCGGTTATTTTTCATTTTTTTTGTTTTTTCTTTATTGGAGGGATGTTGTTAATACAGCACAGTTTCCATATTAAGCTAGTAATTAAATAATTTCACAATTGAATATTTTATAGCAACAGGGAACAAACATTTAATCAATACAGTATTAAGAAATCTTGTATAAATAAGATAAGTCTGTGTGTAAGTAAATATGGTAAGCGTTTCTGATTTATTTAATCTATTTAAATTTATGTAAATTAAAATCTATTTTAATTCAAATCTAAATTTAATAAATGTTATTTTATTAATGTTTCTCATTTTAGTCCAATTTATTCACACTTTGTGCTAATGCTTAAAAAAGCTAGGACCGTATATTTGAGTGACTGTAAACTATTAATTGTTTACATTCATTATCTTTATGGAACAAAAAATCAAACACATTTCAACACTTACTATGCATACATTTTACATCTTTGTTAGAAAAAGACATATACTGATAGATCAAGTTACCTGGCAAATCCGGTCAGCATGAATTGAACACTGAGCCGCCAGAAAGAATCCTGCAGGACACACGGTGCATTTTTCACAGCGTGGCCGCTCCGCATTGTAATCACAGTATTCATCTGGGTGACAAGATCCGCAGCCAAAAAGTGGTCTGCCGGAATCCATTACACTGCCATCAATGTTCATCTTGTGCATGGTAAAGGCGTCCTGCGAGTAAGTTCCTGCCTGGGGCCGGAGCCCGTTCAGATGGCTCTCAAAGTCCCCGTGTGGGGCAGAGAGCTGCTTGACGCTGTCCAGGAGAAGGTTATATTGGCTCTTCACGTCTTCCATTTTTTCAAACATCCTCCGTTGCTGGTCCAGTAAGTCTTTTTGTTGGACCAGTAAAGCACTTTGCTGTTCACCTAGCGTGGTCTGAAGGAGTTTCATCTCTGTTTGTTGCGCCTGCAGCTGCTCCAGCAGACTCTCCTGACCGCTTCCCAAGTGCAAGTGAAGCACTAAAGCATCTTCAGAATTCACTTCATTGGCACCTGTTCACAATAGGTGGATTTGTTTGATTCACTTTGAAATTGAAATTCACTCAGAAACAACCTGTTTTATATCAAAGTGTTTTCAATGTTCCCACTATTGACATGAGCAGATTTGATCACATAATCACACCATGGTTTGACGTCTTTGGTTGATGAGTAACAATCTAATGCTGATATACACATGCTAATCTTAAACCTAACTGCACAGCAAAGAAAAACACTTTAAATCACAATAATCATACTCATTTAACTCAGTTCGAGGTAAATTCTGCGCCCCTTTATTCTGGTGATTTAAGTTTATTTCATTTTAGATGGTTACCCATTTACAAAAAAAGTGGAAAAAATAATTACAATACAATTAAAACCACTTTTAAATATAATTTTTTATTACTTATTAGGTCTTAATTTCACATAGGAATTGGTCTTTATTTTTTTCCAGGTTCAAAACATATTTGTTTATACACCAGCAATAATAGACAATTACAATTGCTCAATAATAATCCAATATAATATAAAATTATACCAATTATGATTAAATGTATTTTTATTAAAGCAATTATTTTGGATTTGTTCAATAGATTCAAAAAATCTTTTTAAAATATTTAAAAAAGTGGCTCCACTTAATTGGGCTGCCGGTTAAAGGGGGCAGCCGCTTTATCGGGAGAAATCCAAAAGTGCAAATTATATCTCCTAACGCAAATGTGTGCCGCTTTCATGCGGCAAAATGGTCGCATCCTGATGGGTCCGAATTGA
This sequence comes from Paedocypris carbunculus, assembly GCA_028128575.1. NCBI lineage: Eukaryota > Metazoa > Chordata > Actinopteri > Cypriniformes > Paedocypris > Paedocypris carbunculus. The sequence goes on along the minus strand of SOMO01000036.1, from coordinate 2,129,728 downwards.
GCCGAGTCGTTGAATTTGCTGTTCAATTTTCACAAAAAAATAGTGACCAGCCATTGACTCAAAGCAAATACAATCATTACTAATAAAACGTCTTTGCTGGGAGCAGAAGCAGGCCCAGATGTGTCAGCTATATTGGAGCTCACAAGCTTTCCACACATTGTACTTCTCCACATAATGCCTCACACAGTCACTATGATCACTCACCTTTGATATTGCACGTCAATAGAATTCCAGCCGATGACCCACCTCGGGTCCCAAACTCGGGAAATTCTCCCAGAACTTGCTCAGCACGGTCTTGCACATGGACCAAAGGCATAGTGCCTCTTCCAGCACTTGGCGCTGTGTGGCAGGCATCTCCGTTACAAGAATTCCGCTTGGGCTCTTCTCGAATACGAACTGGGATTTTACACTCAATCCCCTTGCACTGTTTGGTTCCGTTGTAAGCTGGTCTCGGCGGGCTCGGACATGCTGATCCCGAGCATCCCTGTGGCCTCAACACCTCAGCCGTGATTGTCCTGGGGTTTTCTCGTGGGCCACCGGCCCTGGAGTTCTGTGGATGGATCACGGTGTAGGGTACAGACGGCCGTCTGGGAGAATAAACAGAGTACCGGCTCTGGACCGGTCTGCTCTGGTGATGATCTGGGCTTCTGGAGAGAGACCTCTGGCACTGAGATCCTGTGCAAACTTCAGCGCGTTCCGCTCTGCACATCATCACACAAAGAAGAAGCCAAAGCCGTCCTGGATCCATTGCAACTTCACTGTCTAGGAGAAAGCAGGAATAGTCTCTTAAACGTGTCTCTGATAATCCGGAGGATGGTTTATAGAGCGTATCCAGTCTACTGTGCCCACATGTTCAGCTTCTCCAGCACTTTACAAGCAACAGAAGCGAAACTCTCCTCAAAAGAAACATTTCTAAGCATTAGCGTGATGTGAATCTCATTGTAGGATAAACGTGCTCTGCAACCTGTGTTGGAAGGTCTGAGGAAAGGTCTGTATGTGGCATTCCTCTGGCGTAATTGGCAACAGCTTTCCATCTGCTCCGGTTAACCCGTGGTGCTCCCACACGCCCAGGCACTTAGCTCAGATCAAGGCTTTTTCTAAATCTCAATGAGAAACTAAACATTTTTAATGCCTCAGAGGGGAAATTTGTCTCTGAATTTGATTTTTTTGACACACCCAAGCCGGAGCAGTGGGCAGCCTTGAGTAGTGGGTTCAGGGGGCATGTGGGGACCATGTCTTGCTCAAGGACACTCAGTGGTAGAACCAGCCGGAGCGGGATTCGAACATGCAACCTCTTAAGACCAATTCTGTACCATCGGTCCTCAACTGGCCACAGTGGTGATGATGGTGGTTCTTAGGCCATCTTGGCAGATTTACGTCTCAAGACAACGTTTGCATTGCTTCATGCATAAACTAAATTGAAATGAAGAATTCAAGCTGTTAAATACTTTGAGTATTTAAGTGTGATGCTGGATTTTTGAGTAAACGTGTAGCATCAGAATTCACATTCATCCAATAAACATGCCTTTATACTAGTTTATATTTCTAAGTATCTCTTGAGTTTAATTTAAGTTAGCATTTGAAATCATCAAGTCAAATATTTTTACTCCATTAATGGAGCCGTACACAAACTATAAACAGAACTATTGCTTTATTAATCAATCACACACACACACACACACACACAAATATATATGTATATGCACATGTGACATCACAGAAATCATCTATTCTTACATCCTGTTGTAATCAAATACTGTATTATCAAGCTTGTCAATTTACAAAAGTAAGCAGCCCGATGCGACAGCAGCAACCGTTTAACAAAGGGTTAACTCTTCACCCGGGTGGATTTAAATTTACCCAACATTGCTGATTAACATGTGTTTGTTTTCAAGTATCAAAAAAACCACAGGAAGTGCAACCGTTGAGCAAGAGGGACTTCCTGCCATCTAATTTCTCTGATAACTCACAGAATCAAAGGCTTGATTGTTGCAATTTGGTTCATATCTAGATTTCATTGGCTCTCAGTGTGTTTTACATTTGTTGGGACAATAGATCCATCCTTTTCTTTGGAGAGCATGTGGTTCACAGAGGCTGAACAGATTCCACTTCAGAGCAAACGCATGTGTTTGAAAAAAAATCCAAAACGGCCTGTTTACATCCAGTCTGGCCTTCATATGGTATCAATAACTGTTGTCTTCTCTTTTAAAGAAGCCTTTAAGAGCAAATGCACTAGGGTTCGGCTCCGTTCCTGCAGTCGGAGAAGTCTTGAATAAACTTGGTGGTTTAATACTTGTGGTGATCTTTATTTTTTTGATAAGCAAATTATGTTTTTCAATATAATTATTATTAAAATAAACTTTTTGCAACAGTTTTGATTTGCTCATTGGTTATATTTTTTTGAAATTCTGGCTCACAAGGCTGCGGACGTCAATATTATATTTTGCGTAAATAATACGCCTAAATAGTCCCAATCTCAGACCACCACCTTCAAAGTCCAGGACATTTTCAAAAACAATTAAAAAATAAACATAATTGTGTGTCAATGAATACACAGTTTGCTCGTTTCCATCTGATAAAAACGACAGAGAGATGCATACGAGTGCTTTATTATAAAAGAGACTGTACATAAAAAGAGACGGATTATATATACAAAACGATACGAGGTTATATCACTTGCAGATCTTCTGCAAAGAAACATTTCAGCTACAGATCACTTGCACATTTCTGACAAGGCTTTGCGATGCTTAACATTTAGCGCTCGAGGTTTCTTACGGCTCAGCGCGTTACATTCTCGGGAACTGAATAAATTAAAACACTGCTCACCTCCGACAGCAGCTCCAGACATAGAAAATCATCTCACAGTTTGTGCCATGCTTACAGTTATGAGCGCACATTCTCTATACTGTACAGTAGACTCCGTCCGCCCATGAAATCCCTTCAACTCAGAAATGCTTGGTCAAAGAAAGCCACATACCCAGAAGTACATGGTCCCATGTCATTTACAATGAAAAAAAGACTTCAGCTAGCTCTAATCTAGCTGATTTTGGCACTGTGGGGGGAAACTATATGAGGCAGATTTTTTCTCGTTAATTTTGAAATTACAGTTTTGTGCACATAAAAACATTTTCAGCATTATTCAAAAGGTTTGTCGTCATTTCCCCTGGAAATTTCCCCTTGTGTCAGAGGGGAGTGTAATCTAATGACTTTAATTTGTCATTAATTATCACTGATTCATAAACTAAAAACTGGGCTCTGCAACAAACAAATACAGAATCGCATCTTAATATTTTCAATGACAGTTGGTGGGAAAAACTATGTAAAACATACCAAACAGAATAAAGTCCAATTCAAATGGGGTTTCATAGTTTGGGCAAATTGAGGATTCGACCTCATCGGCCTTTGTTAAAATTCTAAAAAATGAAAAGAAATGAACGAATCTAGAAAAACAACGTCATCTTAGCTAGTAAACGAACCTGTCTGTTTTAATATTGCTCCAAAAATAATCCATCTCATATTTTTTTCTGTAAAGGTAGCATTGAGCACTTGAGCATCTTTACCTGACACACAGCAAACACGGATCTGAGAACGATGACAAAACACTTACGAAACGAACACTAGCAACAGCCTACGGGCGACGTATCACTGTAATATATGTACAAAATTTCTGCACCGACCAAGTTGCAAAGAAGCGAGACACGTTTGACTCTCTTATGGGCCCTTATTCTTCTTTCTGCGAAAGCGAGAAACAGTTATACCCTAAAGAGCTCTCCAATGCTCGTAACTGACCGGCTGCGCTATTGACCCATTAGTCTGCGTAATGCATGATGGACTCCACATAGTTCCCAGGAAACAGTCCGGTCACACCGTTACACACGCCCTCGAACCAGCCGTCGTCGTTTTTCTTGATGATGTAGATGATGGCACCCTCCATGAAGGACAGCTCATCGTCTTTGTCTTTTGAGTAGTCGTAAATGGCCACCACTGGAATAGAAGAAGCTCAGTGAAAAGGGAACAGAAATAATTTATAGTTGATAAAACTATATACAATATTAACTTGAATATAAGCACCCTTTTTATCCAAGCTTAAAAACTTAGGGGGTGCTTGTATGCGCATATATCAAACGTGCACGTAATAATAAGTGCCCATTTTACCACATTTCAAGTCAGGAGCAATCACAAATAAATCCAATTACGTTGCCTTTATGCAGCGGTGCACTTCTGCGCTGTGTCCTCATTCTTTCTTTAAATAATGCTTCCGGAGCAGAGGTGTATAGTACTTGAGTAAATGGACTTTGTTCCTATACTTAAGTATGTTTTTTGCTACTTGTACCAGTATCAAAAATATAAGCAACTTTTACTCTCAACTCCACTGCATTTCTGATTGAGTAGCTGTACTTTTCACTCCACTACATTTAAATGGACACTTGCTGTTACTCGTTACATTGTGCGTGACAAGCCGGCATCGATTTACACCGCGGTTAATTTCTTGGGCGGACGAGGCGATATCGCCATCTGTAGGCTGCTGAAGGTACTGGACGCTATTTGTGAATTAGAAACCACGTAAACGAGAATTAGGGGCGTGAATTTATAGCAGGTGTTTAACTAACGATATGACTGACACCAGTGATGAAGCAATTGCTAGCACATCAGGGGCTGGACGATCATCCACGGCCTTTTTTGAATTAACTGTTTTCTTTTGTCGAAAAACAGAATGACTCTTACAAGATGCAGTGTCTGCTTTGTTTACCGCAAACAACAAAAACAAGCGCTTTTAAAACTTCATGGTCAAAATTGTTGAAACACATCTTTTTAAATGTTCTTTCCTGACTGCAGTGGTATTAGGAAGAATAATGTTACCAATATTAACATGGAAAAAAATTTTCGCCTAATTTTTTGTGTGCAACGTGAATAAACAAGTGACTGGAATTTTACATTCTGCATTAAGTACATTTAGCAGTCAGTTTGTGATGTGCTTTTCATTTGATTTCTACGTAGTTTACCAAGTACACTGCATCTCTTTGTATTATTTTAATGCAGAGAAACCATCCTAATCACTTGAGAAGCTACTCAAACTAGACCTTAAATACTCAGAAGAGGAAGAATGTGTTTTACTAATTTTATTATTATCATATATAACCTACGAATCTGAATTTTATTTTATATCTACTTTTTTTCTTTGCACATTTGAGTGATTGAGACTGACTTTTGTTTTGTTTTTTTTAACTACTTTGTTCTACCATTTTCAAAACATTGAGGTGACATGAGACATCGGGATGGGACCCAAACCAGGACCCTGTGGAACTAAAACCACAGAAGACATGCCAATGACTTGATAGACCTTATTAAACTGTAATTACTGCATAAGAAAAGCGAAGCAACACATTTTAGACACTAGAAATGTTCCCAAAAATTTTAATTCTAGGTGTGGTTTCTAGATATAGTAAAGGTAATTTATATTTACTTCAGATTAAGATGTAATAAAAGTACCGGTTTCACTTATTTCATTATCATTTTAAATAATACAAAGCAACAAATATCAATTTTTCAAATAGGTATCAAAAGATTTTGTATTGTAACTTAATTAAAATGTACACGTTAATTTATGTACGCATTTCATTTAGTCAAAATCTGACTATTCTACACTAGTTCTATCTTTCAGATACATTTTTGCATAGTGTTCATAAAGTTTAGGTACTTCACAAATGAAAGTGCTTCACATCAAAAGATCAAGAAAAATAATAATACAGTACGTATATAACATTGAGGTGTTAAATTTAGTTTCTGTACAACAAAACCTGATGAAAAGTTCGTTTTTACATTTCTTTTTTTTTTTCTATATTCAGTCTTTTAGAAATTGGTGACTTGTAACTTGTAATT
>SOMO01000036.1:2053004-2081917 GCA_028128575.1 Paedocypris carbunculus | reverse complement strand
TGTATTTATTTCATACACTTCTCTGTTGCCTTGTGTTCGGTGTGTAACAATTTTAGAATTAAATGTAAGAACATGGCTTTTAAATGCAAACATTGTAGCACAGGCCATATTTAGAATTGATTCCGAGTATTACGTTTCTTTGTGACAAATGCAGCTTTATTATCGTTTGTATCGGAAGTTGTGTCGACTGTCAGGATGGAGTTGTGTGCTTTCTTCAGGATCTCTTCAGAACGTTTGCTCTGTGGCTGTGTGACTCACTGTGTGATCTTTCTGGTTGAACCTGTCAGAACTACAGCTACACGCACCTGTCGGCCGGGGACCTGCTGCGGGAGGAGCGCAGTCGACCCGGATCCCAGCGTGGGCAGCTCATCGACAGCTACATCAAAGAGGGCAAGATTGTCCCTGTTGAGATCACAATTGAGCTGCTGAAGAAGGTGTTGGCGCTGTGCGCTCTGTTTGTGACTTTGGCCTTTAACGGTTGGAGAAGTGAACTCGATAAGACATGAATGGTTCAGCTATTGCAGAGCTTAAGAGTGTTTGTAAAAGAGGCTTATCTTCTGATAGACATGCATTTTACCCTTCCTAATTACTTTTTTTTCTTCAGGCAATGGAAGACACGATGTCTGCCGATGAAAAGAAGTTCCGCTTCCTCATTGATGGATTCCCACGGAACCAGGACAATCTTCAGGGCTGGAACACAGTGATGGACGGGAAGGCAGACGTTAAGTTTGTTCTGTTCTTTGACTGTGATAATGAGGTGAAATTAAGATTTATTCAAGACACGCGTTTTTTTTGTGATGTGGGTTTTGATTTTACGCAACCTGTGTGTTTCAGGTGTGTATCGATCGCTGTCTAGAGCGCGGGAAGAGCAGCGGCCGCACAGACGATAACAGAGAGAGTCTAGACAAAAGGTTAGTCCTCTTCTTTATGTTCTCACATTTTTTTTTTGTTTTTGTTATAACCAGCTTTTACAATTTATTTAACTTCTTACACTTACATTCAATTTAAGTCACAATTTAGTCTTACACAGATACAGTTCACTGTGAATTAAATTCATATTCAATTTTAACTGTAATCCATAATTTGCTTACTATTGTGACAAAACTGAGTGGGAAAACGAAATGGGAGTAATTAAAAGCTAAAACAATTTCAAAAGCATCAAATTAAATCACAATTCTCAGTAAGTATAGAAATATCCCATATATATGAGACAGTTAAAACTGTGAAAAGCGCCCTACCTATACTCATATTATTATTATTATTATATATCCCAATTTTATTTGTCTGTATTGCGTAGTATTTGTTGGTGGAGTTCAATAGAGCTGCAGCTGAACTCACCTGCTGATGAAAGATCTTGAAAGTTCTCGAGTTTGTCATAAGCCTTACCTTCACTGTCAGGATCCAGACGTATCTGCAGTCCACGCGGCCCATCATCGAGCTGTACGAGACAAAGGGGAAGGTTCGCAAGATTGATGCGTCCCGCTCCGTGAACGAGGCGAGTGTTCAAACCTGAAAAATGATATCATCATTATGCAGTGAGCGCTTTTTGCCCCTTAAACTTTGTCTTTTTTTTAGTCTTTTAACAGAAGATACATACAGAAGCAACTTATGTCATTACAGTTTTTACAAATCGACAATACTGCTTTCACTGGGAATCAACCAGGTGTTTCCACATGTAGTGATGCAATGAATAACTTTTAACGATTTGACTCAAACTTTAGCGTCATTTTAAAACGCACTTGTATACTTGTATATACACTTGTAAAACATGCACATATATTTGACTTAAATGTTTGTTTTAATATATCTAGGAAATTGTGCACAGTGGAAATGAAACAGTGATGTTAACAGCAGAAATGCAAATCAAAATCAAAGCAGTATTGTTTGAGTCTCTTGTTCATGTTAAATAAAAGTTAATAGACAATGGAATAAAGAAACACTACGTTTCCCTGAAGACATAACTTTTTCGGCTGCTTTGATTTTGCAACGCATCCCCTGAAAATAAGCCCTAGTGAGCAAACACTTGTTCTCTTTTCCAGGTGTATGCAGATGTGAAGAGCATTCTTGATAAAGAAGGATAACACCTGCTGTTTGGGATACAGGATGTCCAGTAATTGAGTTCGGCAGTGCTGCGCCTTCTTAATGTATTGTTATATATATACATTTATACTTTAGGGCTTTTTTTTTAGGCATGAAAGAGTGTGTGTGTGTGCGTGTGTGTGTTGATGTCCTTGTGTTGTCGAGTGAATGATCTCTATTTGCTCTATATTCCACTGAAGAGGAAAAACGTCTCAGTAGAGAATCGAACAAGCTTGAGCAATAGCATTCAGAGGACTGTAAACTTGAATCAAACGACTCTTTCCTGATACGGAACCGTAATAAAGTAAGAAGTAAAACAGCAAATAACTGAAGACAACAATGCATAGGAAATGCTGCACTTCTTATCATCCAGATACGAATGACCTCTGACCCAGATGTGCCAGAACCGAGCCACACATGCCAGGTTTTGCTCCGTTCTGGTTCAGATGTTTATACTCTGGGCTTTACTCTACTTCACTGTTTCTCCATTGTTCTCTCAGCAGATGAGCGTCTCAGGCCGATCAGTAGAAATGAAGAATAATATAACGCATACATACATAGGCTAATGTTTTGGAAGGTTTCTTCCCGTTGGATTGTTTTGGGTTCTGCAGCAGGTTTTCGTCTTGTGCAGTAGATTTCAAACGTGTTTTGGCTGGTTCACTACTGTCTTTATGTCATATTGATGTGACAGTTTCATCTGCGTTCAGTGGCTCATTCCAAACCATTACATGAATTGCATAACACAATAGACTGAAACAGTGACACGCAAAATCAATTAACGCTCTCAAGGTTACATTCAAAATAAAACAACATTTAAAAAACAAACGCCTCAGATTCTTTCTTACTGTACCTGCATAGTTACATATTTCACACTGACTAAAACATTTCTTCTTGGCTTAGACACATTTTCAAGCATATTTATCTAATCATTATTATAAATAGTTAAAATACTGCGTAAAAAATGAAATAGTATTTTTGATGTGTTCGACTGATGTACTTGAAAATCTTTGAGTATATAAAATGGTATAATATAGGAATTTTTCATCCATCTTTTTAATTACGTACACCACATTTCTGGGCCATGGGGAGCTGGTGCCCATTTCAGAAACTGTGGACCTGAGGTGGGAAACTGGATTGGTGGTCAACTTTCCATTGAAACGCATGTGTTTTAGAAGGCTTGGCACAGAAGACTTTGATTTTGCTTTAGCCAGTCTGTAATTTCCAATACCCATATTGGAAGCCTTGAAGTAATTCAGAAGGCAAAAGGGCGCCCAACCCAGCACTAGTCAAGTGTGAGATCAGAAATAATAAAATGCAGAATTAGTGTGAATACAAAACATCTATTCTAGATATTAATAGCTGGCATTGGGAGTGCAAGCTCATTTAGTTTAGAAATAAACTCACTTAAAGAGATGTGCTAAACCATTTAGGGCTTCAAGTGTAATTAGAATTTTAAATTGTATAATCTATCCACAGGGGTTTCGAACCAGTGACTTTTGTCCCGCTCCCATCAGATAAACAGAGAGGAAATAAAACCTCATTAAACAACCATATGATGATTTTAGACAAACCCTTAAAGGCAAGAATATTTTATATGATATATATATGGTGATGTGGTGAAAATCTGAAATGTTCTGTAGTTGTAGTATTGCTCTTCTGATTAAAGAAAGCTCCACACTTTACTGTCAAATTTTTAATACCAAGTAATTTGAGCCCTATAGTAGCAAAAACATCTGTACAATACAGGACATATGTACACTAAACAGAACCGTTCGATTGATCTTTTCATAACGTACCGTATTTGACAAAGCAAGTTTTTGCTGTACATTCCGAAAATATCCTTTTTTTTTGGACCAATACATTCTATATACATTCATACAGTATATATGTACGTATTTATTTGCATCTAGACAGTGCATAGCTTAAATGGTAATACAAAAATTAAATAATAGAAAAGTTGATGCAAAAACACTTGGCTCAGCGGTGCTGAAGAATGTCAATATTTACAATATTAAAAAAAGGAAACAAGCGACTGATGGCGTCTCGTGTTAAAATCAGAGGATGGCAAAGTGCTTCTGCGGCTCGGGAGGAGGAACTCTGCTGGACCGCTCAGGCCGCGGTGTCTGTGGCTTTGCCCTTGCGCTGCTGGAGCTTGGTGTTGGTGACGGCGCCGTGTTTCTGTCGTAGGTGCAGACGCAGCTGACTCTTGTGACGGAAGTGCAGATCGCAGTTCTCACACTAAAACCAGAAAAGTGTCTTATAAGTACGAGTATATTACTTCATCTTCAATGAAAGCGAGAGCAGTAGGGAGAGCGACAGAAAGATGGAGACAGATGTAATATGACTGTAATAAAAAAATGTAATAAAAACATTGTGTGTTTGTGAGTTTGAGTTTACGATTCGTTTTTTCCATTTTGATATTTATTCTTTTTAATAATAATATTTTCTCCATTGCAAACTGCTGTTTGATGTGACCATAGATTTGTTGTACGTGTACAATGGGAATTAATTACTACAGTATTCTATTCTATTCTAATAAGAGTCATGTGCCTGTGAACTACGTGCCTGCTCAGAACCTCTGCTGCCAACAGAGGGCCCCAAAGAGTGTTTTTTTTTTTTGCTTTCAAAAGTTTTAAAGAATTTTCAAATGACTTCAAATACAATGGACAATAAAACAATGGACAACAATAAAACATTAAATAAACTAAAAGTGTATTTTTGAGCTGGAGAACTCACGTGATAAGGCTTCTCCCCCGTGTGTATGCGCAGGTGACTCTTCAGCGTCTGCAGGTGACGAAAGCGTGTGCCGCAGATGTCACATGGGTACGGCTTCTCTCCAGTGTGGATCAGGACGTGCGCCCTCAGATGAGCCACCTACAAATAAGCAGGCAACCCGTTAAATGTAGGAGACCAAATCAGCGGACTGGAGCTGGAGCTGGAGCTGGAGAGTTTTCCGGAGGGTTTTACCTGGACAAAGCGAGAACCGCATGTTTCACACTTGTAGGGTTTTTCTCCTGAGTGGATGCGCGAGTGCGTCTTCAGATTTGCCGGTCTGTTGAACTGGGCACCGCACACGTCACAGCGGTACGGCTTCTCTCCCGTCACTGCTAAACATATGAGATGCGACGAGGCTTCAGACAGGTTCCATGGGATGGAGTCCCTGTGGAAGTGCAGCTGCTCACCTGTGTAGACGGATCTGTGGTTGGCCAGGTTTCTAGTGTAGCGGAACACAGCCTGGCAGCCGTGACACTTGTATGGTTTTCCCTCCTGAAGCGGCTTCTTGGCGTCTGATTGGCTCTTAGTGTCACAGTCATGACAGTATACTCCGCCCTTTTCTGACAGGAGAACAATAAGTGTCAAAATCAAATGCTGTAAATGCTTGTGCACACAGAAGATTTTATTTTTTAATTAATACATTCCAGAAATCCACTTCTTCCCAGTGTCTCGAAGCAGCACTTTGGAAAATAAGGCTTAATAATTAAGACGAAAAACAAAACCACTTGTACCAACTTGCATTTTAGTGACACTTGACACATGAACAAAAAATATTACGATTGCTTAGATCTTGATTACACGTCAATTCTATTGGTCGGGCCAGTATTTTTTGCATCGCTTATAATAAAATGAATAAATAATTAATTCCTTTTTATTTATGTTAACTTAAATTAACCCATGTGCATGTTTCTTTCATGTCACTGTTTTCTTTATAATTTATTTATTTACTGTATTTATTTCATTTTGTCATTTTCATTGAGTCAGAGTCAGACCACATTTAATTCCTTGTTGTCGTGCGCATTAAAGTTTCTGATTTCTGATTATAAAATATATTTTTTTAACAAAATAGAACTATTTTTAAATAATATAACATTTGATTATATATATATTTGTGTATACACTGTACATGTATTTACCTGTGTACAAGGGTCCCGTGCCGCACTCCAGTCCCTCAGGGGACGTTTTTGGAGGTATAGACTCACTCTCTTCTTTCTTGACACTGTCATCTGTGGAACTGTAATAAAACAACACGACTCCATCAGAAAAGCTGGACAGGGACCGACTGAGTGCACTGTAAAGCAGGTGTCGCTGTCAAACCTGTTTGCGTCCATTCTGGTAGGACTCGGGTCTTCTCCGTTCTTGCCGGGGGATGGCGCAGGCGATGCGTTCGGTTCAGTGCTGTTGGTTGAGTTCAGGACGATGAACTTGTACTTCTTCCAGTTGCGGACCTTAGGGTCCGGGCAGGAAGCTTGTGGAGATGCCAGCCCTCGGCTACAGCTGCTGGACTCTGCAGGTGAGTTGGGTTGACAGTCTGATCGGAGTGGGCTCTCAAGACCACTGCTGTGAGAGTCCTCAACATTCTCCACCTCTGAGGCCCGAGGAGAGCGGAAGAGCACGGACGGGCGGTTAATCTCCACTCCTACGGCCATCTTTATGGACGCTCCGCTGTCAGACGGAGAATGGTGCTGATAGGCCATCACACCTGGTTTGGGGGTCTGCCAGACTGGCTTGGAGGCATTGGGGGTCTCTAGCGGGAGAGGCAGGTGTCTGTAGAAGCGAGTAGGGAGGTCTGTTGAAGTGCTGACTGTGTAGTGCAAGTTAGGAGGGCCGTAGCTGACGCCTGTGTGAGTGCTTGTGGATTCTCCGAGGAAGGCGGGAGCTTCTTGAGTCAAACCGCTCTGCTTCACACACAAACCGCTTTTTAAGAAAAAGAAAAATAAAGGTCATGAGTTGAGTGACCTGACCACAAAAATCAAGTAGATTTAGATATACTGATAGGTTTCAGTGCAATGCAGAAGGTTTTATATGATCATATATTGAATACATATATTTTAGAAAATATTTCAGAAATAAATGTAAGAATGCTTTTCTTGCTTTTAAGAAAGGTTATTACAGTATAGATTTTCGAAAGCTAAATTTACTATTAAAAAAATCGTGTTATTTTTACCAATCCCATAATAATGATTAAATAATGAAATAAAATTTAAATAAAGTTTAAATATTTTCTTTAATACTAAAAGCATTGATTTCAGAACTCCTGAAGGCGAGGTTTGCCAACAAAATATTTGACTGCTTGATCAGAATAAACAAATGTAAAGAAAATTGGAGGGTGATCTGAGTTCACCTTGATTCCATGAACCTCTGGCAGGTTTCCATAACATGCTCCATCTGTAAGTAAGTGGCTGTGTTGAGAGTGGCTACGATGAAGTGATCTTTGAGGCTGAGGTAGGACGTGTACATGAACTCCAGCAGGATGGCAAAACCTATGGGATCTGCCAACTTGGAATCTAAACTTATGAAGCTCAGGCTGCTTTTGTGGACATCTGCAAACATGGAGTAGAAGAGACCGCTGGGAAGACAGAAAAACAAAATGTGGTTTTATTTCATTGCATTTAAAAATCTACTAAACAACATACACACACACTACCTGCAGGCCATCAAAACCGTCTTGTGAGCCCGGAACTGCTGCCCACCAACCACAATGGTGACATCCGTCAGGAGGTTCCTGCCACGTAAGCGGTTGAAGTTGAAGAGCACGTCACCGGCATGGCGAGTGAATTTGATGCAGCCGTCTGCTGCGCTGGACATTTTTTAGCCTGCACCAAAATAAAAACAAAAAAAAAACATTTGTAAAACAACTCAAATTGACCTGACTGCTCGCCACCTCAATGATCACTACTGATCAAGATCTGCTTAAGATAAAAGTCATAGAAAAGATAAAATCCTAAAATTTACCATAATAAAAATACCCTAAATATTGTCGTCAAAAATGTTGCATACATTTCAACAAAAAATTATACATTTCATGATAGAAAACTGGAACTTGGTCTAGATTGGAAGTACCATTTTACACTAATAATGTAACATTATTGCTTGCTTATGCTGTACGTTTACACATGGTTATACGTAAATAGTTTTCTGTGCCTACACTTCTCAGTACTGAGGACGTTTATTCTCATGAACACTAGATGTCACAGACACACAGGGCTGCAGCGAATCAAATAGCTTCCTCCTGGTCGCATAGCCTTGAACTCTCTCTCTCTCTCTCTCTCTCTCTCTCTCTCTCTCTCTCTCTCTCATAATTTAGTGCAAAAACATAAATAAAACAAAACAATACGGATAATCTTTGAACAATAATGTTTTTACGATGTTAGATTGTCAAGTAGTGAAAAACAAAATCCGTTGCGTTTAAAAGAAACCAAAACACAAACAAAAAAAACAGTTTACATTGTTGCCGTGTATAAATGCTGTGCTTTAATCACACATATAAACAAGTGAATAAAAAAACGAGGTCACGTGATGGACGGGATCAGCTGCTGGTTTTAGAACGAGTGACGCGCGTGAACCAGTGTGCGCGTAACACCTGTTGCCCGGCAAGGTGCGCGCACGAACGCTCACACAGCCCGAAACGTATGGCACAAGTTTGGAGTGTAAATTCCACTAAGAGGCATTGTCTACGTGTCCATCGACCGGAATTTAATTGACCAATAAAGCTCCGATACGGTGTACCAATTATAATCATTACCAGACAAAACAAAATCCAATCCATAATTATCGACATATATCTGTTGACGTAGTCGCGACAGAACACACAGATATCATAAACTCGCTTGCTGGACATTCGCGCTCTGCAACTACTTAAATGTCCGCATAAGCGTTAAATAAGATTAGTCTGAAAGCTTAGCAAGATCTCAATGAGCAAGTGCCGCTGACAGCATCGTCCGAGAAAATCGATTTCATCAAATACGGTCTAACGTTTCATTCACAATCATACGCGCACGAAAAGTGCCGCTTCGCTCAAATAAAGTTCGAAACGAGCCGGTGGGTCTCGATCTCGGTCAGCGCCACACGAGCGCGGTTAGTTTCTTGCGCAGTTACAGGCCAGATACATGCCAGTTGCGTAATTAACTGAATAGTTCGAGTCGCGAGAAAATACACAAGACATAAAACAGCCGTTAAATTCGGTGTAGAATAAGAGCGTAGAGAAGAGCCGCTGCTTCTAGGTTTTCTGCGAATTGTGAGAAAATCACCTGGTGTGACTGTTCTTGGAAGCGTCCGCCAGACAGTTCTTGGAACAACTCTTCTGAGAAGACGCAGTTCTCAATTCTCGGAATTTCACCAGTGGACTGTACCACTCACCAGCCTGAGGGGTGGGGGAAACTTTTTGTGATTTGATTCTGTGCGTGAGTAGGTTGTTTCTTAAATGTTATGTAAGCTCGTGTAATATTAATAAACACAAGTAAGATGTTTCTGAAAAACAATACATTTAGGTTAATTTGTAATATTTGAATCGATTGGTTGAACGCAGCTTTTCCCTCGGCGTGCCTCAGAGGATACGTCACATATCACGTCACGCTTTCGACCCTTTCGGCGCTGTCTTGCACTCTGTTGACTTCTTGTCTCCATTTTATCACGTGTATTGCGCAATGCTGCGAACGCTTGATATAAAAGACGTCTGCTGTCATAACAATCAACGATTCGGTTTTTAGAGGAGACATTTAATTTAGCATGTGTTTTGTGTTAGAAAAATTAGACGAGTTTCCGATGTCAGAGGTTTATTTATAGCTAGTTTAAGTTGTTTATTTATAGCTAGAGTTAGGTGCTAAGATCACGTTAGAAACTAGTGCTGAATTTACAAATGATTGCTTGTTTTTGATAAAATAATTTTTAAACTACAGTAGGACATGATATGTATTTAAGTGGTATGATTTAGTAAAATAATTACATTTGAGTGTATGTATAAATGTGAAGTGCATGTATAAATGTGTGTGAAATCAGAAATTTATTATGTGTACTTTCATACACAAGGACATTGGTTGTTTTTCATTTTAATTTTTGACTGTTATTTTGCTTAGTGCCCCCCCACCCCCACAAGCTTAAATCAGCTGACTGTGACCTACACAGTCCTCTCCATCTACACAGATTTAAATACATCATAATTCAATATGAGCATTATTGGCGTGTGGCGTCCATTCATCAGAGTAGCATTCAAAGCCCTGTAGGTTTTTCAAGGTCTTCACATTACCCGCTTTCACATGGCTCTCCAAAGTAACATCACAAGATCGAGGTCACAGATTGATTACCGCCAAGAATTAAAATGGCAACTGAGGCAAATAGTCTTTTAGAGCTCTCTCTCTCTCTCACACACACACACACACACACACGCACATACACACTAGGATTTCGGGAAATTTCCACAAGTAATTTCAAACTCCGTCTTTTTCAATCACATTTTGCTGGAGATTTATTGTTACAGTTTCCAAACCTTTCATCGTAAGTTCATATTGGTATCTGTTTAGTTGATGAAATACTGCTTGTATTAAATATGTGCCTGTTTTTGTGGTTTTACCTTAATCGCCCTTTGTTGTCTTTCTTTTCGTGAAATTTTTTACTTCAAAAATTCTGAAGTTTTACTTTGATACTTCTAATGTCCAAGATCTGTAACATTAAACATTTAATTCTACTGCAGCGCTTTCCTTTTTAAACTAAAAAGCATCAAACTATTTTAACCATCCAATGTAAGAAATACAGTATATGAACACAGACACACACACACACACACACACACACACACACACACAAACACGGCTTCAGTGTAATTTAACACTTAACAAAGCGGCCATTCAGGACAACACGGCGCGTGCGCACACACACACACAGCCTTTAAAACTATTTATACATCAGTCCAACAGAGATACTGGAATCTGTACATTAGGTTGTGTGAGGGCAGATTGGGAATTTTTTTCATGATTTTTTTCTAAATCGGCTTGACAGAGAAGAAAGGAAAGCAAAAATACATTAATGCAATTAGCAGCCGTAAAGCAGCATTGCGTTCAAGTTCATGTGAGTTCAATCGTTCTCTGAGCCTCTGCCCCAGCGACGTAGAACACTTCTAAAGAAAAGCCCTGGTGATGACATCATTGTCCTGCTGAGACAATTCACAATGCCGTTCTTATTGACTGTGGAGTTTTGTGAAAGCGAGTTGTACTTCTGTATGGAAGTATTTTGACGCTCTTTCATTGTGCAAGGCTGGAAACAGTCAGGTCTCTCAAACCTCATTCTGAAACTGCCACCATCACTTCAAATTCTCACTTCCTCTTTCTCCAGAAGAGATCGGACTCGGATAACCTGAAAGACGCTTCGGTCTTGAATTGTTGGCATCTTCTAAGCAACATCCTTGCGCAATGCAAAACCTGAAAGTACAATTACAATAATAATGTTAGGGAGGCATTTACAGAATATACATATATTTCTACAGAAAAATGTTAATCATATATTGACTCAACTGGAAACCACAAAGTTCAGTCAGTAGTTACCGAACAATGTATTGTTAAATTAATCAATCAGACAAACAAACACTTTTTTTTATAAGACACAAAGGCAATTTTGAATTAATATGCAATAATGGTGAATCAGCAGATTACTTTGAGCAATGCTGTCATACAGATCACAATACTAAATGAATATAAATATTAATGAAAACATCAATGGCAGGAACACACTCCGGCTCTTACTCACCGTGCTCACACTTCAAAAATGTGATTCTGAAAGTGAAGAGGCTTTTCCCAGAAAAATTGCTCTGGTCTGGCCAGAGATTGCTCAGAGGAGTTTTGTTCTGAATCTACTGCACGCAACCCAGAGTCACAGCTTCAGCTTTGTGTTGTGATCAGAATGGTCCACTGAACAAGACCTCGTCTTTAGATAACCTTATGCAATCAACAGAGGTGTAAAGAGTAACTGAAAACCATACTTGAGTAAAAGTACAGTTACCTTTCTGTAAATATTACTCCATTACAAGAAATCACCAATTCCAAGAAGATTTGAGTGAATTTTACTCTTACTGAATTTAGGCTCAAAAACACCAAGACACGACATGTGGATGACTAGAACTAATTTCTGAGGTTTTATTTCCTAATAAAGAAATGAAATTTAACACCTCAATGTTTCAAAATGACAGAACAAAATAAATAAAAAAAAAAAAAAACAAGAAAAAGTCAGTCTCAGTCAAGCTCAAATGTTCAAAAAAGTGCAACCGCTAATTTAGTTTCAAGTAGATTAGCTAATAATTTGCATCCAGTACCTTCAGTATCAACATACGGTGATACCGCTTTGTCCGCCCAAAAAATTAACAGTGATTGAAAAATATGTTGACTTGTTGCACACAATCACAATGTAACAAATAACCGAAGTGGAGGAAAGAGTACAGATACTCAAAAAAAAATTGGTCAAAGTAGAGAGTAAATGTTGCTTTTTATTTGTTTTTACACTAATAACAAACTATAAAAAAACCACTTAAGTAGAGTAACAAAGTCCAATTTACTCTTTACACTACTGGCAATCAAGTTTCCAGTCAACTTCTTTTTTGCGTTTTTCATTTCTGGGTTACGGGGAGCTGGAACAAATCAGAAAGATACACACTTTGATGGCTCACAATCAAACATACGTATACAGAACACACTCTTCTGAAATCATTATTTAATATATGCAAGATTTAAATCATGCAATCACAGGTCAAGCGATTAATCCAGATGAAAGTGTTTTCATCATCGATGAAGGTTTTAACTCATGTCCAGCACTAAAACGCAAACAATATAATCAATACATTGGCTGTTTCATTCAGTGCTTTCATCTGCTTAGTGTTCTGATTGGATCAGGATTCACTCAGTTCCTAATATGAATATTCTATCCTACTTACATTTGCCTGGCTTATATTCTATATCATTTACTCAAAGTCTAAGGTTAAAAAGGCCTCAGTCTCTTCAAATAGTTACACTTGAATAGGAAAAGGTATACTTATGTCTTCACAGAAGTTTATTACGGTTATAAACCCGTGGATCCGCTGTTGAGCTCAGATATCCAGTGCACTTTGCACTTGTGTCTGTTTTAAAAACACACGTGTCAGTTTTCACATGTCAGGATTGATGTAGCACACACCAGCTCTAAGTGGAAATGCGAATCTCACCACCGTCCATCGATTTATCCACTGACCTCAGTTGCTCGGCAGTAGTGGACATCAATAACTCAACAATACTAACTGAAGCCATAAACACTATGAACATATGGGAAACATGTCTACAAATTACACATGGAATTTCAAGGGAATACGTATAATATTAAATTAATGCATAAAATGAATTTCATTTCATTTTGCTGAGTTTCCCCCATTGTATTTTGGACTGAATTTGGTAATTTAACAATTATAATTTTGACAGAACAATAAAATGTCTTGTTTCTACAACCACAAGCCAGTGAAAAAAAAGAGGAATCAGTGATTTTGGATATCTTTTCTAATTCCTGAGTTTGGAAATGTGTCTCTGTATTTGACTATTCAAATGAATTTGAATATTCAAGCGAACACACACACACACACACACACACACACACACACACACACACACACACACACAGACACACACACACACACAAACCACGGTGGTTCTTCTAAAAGTATTGTTTTTCACGTAATAGCTTGCTATCAATAGCTTGAGGGCATAAGTTAGATTGTTTCAAACTAAATACAAATAATTTGAATACAGAAATCTAGATAAAGCAAGAGGTAATGGCAGGAGAAGAGAGCACCTTTCAAATTATCTCTCCTGCTTCCTTAACTTGCTGTGATTACTTAACTAGTCTGGTCTCAAGAATGTGTGTGTCACTAAATTACAAAAGTGAAGTGAAGTCAACGATTAAAGTGGAAGTCGATGAGCTGAATAAAACAGAAGGGTTTGATTTTCAGACAAAACGTGGTTCTGTTTTAGTAAATAATTTTGTTTTAAAGTGTAAAATAAAGGCATAAATAACAATGTGACTAAATTTCTGTAAAAAATACAATTAAAACCTTAATCGTAAAAGTGTCAGTAGGTTCCATTTTGAAAACTACTTTGTTTTTCTGTTTTAATTTTGATGGATTACATAATTCCCATTTCTTTCAGAAAACAAGAGCAGTTGCAATAAAATAAGTCAATCTATCATGCGGAATAATGTCACTGCCATAACTGCATATCACCATTTTGCTTTGCTTTATTTCCTGCTTTTACAAATAAAACAATTTACATGTACTAACATTCACACCGAAATTATGAGTTCAAATGAAAAAAGTTGGTATTTGTTGCTTTTGCTTGTTACAGATAATTGTTATTACAGTTTCTAGTTCTAATGCAATGTACGTTGAAGAAGAAGAACAAGAAGAATTTAACTTTATTAATCCCTCAGTGGAGAAATTCGTCTCTGCTTTTGACCCATCCAAATGTACTCAGAGCAGTGGGGAGCCACACGGTGCGGCGCCCGGGAGGCATGTAGGGTTCACAGTCTTGCCCAAGGACACTTGTAGAACCAGTAGTAGGGGGGATTCAAACCGGCAACCTCTTGGACACCAGTCCGAGTCCCTTACCACTGGGATATGTAACAATGTGAATGTTAACACCGTTACACAGTGTTAATCTTTACACAAAGGTGGTAATTTTTCACCTAATGAAACAAATATCATGCAGAACTGGATAGTTGGATTTTAAATTGAAGTGATAATAAACAGCAACGAGCCGAGTGACATGCAAGACCACTGCCTGACACTAGGGGTCAAGACCTTATGATGCTACAGGTTATCACGTAATGGAATTAATTAATTAACCATGGTATTTTATTGGAATTAATTACTGTATTTTTTCTATTGTTTATAATTGATCTACAATTCTTTTTTTCATCAAATAGCATCAATAGCTTTCCTGCTTTAGGTTAGCTTCAATCAGTTGCAGATCTTTTTTTAAACAGTCATTGATTTATACTTGTAGTAGCAAACAATGGAGAAAATATAAGAATCTTTGTGACAACATATTTTTTCCACAAAAACATAGCAATTATGTTCTACTATAATACAGCTCAAAATGCAAATGTCTCAAGGGTTGAAACGAATGATTTCGAACAACAACAACAATAACAACAACAATACTATTACAAACCACTTTCGCACCAAAATGATTGAGTTTATGTCTATTTTCCATGCTGAGAGGCGAATCGTGACATGTAAATCCCATGTTTGTTTAAATACCAAGTGGCATTGTTTAATACTTGATACAACAGTAGCCGATGATTTGGACTGTGTTTGTTCCAGATCCAGATCCCGTATCTGCTTAAAAACAATCCGAGAACACGTAAAACCGGATTCTGCGCCTCGGGAACCGCGTGTAGTATGTCGTTATGGGAAAGGCAAGTCAAAACTAGGTTATTCAAAAGTAAAAAAAAAAAAACGAGTCTTACGGTAAACAGCACCGCCTTCCCCACCTGTGTAGGTGTGTGTGTGTGTGTGTGTGTGTGTGTGTGTGTGTGTGTGTGTGGTGAATGTAGAACGTTCGCCTTGAATGTGAATGAAACCAGTTGAGTTGAATTTGGAAAAAAAAATAGTGCGGAACGTTTACGCGCCACCTGGTGGAAGAAGATACGCCTCACTTTGGTTGTACAAAGTGTAAAATACAAAATTGTTTACAGTGTGCTTCTGAGATGCGACGTTTTTAATCGGCTTATAAAAAAAGATTAGAACTGTTTCAACAGTTTCATTTTCACACAGCATCTCCTCCCATCAAGGTGGAATTTAAGTTATTAGACCGAGTGATCGGCAGCATCTCAATCTTTCTTACTGGAAGCACATTGTGGAAAATCTAGTTCAGTTTGTTCTTAAATATGAAACATAGTGTAAAAATCAAAACAATGGGTCTCCTTTTAATGTGTTTTACAACAAGATACGGAACGCCAGAAAAATTAAATACACCACAGTTGTTTATTTATCACAATCAAATAATATTAGGTATGGGAACAATATTGCTTATTTATTTGTTAATGTTACATTTTTGTATGCAATCTTTCATTTTTAATACTAATATTTTGTATTTGGAATTTAGTGTTTATTACAGATATACAGTTTATATTAAGCGGACATTCTCTGTGTTAACCACAAGAATAAAAAAAAAAATTCATTTGACCTTTATTGTATAACACATACACACATAGTGGGGTCCCAACATTGACTTACATACATAAAGTAATTAAACATGTCGTTATGTTAAAACGTACAGTACTTTGTGTAAAATTAAGCTTCAAAGAACACTAATGAAATGACCACACCCTGTCATATCATTACAGTATTTCTCGTGGAACGCAAGCTGGATTCTTTTCCTTTTCAGATAAACAGGTATGACGCCGGACGGGTTTTAATCTGCAGTTCAACGACCACACGGAGACAAAAGACATGAAATAAAGCTGATGATGATGAGGAGGGTGCATTTTCCGTCAAGGGCAGTGACTCGTAAAGAGTAAAGACCTCCCCAAATATCACAGCACTTCACGCTATCAACACGGATGTTGCGTAAGAGCTCATGGCAACAAATGGTTTCCTATGCAGAAATAAATGGCCTCATTATGGTGATCAAGCTTTTAGGTCAAATTAACGTGGTTCGGGAGGATGGAAGTGCTGCCATTATCCGGGTGTCACAACATAATGCTGGCATGATGCAGACCATGATTTGCTATATTCGGTTTTATGGTCGCGGATCTCAAAAACATCATTAAAGAGCACTTTGCTCGAGCAAACCAAACCAAGACCCCACGTCTATGTTAAATTAGCTGTATTTTGATACTCCGTATTTATGGAAGCTTGAGCTCTGTGGGTTATTTTGCCTCATTTAAAAAGTCGTGGGCAAGAAGTATGTCAATAACACATAAATCACGCTATGCATTGTATATATAAATGAAGACGGGACTTTCTGGGGTCGGAAAACAGCCCGGGCTCTCGCAGGACATCTTTGACCCCAGCTCCAGGCCTCCAGAAATGAAGATCGCACTGTTGACACTGCTGTTGTTTTTCTCGGCATGGACGGATACCACCGAGTCTCAGAAAGCTCTGAGATTGTGTGGACGAGAGTTTTTTCGTGCTGTGGTCTACACATGTGGGGGGTCCAGATGGAGGCGGGGTCAAACTGAGGACCCCTTAAAGGGTCAGTATAGCTTTTGTCTTTACTGTTGTCCTGAGCGTGATGCAACAAGAAGAGATGGACAAAAAATAGCAAATTACCTTTTCTGCAATTGAAAAAGCCAGTTGATAAATTAACTATGAAATTCTGAATTTATGTGACCAAATTAGGACACAAATAAAAAACAAAAAAATTTGAGCCTAACAAATGTTAAGTTATTAAAATTAAGCCAGAAATAAGAATGCAGTCTTAAAAGGTGCAAATTAAATGTAAATTATGTTATAGATGGCAAAACTTGTAAGAAACATATCAGAAACAACTGAACATATCTAGAAAATGACTAAACACACACACACACACACACACACACACACACACACACACACACACACACACACACACACACACACACACACACTATCCCTCTGTTTAATAACTATTCTTCAGCTTCTTCTGAGATTTTCAACTGTGATGTTTCAACTTCTGAGACTGTATAACGACTTAGAACAACATGATGATTTCACAATTTTAAGACAATTTGTTCCACCTGCTGGTTTCAAGGAGGAAAACAAAGATGATTTACCCATCTGTTTCATTACAGGCCATGAAATCCAGACTGCTGAGGATCGAGCGAGAAGAGAAATAGACACAGTGCTGCCCACAATGTGCTGTCAAGTGGGCTGCAGAAAAAGTGATCTTGCCCTAATGTGTTAGGCCGAACCACCTCTTCATCTGATCAGTCCACTGATATAAGAGGTTTTTTTTTGAATAGATTTTTTGTATTTAAATACATGTCTTAAATTCTTTTGAAATGTACTGAATTCTGTAAATGTGTTTAGTGCAATAGAATTTAGCATTATTTAGTAAAAATCTCAATATTGTAAATAACACTGGACTTGAAATATATTCCTGATTTTTCAAGCAAAACAATGACTTTACACAATCTTATTGAATACAAATGACCAGTGCATGTTAACCAAGAAAAAACAATTTTTTCACTTAAATAAAGTGAATAAATAAAAGAAAACGTTAACCTGAAAGTAACACCTACACTGACACTCATGATCAATACACACATTTCTGTTGCAAGTTTTGCAAACTTAATCAGGTTGATTTTTATTTTTCAGCAGATTTTGAAAAGACACTGACTTACCCCTGACCAAATATTGACCACCTGAATATGGAACCTATAATCATATAATCATTATAATATTAATAAGCATTAAATAACATAAATACTAATTAAATGAGCATTTTCTCAAATACAATATGCTGAAGCACAAAGACTAAACAATCATTAGAGAACAGTGACGTTTATTTTGATCAAAGTTAAAACACAAAAAAAAGTTCCAACTTGCAGTTTCTGTTAGACACAACAAATACATTTATAAATAAATAGCTAGATAGACCGACAAAGGAACAGACATCTTTATAAACCACACTACTACTGTATAAAGTAAAAATATTTTCAACAAAATATAAAAAATCCAAGTCCTATGCCTGAAGTGAGGTAGAAAGTCAGACCGAGGAATATTTCAAATTAAGCAAATTAAGAGTGAAACTTTCTGATGTACGAATAACCCTACCGTATTGTGTTTTGGAATTTCAATGGAATTCGGTTCAAGTATCAACCTGCAAAACTCAAATCAACCAGAGAAATGTCCTGATCAAATTTGTCACATCACACATGGTCTTGCCATCGGAGTCACTCAAAATATATACAATAGACAGTCGCCACAGCATAGAGTGAGCTGTTTTTAAAAGTATATGAGGAGAAAGTGTCATGGGCGACGTCCCACAAGCAGCGACTTCCGATCAGCATGTCCTGGTCTCCGATGTGACCAATACTGACAATCACCACAATCTTATAGCGAAGAATCGTCAGGGCCTTCACTCGCGTCCTGACCATCTGGAATCACAAAGTAGGGAACTGCTCAAAAGTCGTGAAATAGGTAATTTGTGTCTTCTGCTTATGTGTTGAGAACTACAGTAGTACCTTGGTTAAGGCTATGAGTTACCTGCTCTGTGCTTTTTTAAGTAATGAGCTCTAAGTTTCACTGCATCAGTGGTTCAATGAAATTGGCCCTCAAATTCAAAAGGCCCTTGGATCTGTCCTAGCCCCGTCTTCCCTCTCTGTCTGTGTCATTATCACAACATTACTTTGAACAAAGATTCAGGACCTCACTACCCAGAAATAGTGTAAGCGGTAGAGGATGGATGAATGGATGTATTTATAGCTAAAATTAAAACTGTCCCAGCAGATTAAAACTCACATCCCGATTTCACATTTCATATTATAGATTTTTTTCATTTCGAATGGACTATTAGTGTGTATGTCTGATAGGAAAATGCAAATTTTGAGCTTGTTCCTGGAACAAATGGATCTTTAACCAAGGCACCACTGTACATATGTATCTCAAGCAAGTGTATTAGTGAAGATGTGGTGATCAGCTGACATCACTGATGGTCTTTGACCAATTTTTGCAAAGCTCTGGGTCGTATTTCTCCTCCTGCAAGGTGCTGCTCAATGTTTCCTCCAGAATCTCCTGCACCTCAGTCACTGGGAAATGCCGAACAGGGGCTGCTCCAACACCAAGAAAGAACACATGACTTTGCGAGCAGTCAATGCACATTTCATTAAAAGCAAAATAAGCAAAAGTAGAAAAATTACATTTTTGCAAAAGGTCAATCAGTTACAAGTCTTACTTCCACAATGCACTTTGAAATATATTGTTATTATAATTTTTATTCCTTTTTATTCCTCATTTTTTCCCCAATGGTTTTCTAGCTCTCTGCTTCTTTTCATTCCTCCACAGAACAGTCGTAAATACATATCACAGATTCTCACTGTGTGTATGTTTGTAGGAGACTAATAAAATGACAAGTTAAATTATAAAAGTCAGATTTCTGATAAAATAGTTATTAACTTTTTATTCAACCTTCACTTGACTTGTCCTGACATGATTATGGGCCAATATGTAGAAANATAGCGTATTTCTATTGTTTTTTAACCTCGTTGGTATTTCCTTTGCTCATTTTAAATAGCACGTTTCATTTAATAGCGTATTTATATAGTTTTTTAACCTCTTTGGTATTTCTTTTGCTCATTTTGACTAGAATATTTCATTTAATAGCGTGTTTCTATTGTTTTTTAACCTCTTTGGTATTTCCTTTGCACATTTTGACTAGCATATTTTATTTTATAGCGTAATTATATTGTTTTTTTATATATATATATAATAAAATACTACAATAAATAATGATTAAAATATTGTAATTTTTAGGCAAATAGTCTAAAGCATTCATTGCCATTTCGAACACATATCAAAGCGGTAACAATGAAAAGAAAGAATACGTATTTCCCTATTTCTACACAATGGAACAAACAGTGTAGTGTGCGTGTGTCTGTGTGTAAAAACGGCAAATATGATAATTTTTGCATCAGTTGATGTTGTTTATGTTTAGCATTGTGAACGTAGTGTGCGGAGCGCGTGCAGGTCACTAAACAAACAATTTAAAATGAGGATCAGTAAAAATTAATGAGTAACTCACTCTTTGGCATGGCTGCCTGTCGAGGACACACTTCCTCGCTTTTTCGTGGAACGTCCAGCTTTTTCCGACATTTTTCTAACATGAACAGTTAAAGTCATCAACGTTTTATAATATCGAATACTATGGATTATCATGTGCGTATCTTCTTCTGAATATTTGCAATGATTGTTACTAATAACAGACCAAACCCCACTTACCGCCTTCACAAATCGGAAATGTGAAAAAACACCGAGTGGTCTGTTTACAAGCGTCGTCTTGACAACCACTGGTTCTCCGTTTCGCGTTGGGAGAAACTGAACCACACCAATATTTCCAGACGACGGTTGTGACCAAAATGCAGAGAAAGCAGTCAATGACTGTGAGTCTTTTTAACTTTTTATTCTTCACTAATTTTTTTCAATGTAAATTGAATGGAACAGTTGCTAAATGTCGCCGCGATGTGTCCAGTAGACGTCCCTGCAAGTTACTTTACCGCTATTTCACAGCTCATAAGAACACTTTGTGAACACACACACAGGCCTGCACGCACGCACGCACGCACGCACGCACGCACGCACGCACACACACACACACACACACACACACACACACACACACACACAAGAATTAGAATAAGCCGACGTTAACACAGACAAGAACGTTAAGAATGATTTTATTTCAGGCCAGTACATTTTCTCATTTGATTTACAGTAAAACCCCTTTTTCACAAGACCCAAAGTTTTTCTCACTCTTGCAAAAGTATTTTCTGCACTAGAGTACATAGAAACCTGCTCAAAATGCATTATTTCAGCAGTTTGAGTCACAAACCCTCCGCTCACATGGTTTAAACAAAGCATCTGGCAAAGAGAGTAACAGACAATAATTCCTTTTTCCACAATTAACCGCAGGAACTCAGCACTTTTGTCGTGGCAAAGTGGGGATTCTACTGTATATTTTTACTACAGTTCTCTTCCTTGGTACTGCCACGGGATCATTTATTCTTTACAGGAACGGTTTGCATATTTTATTTGACGAACGATGAACAAGATGCAAGGTGAAGGACAAACACACTACTTCAGCAGTCAGTGAAATCAAAGGAATGAATCGCTGGAAGCTGTCGGTCATCGCTCCTCTGCAAAGGTCAGGTAAGGCCTCCAAACAACTTCTCAAGTACACTTACAGAATGACAAAAACCGAAACAAACCCGGGAGCGAGCAGTTGCCAGCTCAGAACTTAAGCTAACTGAGGCTTTTCTCATTAAACACTATTTTCAAAGGCAGCAATCCACAATCTTGCGATAAGATCAAGTAACAAAAGAGAGAAACTGAACTGAAAATACACAACAGCAACAACAGGGATTAAATAACCTGTTTTTTCCTAAACTCGTCAGTTTAAACTCTGTTAATTATTTTACATGAAACAGACTAATAAACACACAAACTCTGGCAAATCACAAGGCATGAAACAACTGACGAGTACATACAGTATAACCAAATATGAAATAAAGTGCCATCATGAAAAAAGTAAAATCTGAATTATGACGCAACAGAAAAATTCTTTCACTTTGGATTTACATAAAACACTTCTATTATACAGTTTGTACACGATATTGTCCAATATTGCTACAAAAAATTCACATTTTAAAAGAAAAGAAACAAATCAAGGTTAATTTGAATACTGATCTGGTTTTAAGCTCAGTCATGTTGCATGTCTGACGGACAGAGCACAGGTACATCGAGAGTTAAAAGTGCTACAGATTAACACCAGGATCAAGCCAAACAACACTGAAATAACCAAGACTGATGTTAACAACACCCGCTGTTTCCTACAAGCTCCTCCCCAAATTTATTCTGAAGTCATTATATAAAACCAGCTNACACACACAGTGTATTTTTACCCACATTACAACAATAATTCTGTTTATTTAAACTTATATTAGTTAAAGATACTGTATATATATATTATATATATATTTTTTTTGTGTGTGTTTTTCTGGTTTTCTTTTAATGTAACAACGACTTTCTGTTACTGGAGCATCCCGTGATGTAACTCTGTCGTTTGTGATGCTACGTGAGGTCTGAATCAGCAGATTGTGTCGTCGGTGATCGGGAATGACATGTGAAACTAAAAAACTAAAACGTCTTTATAGATTATATTGCATTTGTCCTGAAATGCTTGCTAATATTCACGTACACACAAGTGTGTAATACACACACACACACACACACGCACAATTGTACTAACACGCATACACACAAATGAATGATTGAATGGACACACACACACACACTGTAATATTCATCTCTCAGCTGTGACTTTTAGGGATGTACTTGTCATAAAAAGATGTGAAAGTCCTTCTAGTGTCAAATGTCATCCAGATGTGATGCTATTGCTAGTTGTCGGCTAAATATTTCCCTGTGGAAAACACAGATAACACACTTATCACTCCCTGCAGGATTTACCAAAAACACTGCAAAAAATGTGAGGCCTTTTGCGCTTCAATAAAAACAAATATAAATAAAAATAAAGTTTCCAATAAAAAACCCCAGGGAAGTGAACCTGTAGCTCAATCACAGCCTTATTATTCTTAGTAAATACTATTCAAATTTTATGTAGTTCTAAATCATTGTGATTGATAATTGAATGAAGGTAACTTTCAAGTTAAAAAAGTAATTTGGTCGATTATAGCCACAAATAAGTACTGTAAAGCAGACGCACGTGAACATTGTATTATTGTGACATTATCATACTGTTTTACTTCCCGTTTTCCATTATTGTACTCTTGTGTGACTGAACAAAGGTGTTGAAACGTACCTGCAGAAAATCTTTTTTTGACCAGGGACAGTCTGTATCCTGACCCCACAAGCCGGAAGTCGCAGCCAGATAGAGTGCTGCCCTCACTGGTGAACTGCACGGCCAGCTGGGACGGCTTACTGGGGCCATCCGCTAGCAGGAAGCGAGCCAGGAGAGCACCCACCCCTGACACACACACACACAACAATGTTGTGCCACTGCTGCATATTCTAATATGTGAGCAGGAAACAGGCTACGAGAATATCTAAAAACAAAACAAATCTAAAAATCGGATTGAAAAAAACAAAGTCCATCTTTGTCGAAATCAAAATCCCGTCTCTGTTCCGGAGCCAATCACAGCCTTTTTATTAAGTGCAAATCAGAAAAACATAGGGAAAAAAACGGAAAGACCGGGTCTCAAACTCGGTTCCAGGCTACACTCAGAGAGGGCAATTATTCTTTTCCGTGGGTCGACATGAGGAATGGAATTTAGTGCAGAGGTCCAAACCTAAAAACCGAACTTAATTGGGCGTAATATTTATCGAATGTCTTTATAAAAAAGTATTAAAATGAATTGCTCTGACAATTTTTATGTTTTTTACCATTTTTTTTTTTTACCTATTTTACCATTCTTATAGTAAACGTTGACAATTTTCACTTTCTTATGTGCAAAGTTAAATTAATTGTGTAATTTCCAGTTAAACACACATACGACCATGACACCTGAGAACAAAAGCAAAATTCTAATTTAAATCAATGATGACAATGGTAATACATTTATTAAGTACATTATAATTCCTTGGATCGTAAAACCTCTAATAGAAGGCCACTGTGACAGAAGAGGTGAAAAAATAGAACGCCACGCCAACGCCATAGAGGTTTGACGCTAAGTTTATTTGGCCAAAAGATAAATTGCTGATAAACGCATGAAAATAAATTTACCTCCATTTTCAGAGCTCTGTGAAAGTTCAGAGATCCTCCAAGATATCTTCTGCGTCTCTGGGTTCCTTTAAGCAAACAGAGACCCATCACTCCACTGACCCGCTGGTGTAATGACTAGTGAAGTGAAGACCCTCACCATGTGGCAGGGGGAAGTGTGGCCTGCAGTGTGTTCACTCCACCGTTCACTGCTGCAGTGAAGTGGATGTTGGTGAGTGGCGTGGGAACGGCCACGGCCTCTGCGTTATATTTATAGTCTATCCTGAGGTCGGTGCTGTGGGCATCACCTCGCCAGCTCACCGCCAGGTTCAGTGGCGTGGACTGGATTCCTTGAGCCGATACCTGAGAGGAAAACTGCTTATTCTAGAAGACTCTGATTCAAATGCCTGATACTGTAATACACAAGCACTGACTTGGTACTTCAGCATATCCACATTATAATACGTGGCCTGTGGTCTCTGTTCTGCTACTTTTTTCAGGTGGTTTAGCAGGTTTGGCATGTTCACCCAGAAGTCCTTACAGTCTCCAGTAGGTGGCGTGGAGTCGCTGAAAGCCAATACCACAGTCAGTTTGACGTTTAAAGCCAAGACCGTTTATTTGCAAACATTGCAATTACTTGGGATCAAACCTACAAGCTGAACATTATCCTGTAATGACTAAGCCACAGTTTATTTACTTTAACGGTGCTCATATATTACAGAGTTATAGAATAAATGCAGCACTTCTTCATGGATTGACTCACCAGCACAGAAGCTGTGGGTTGGGCAGGACCTGGTCCAGGCGACTGTAGTGGCTGATGGTGAAGCTCAGTACTGGTGGACTGGAATGTGAGGAGAAGTGTCTGGTGATCCCTGCTGGGAACGACAGCACCATCTCACCCGTGATCTTCACCAAACACCTGCCGAGGACAATAACCCTCAGTCAAAAGACAAGACCAAGACACAGTTCTACAATAGAGTTGCTACTTGGTGGGATCTGCTCCTTTAAAGTAGGCGCTGATGGTCTCTGTGAAAGCGGCTGCCACTGGTAGAGTGTCCTGGGGTCCCATTGTGAGAGGACTCGGACCTCTGGAACATGCTTGGAACCAGAAGTAAAATAGAACAGAACTTAGTTCTCCAAGCCTGGTTAAGCCAGAATAGTGGATCTGTTGTACCGGTCACAGTGAGGTTGAGTTCTCGGACCAGTGTAGGAGTGGAGGCTGCGCTCAGTGAGGTTATGGAGGAGATGGAGGAAGTGCTCTCAGCTCTAGCAAGAGGAGCAAATGGTGGAGGACTCCAAGAGTGGATGGGGGGACTGAAGGAACGAGCCTGAAGAGAAGCAAAATGTGTGTGAAACACACTGTAATGGTTCAAAAAGGCTCAATTTTACAAAAAAGAACCCGTTTTTTTCTAAATTGAGAAGACAAGTCTAACCATATCAGCTAGGTTTGGTTTTCCAGGTGGTAGTTTAGGTCGAGAAGATGGTCTTGGTGGTAGAGGTGGAATGGGGATGCCAGCGGACAGAGGAGTGCCAGCACGTGCTGGAGAAGACGGCACTGAAAACACATGAATATAAAGATTAACTATGGTTTGACTAATAAAAACACAATTAGTAAAGTTAATTGATATTTCACAATATTAAGCATGTAAAACACTAATACATTTTAAATCATTAATATATAATTTAGGCATAGATCATTTTTTAATCTGGGTTAATATTGTAATCTTAAAATTAATCCTGATTAATCTATATTAAGCAAAACTAACATATCTTAATCTCGATAAGTCTAAATTAATCTAGATTAATCTCTAAATTAATCAAAATGAATCTATTTTGTATCAAATAGACATTTTCTGCATTGTCTAAGGGATGTGTTTAAGTGATGTTTCAAGCTGAAAAAAATCCAACATTCCACAAGTTACACAAAAACCTTTGTCTCGTAGGGGTTTCCTTTTAAAGACTTCTTAAAAACACATTTTTTTTCTCGATACAACCGGGCAGCTTCATAGCTGTATAAGCATAATTTATAACAGCATGTACGTAGTATGCATTATGAAGTATAGGTTTATTTTTCTAAATAATAACTAAATAGTAAATTTAGTATTATACTGTAACTTGATGCCAAAAACAACAATATACGTACTTGTATACGTACTACAATTTTTTAGAGATTTAGCCATTGTAAGTCCTTTTTTAGATTGACGCAGGACTTGTTTAAACTCACCGCTTCCTGGCCCAGGGGAGCCCACCAGGCTCTTGTAAGGAGTTGGAGGCAATGGCGGTGGCGTACCCCTGAAACCTCCTGTCATCCTCCTGTCTTTGGGTGATGTGCCAAAAGCAGCAAACTCCTCCTGCACCCCCATCAGCTCAGCCGTTCTCGTATCGTCATCTCTGGAGGTAAGTGGGGAGGACACGGCTCCACAAGGCGGCTCATCCGATGGCAAGTAAAGGGCTATGGAGGACACCTGGGCAAGTTCTGCTTCTGGGAGTTGAAAGCAGCAGGGAAGGGCTAGAGGACTTAGAGGAGAGTCCGAGGGTGGAGGTGGCGGGGGAGAATCTGGAGGTGGGATGCAATGCAGCGGCGGAGGCGGTGAGACTGGAGGTGGAAGGTTGAGGGGTGAAGTGGAGGTTGAGTCCGAAGGGGAAGAGGACAATGGTGGAGACGGAGCCGGCTCATCGGGCGGTGGAGGTCTGGCCGGAGAGCCTTCACTGAAGCTCACCCAGCTGCACTGCACCAGATCTGATCCAGACCGGGGGGTCTCAGCGGGTCCAAAAACACTATCTAAGTCTGGTAAAGACGGCCCCTCAGCAGGGTCCGACAGCAAAGCATCCTGGTAGGCCGAAGCTAATCTGCCTCCTCTGACACAAGGAACCACGCTATAATAACCTGCTCGGACATAAAACGGTTTCAGGTATGTCTACAAAATATAGGAACATATAAACATAAAATATTCAAATGTATTGGTATACCAGAAGAATCTACAGAGCCAGAGCTGCGACCAGGAGGAGTTACAGGAATGTTCTTTGGAGGAAGTGGTGGTGGAGCTGAAGGGTTGGTAAAGAATTTACACACCATCCTTACGCAACATATTTATGGCCAGTAACAAATTATGTGAAAGAATAATGGAATTATACACAAGTAAATCTTGTGGTACAGTATAAAACTAAAGATAAAATGTGATGGTTGTGTGATTGTTCTCTTACCTCCAGTGGGAAGTGATCTGCTTAGAATAGAGGAAGCAAGAGGAGCAGACCGAGACCAGAGCTCTGTTTCCACCATAAAATCTGTGTTAAAAAGACGCAATAGTCTAATGCATGATACAACATTAAACAATATAAAGGATTCAAAGAACAAAGCAGGTTATTGGAAAACTTTACCTTCAGGATTATGAGCGTCAACACCGCTTGCAAACGATGTGCCAAAAAACGCAGGAGAATGTTCTCTTTATTATTATCATGATGGAAAGAATAAAATAGACCTTTCAGATAGCAAATTTAGGAACTTAAGTCATTTGTTTAAGACTGAAGACTAACTAACCTGAGCGGGTCTGAGGAAGGGCCGGGTGTATTTGTGGGTGTAGGAGTCGATCGTCTCGGTCTGGCAACTTCCTCGCCTGTAAAGAGAAAGACAAGTGAACCAATGGCTACCGATATTACTCAATACAAGGCTTGTCCTGACTCATTTCGAAATATACTCACTAGAAAGATTCCGTTTCATTTGACACTGTAACAAAGAGAATATATACAATATATATTTAATAACTATATTCCAAAGATGGAGATCAAAATGACAATGAAAAACAAAAAAGAAAACTCAAAAAATGTAATAAATTCAAAGTTCCAGTACTGAAAATAAGTTTGTTTGCTTTTGCAACAAAAGAGTCAATGGGTCTTAAATTTTGTTATTTCAGTCAATCGTAATACATGTCATTCGCAGTAGAGTTTCTTAAGGAAAGGTTGACCGTGAGCAAGACACTGACCCACACATGCCACCCGACCAGGCCACTGTATGGTTAAATGCAGAGCACTGTTTAGACATGGTCCTTAGTGGCCAGGTGGATAAACACACTCTTATAGTTAAAAGAAGCTTATTCTCAGTGAAACACTGAATTTTCATCTCAGAAAAAAAGGAAAATAAAAAAAAAAAAACAAGTGGATGATGTTATTTGGCTCTGGACATAGATTTCTCTTTACTTAATTTTGATCACGACTGCCACAAATAATAGAAAACCAAGTCCAAAACCAAGCTCCTGCTGACATTCCATCCAAAAGGTTGAAAATGTCTGGAGCAGAACTAAAGACTAGGGCAAAAATAATTTATCACAGTGATCTATTAATAAACTTTTTGAGTTGTGTAGAACACCTACTGGACTTCGCCTCTGGGATCAGCAAAAAAGAAGAAAGAACAGACCTGGTCAGAAAGTAAGTGACACATAAGTGACAAAAACAGTGAGAAAAACATGTGTTTCAGGTTAATCTGCCTGTGTGGGTGTGTGTGAGTGTGTGTGTGTGTGTGTGTGTGGTGTGTATGCCCGGATCAGAGTGAACGCTGGCGCAGATTGGCTGCCGCTGCTCTCCCGGGCAATTGGTGGAATACCAATGTGTGTGCCACAAAAATAAAATTGAATGTATTGTTAT
>SOMO01000036.1:2026909-2038727 GCA_028128575.1 Paedocypris carbunculus | reverse complement strand
CGTATTAATATATTGTATATGATCTAAATAAATATAAATTCCTGACAACATACATATACATACAGCCAACAAAAAACAAACCTGAAGAAAAAGACTGGAGAAACACACACACACGGTATAGCTTGTGAGCTTATGTAGATTGCTGTAAGAATTAAATAATGTTTTTTTATTTTAAAGAGTTATTTGGTTCCAAAGCACATGTCTATTCAGGGATTAATCAAGAAGAACAGAACTGTCCTTTGCTTAAAGTTGAAACTACAAAATAAGTACTGACGTTAACTCATAGAGGCAGTGAAGTCTGACTTGTATTAAGAGAGAAACCAGCTTAAGAGAATGACTCTTTGGATAACAGTGCGTTATTACGTACAAAAGTTCTTTATGAGTTAAAAGTCTGCTGGCAGAATTCCACACGTAATCCAAAATTCCGGAAGACCAAATCTGTGAATCACAATTGGAAAATGTATGAGTTTTAACTTGATTGCCTTGAAGACTAGAACATGACTGAGGCGTCTCCCATTTGAGACATTTTAAGGTGTCGTTGCATGACACCTAACATAAAAAAACACATAATGTAAAACACAAAAATGAGAAATTCATTGTCATACAAACTCCTCTGAAACAAGGGTCAGTGCATCCCACAGAAACAAACTCTCACATTCTTCTCAGGTTTCCATGTCGGATTAAAAGAACTTGCTCCCTCTGGTCAGTCAGACATGCGTTTTAAGCACAACCCGGCGATACTATCCATACATCAACTCATCAGTGAGATTCCGGCAAAATGGAAGATCGCTCCCGCTGAGATGGGCCTTTATTACAACGGCCTTTATATCCAAAGAGACTGTGGTGCTCAGAGGGATTCTCAGTTAGCCAGAGAACGATTCTTTGATTTGATCCTCTCATTGTGTGTGGTCAACGTCAAGTCCACCGTAGAGTTGCTACGTCTCAAGAGATGGCGGGGAACGTGTCATTGTCTCCGTCTCCGAAAGGTTCTCTGAATCCCGCTTGGTTTCTTGTTCAACTTCCAAGTCGAACTGAAATTTGTCTCCATGTTCATTTCCAGTTTCAAAGAAAGGAGGGGAAGGACTTTGTGGAATCATGCTCTGGTACCAGTTCCTGTTCTCTTCTAAAGTGTCCAAAATATCCTGTGCATCTGGATGGACTAGGTCTGCCCAAGTCTCCCACAGTGGGTGCACAATGTAGTCGATGAAACCCACCTGTAACAAGACAAGAGAATGTTGTGGAGACTTTCCCAAGACTTGCTCGTTTGAAGGGAGTGAGTGAGTGACTGAGTGAGAGTGAAAAACAGTGCACGTCTATTCACAAATCAATAGTTTAGCAATTTGTCGTCTTTGGTGGAACATTGGTACGCCATATTGGTTGGGGTTACCTCAGTTTTTCAATTTCGACATTGAACGAAATCGCCATATTTTGCACATTCCTTGACTACTATGAGTTTATGCTCTGCATACTGCTATGTAAGTATAGATTTATTTCTTATTGTATATTTGAAACTGTGTTTGTTAATTTAAAGTTGTTTTCCCCAGTGTCCAAAGGCCTGCTGGGAAATTGTGTTTTCTTGTCTGTTTGTTCTCCAGCAGGTAGAACTAATTGGAGTCACCTGTGCCTCGTTAGCATTGGTTAGGGGAGAGAGAGGGAGAGGGAGAGCGAGGCAGAGAGAGAGAGAGAGAGAGAGGAAGCGAGAGAAGCAAGAAGAGAGGGAGAAAGTTTGGCCTAATCGTGGTGCTTACTGTTTTTTGGCCCTAATCTTAGACCATTTAAGATATTCTTGGGGGTTTCTTTCCCACTACTACTTTAATAATTTACCAATTTTGATAATTTTATTTCAATGTTATTCCTCTCTTGCACTAAAAGGTAATATAACAATTGAGTGAAATACTTGGCTCTCCGTCAATTTTACTCCAATGTTGTTTAATACAGATGCTATGGTAAAGTGCACTGCTAAAGTGGTTTTACTAGCCTATCTAGGATATAAACCACATTACATTGGTGACTTCCATAAAACTTTGAAAACTATTTTTGGCTTTGGAATGCTGCTACTGTGAAAATGTATTTCAATATTGAATGTATTTACAACCGGGGTCTAGGAGTTTCGGACCCCTACCTGAGACTTCTCCACTGAAGCAGTGTGTTTGTCACACATGGGGCTGATCTCCATGCCCCGCTCCCTCTCGCGATCCCCCTGGTGGAAGAACTCCTCCATAATGCGGTCCGTCCACTGTCGGTACAAGCTCAATGACTTGGTGGGATTGCTGAGGTCAGCGCAGTGGACCATGTTTCGTAAAACCTGAGGACATGTGGAATTAGGGTTTGAGGACAACATCGTTTAGTAATTCAAGATGCGATTTGCAGTTTTATGAATCAAGCTTAGTTAAAAGAACATACACACAGCGGTTTCTAAACATGCTCCAAATTACTGCTGCAAATTAAAAAAAAAAACAGAAATCATTTTCGGACGTCATAAGCAAGAACTCACCTGGATTCGGTCAGTGTAGTTGTCGAGCAGTAACACTCCAGAACTGGTCACCTTCTTGGTCTCCACCATTGTCTTCAGATCCGCCAGCAAGCTCATGTGTTTGGACATGTCCGTGGCCAGCACCATGTCAATGACCATTTTCCTGAGAGACTGGCGCTGCTTCTTGGAGAGGTTTTGAAAGATGTCACAGTTTTCGCCTTGCAGCAGCTTGAAACCGACCGCGAGGTGATGGTTCTCCAGAACCGATTCATCATTGTACATGAGAGCCAGTTCAGAATCTGCAGTGAAAACAAGCCAATGTTTTCAGAAGGGTGAAACAGCCATAACTGCGGAGCACTGGATCCACATGGACACCCAGGACGAAAGCGAAAAAGGAAGCACACTCACTCGTGTTAATCAGAAACTGGTTAGAGACCCCTGGGTGGTCCACGTCATGAATGGCTGCAGCGAAGATGGCTGCCAGAATCTCCAGGTCCGTAAAAACCGCCTGTAAATGAGAATCATAAAGGAAAATTGTAAAGGCCTTTCACATGTGGCAGATCAACTTTTAGCCAATGCATTAAAATCTGTCAAGCAATTATGATTAAAAAATACTACTACTACTACTAAGATGATAAAAGAAAAAAAAATTAAATAAAATATAATTAAATGAAACTCAATTGGTTGACACGGCGGATGGTGACTAACAAAACTGTAAAAAAATTGAATGTGAAAACACATTTTAGACAAAACAATTAAAACAAATAATTTTTTCTATAATCATGAACTACAGATCGTAGAATGAGGGTTCACTTTGTGAAAATTTCTTTTGTCAAACTTGGTGAATGTCATTTCGAAATGTAAGTGCTTTATATTCAGTACATACATTTAATTTGCAGAATGAAGCCCTGCAAACAGTGAAATTTTCGTCTAACTAAATGTCTCATTGCAGTTCTGGTCTGGCAATCGGGAGTTGGACCTGCTTCCCAACCGTTGGTTGGGGTTAGGGTTAGGGTTAGGGACACAACTGTGTCCTTGAGCAAGATACTTATCCACGGACACCACGGCTTAAGGCTGCCCACTGCTCTGGGTTTGTGTGTTTCACTTCACGGTGTGAGTGTGTGTGTGTGTGTGTGTGTGCATATGAAATCATGTATTCTGACTTGAAAAAATTAAGGTTGAGCTCTTAATATTGCTAAGTGATTTTGGACTATGCTTGAGATGAAATGGCTCTCAGTTCCTCTCATGAGAGGAAATATTTTAGATTCTTACATCCAGAGCTGGTGTGGAAAGCAGAATGTGTGTGGATTGAGCCACATCGGCAGCGTGTAGACTGTTGTGATAGGCCACGTCAGCATGGTAGTGGTCTTCAAGGGTCATCATGTAGGTCACAAATGTGTCCATCGGAATCTGAAATGTCTTCATTAAATCCCTCTCCTACAAAAACAAAGTGTCACAAATCAAAACCTGTTTAAGAATGATGTGTCATATGAATATTTAATAAAGTGAATAATCGAATAATTATGTAGTGAGTGATCGTTGACGTGCTCGATGTGCGTCATGAAAGCGAGTCAGCGTGTCACAGACATTTGTTTTGTACACTGACCTGAAAGATGGCATACATGATGCAGGTCAGCGGCCGGTGATGTGAGTGCTCTGAAACTCTAAAGATATTCAGACCCCATTTATTGATGTCCTCCAGTTCCTATATAAGCAAGCAGCAAGCCATGTTTAGTTCTGGAACAAACGCATGCAACAAGAGCAACTCATTTTTTCAGAACCGCACCTTCGAGAGTAACTCCTCCAGATCTGTTTTCACACCAAACCGAGCCATGCTACAGCTACTGGAGAGACCGGGCCCATGCGTGACCTTCCTCACACCACTGATCTGCGTCATCAGCTGCTGCTGCTGCCTCCTCTTCCTCTCTCGTGATTTGGTTGTCGGTGATGGGATCTCCAGTTCATTCTGTTTATCTAGAATAGTAAAGGTGCGTTCATGTCACTGAAAATATTTCAAGCCAAAATAAAAATCTTTCCTATAATTTATTTTCAAGAAATATTCTACTCTAGAACAGGTTGAACTTATTCAAGAAGGGCACAATACATACTGTATTTTCGGGTAGAAGATCAACCAAAGCCCTTCGAGAAATCCATATTTCATTTAAACAATATATAAGTGTTAAAATATGATGTTTATATTTAAAAAATAACTAGTGAAAACACAAAGTCTTTTACAGGAGAACATACAAAAAGTGCTCAGATTCCAGGCCGTAGCTAATATTCGGACAGTGCCCCTAGAAAGAGTTTTGATTTCGAAAAATTGTTTCGAATTTTGGTTTCCCTTTTTGTTAATGAGTTATGCGTCTGTTATTTTGCCCTCTTGTTGTGATCATTATTCGCTAATTATCAGTTCACCTGTGATAATCATCAATTCTTTTGTGCGTTAATTTGTTAATCATCAACCGTGTTTTCTCATGCCTGTGGTCTAATTAAAGCTCTCACCGTCTTTTGCTCCTAATTGTTCTGTTTTTATTTCCAGTATTGTCAAGACACGTCATGTTGCCATCTGGGTTTTTTTTTGTATAATAAAAGCTATGTCTTCTGCAATTTGGCCTGTTCTTCTTATGACCCGTGACAGAAAGTTTCTGCTGGAGAGATTTTTTTCTTTTCTTCATTTTTCCGTCTTGCCTTTCTTTTCAACGAGTGATGTTTCTTGAAGGAGGAAGCTCAAAATGTGCATGAGCGTGTGAGCTGTGATGACCCTGTGACCCCTGACATGAACTCGGCCATCAGGCTTTCATATTCACTGTTTGGACTAGTCTACGACTGCATAAGGTGTAGTAGAAAAAAATAACAACTTGTTTGTTGTGCCAATCACGTTTGATTTAAAAAAAAAAAAAGTCTTGATAAATCCTACAAAATCCTAAAAAAATCTATCCTACAATTAATAAACTTTACAAAAAACTACACCTCAGTTAGATTTTTTTCATATAAAAAAATTGCCAAATTATTAAGGGCTGGGTGCTGTTGAAAAAATATTTCCCAATATAAATTCCCAATACACGTATTACAGTAATAAAAAATATTAAGATATTATATAAAAAAATATTAAAACAATAAAATACTGAAAAGAAAATACTTAAAATAATAAATGTAAAAAAATTACTTTCTTTCTTTTACAAGTAATATCTATTGATAAATATATATATATTTATAAAATCATATTGCAGGACAAATCAAGAGAACCTTGTTTGTCCTGGAGACCTTAGTTACTTTGCAGCTGTTTTTCTTTCTTCAGCTTCCTGCCCCGGTTGTCTTTTCTACAAGCTGTTATTTCTTAAAAGAGGACGTTTAAGCTGTGTGTGAGAGTGTGTGAACTCCAGTGACCCTGTGACCTCTGACACACACACACACACACACACACACACACACACACACACACACACACACACACACACACACACACACNGTTTTTGTTTAAAAAAAAAACGATACATTCAAAGAACATTGTTTAAAAATATACATTCTTTATTGAATTGATCATTTGAAAAAAAAAATAAAAATAATACTAGCTTGGTTAAACTGCAGATAGCAATCTCTCTATTTAAAAAAAAGAATTGTTTAGTTTTATTAGTTTTATGCACTAAAATTTAAATATATGTTGTTGCTTGCTTTATTGTTTATATCAAGTATATTTGCAAAGTTTTGTCTTAAAGTTGAGACTCACCTAAGAAGGTGTTGGAAATGAACTCGGACACTTGGTTTCCCGAGCGGCTCATTTCAGAAAGGTGTGTCAGCTCTCGGTTCAACATCCTCTTGAACTGAAACACAAAAGCCGGTTTTGTTATTTGTGTAAATACATTTTTGGAGTTGCGGTGCTATGATGGTGCCAATAGGACCTTGTGGGTATAAGAGTTAGAAACTGTCTGTCTGGATCTCAGACACACTCCTTAATGTAAATGCAGAACACTGAGAACAAGCCGTTGAGTCCCAGCATTATAAAGTCTCAGGGTAAACCCAAAACTCCTCTCCTCGTTTCAGAAGCTTTCACAAAGCCCCAATTGACTCAAATCCCCCAAAAGTTGCACCAGAAATATCCAAAGCATATGTCCTGATCTACTGGAGATTTCCCAGATCAACTCGTCAACAACTCTATGAGATTTGAGTATTTTCAGTTTTCAGTAATAGTAGTTTAAAGATCCTGCTTTTCATCCTGTTGGATTTTTTTTCCTTTCGTTTTTTTATTTTCTTTCTTTGACTTTATCTTTAAGTGGAAAAAAAAACTTGATAAAAGTATAGACAATAACACTGGGATTAAATACCAGGAAAAGGCAAATTTGTTTGAATTTTTGGGTGTAATACGTAAGTCGCTTTGGATAAAAGCATGTGATAATTGCAGAAAATATCATTTTAAGTTGTACAGCAACTTAATCGTACAAATTTAGGATTTTTGAAAATTTCAAGATTATAATATAGAGCTTAAAAAATAAATCTTAAAATTTTGCCAAATGTTTTCCTAATGTAATAGATGTAACATAACGTAAAATGTTTGTAGTAATTTAAAGAGTTAAGTCTCCTTAAAACCTAATTTTTTTCTTTTTTAAACGATTTGGTCCAACTTAACGAACTTTTAGAAGTTGAGTAAACTTTAACCTGAGCCGAGTTTCTTTAACAAAACACAGTGCTGTAACACACCATTGAATTCTAAAGCACAACCTCCAAAACACCACACTCACCTCTCTCCAGCTTTTCAACGTGGCTGTTTTTTTCCGTTTCTCAGAGTAACACAGTCCCATTGCTGGTATACTATAGTATTGCTAGTGTTTGTGCGGTTATGTCTCACTCTGACTGAGGAAACGTGTTACTAACTGCCCGACTGAGACAGAGAGAAAGAGAGAGAGACAGAGAGAGAGGACGAGCTCATGGCTCCTCCCTCCACGCTCCATCTCTTGATTTCCAAATCGTCATGTTTAATATACTTTACACAAAATACAGCACTTGTTTTACTTAAAATAATTCTTATATTCATCTAAGTACATTTTAAAAATACATGAAATGATACTTCTAAAATATTTTAGTACTTCACAAACATTTTAATTAAAAAAAAAAATATTAAAACTGAACTTTATAGCATAACAGTTTTACAAATTTTTTTCCTAGAAATTGAACCAAGGAAATAGTTATACATGATTTGTTTACAATTTATATATTGTATATACAGTATTTTTCATTCAACATTTAAGTAAATCTAAAACTATATGTGTAAAACCCTATGTACATTATAATCAACAATAATTATGATTGGTATACGTATATAGTATAATCTAAATCTTTTTGAAAAGGAAAAAAAATGTACAAATGCATACATTTTACATATATCAAATTTACTTTTACAAAGTATGGAATATTACATTTGCTTTAACAATATTTATTATCAATCTAATTAAATGACGTATTTATACTAAATAATATTATATAATTTTTTTAAATGAAGAGTTGTTTTTTACTTATAAAATTAACAATACATTTAATATAATTTTGTGCATAATATGAACATAATCCAGTGTTGAAAAAGGACAAAATGCTTTTTGCACTTTTGTTTGCTATTTGCATCTTTTCTATCAAAGTTCTGCCATTCATTTCACTCACACACACTCAAACACACATACACGCACAAAAAAATTGTGATTGAGTCTAAACAAGTGTGTATCAGTCTCTAACAATGTTCAAAGAAAAATTGAAAAATGTGATTCAGTCAGTCCACAACACAAACGTGGTATAAATCATACATTAAATATAAAATAAAAAGCAAACCGTGATCTCTTTTTTTGACAAACTGAGCATTACCATCTTCTTGACACCATTTTTTATCCTATCCTTGTCAATAAAAGATCAGATACTACGTTTAGGCCGCTTTCCTAAACAGAAATGTCACTTCAACAGCTCATAAAGAATGATACTCCCGTCTTTAACCTCTAGAAGAGCCAACGGAATATTTTACCAAATGACAGAAAATTTTTCAGCACTGTTAGAGTAGACCACAAGAGGGAATCAAACCTCTCGATCTCATTAGACCCACCAGACATATGCATATAAGACTTTATTTTGAAAAACCATGATCAGAACCCAGTAAAGTAAACCAAATAACNCCACAAGAGGGAATCAAACCTCTCGATCTCATTAGACCCACCAGACATATGCATATAAGACTTTATTTTGAAAAACCATGATCAGAACCCAGTAAAGTAAACTAAATAACTTCATCCTTTATCTAACTGAAACATGGAAACGTTTTCAAAAAGTCAAATCTGTGATGACATAGTTTCTGTGACAAAATGTGGCAATATTAAAATCTGTAATAACATTGCTTCATTGCCGAGTTTTCTATTTAAAACCATCAATTCTTAAATCAAAGCAACATTCTCAAATCAAAAAAATGAATCCAACTTGTCTCTGCGCCAAAATGTTAAATACAAATCTGTTATGACAATGTTTCTGTGGCCAATTAAAACAATTTATTCTGTAATAACATAGTTTCTGACAAACTCAAATCAGCCCTGTCAAATTTTTCCATTAGACTCCAACCACCGAGAAAACCTCAGGTAAAACACACTGGTGGTCTCACCTTGTTGGAGGCCATGTCACTGACGGAGCGGTATGTCTGGATGGTTTCCAACTGGTCCAGGCACCAGTCGAGCTCCTCAATGGTCTCCACTGCCAGTTTCTGGTAGGACTCATCTGTGAGGAGACAAACGGGCATGTATTCTGGATCCAGCCTCATGGTTAAAAAAGGTGGTCCGGCTGGAGCCGGGCAGACAGAAGAGCAGTGATCCTGCAGGGTGGCCTGACTTCCACTAATGCATCCATTCTGCCCCGATAGCGGTGAATAAATGCTCCACTGGATTAATCGCTCAACAGTCTTTTCCATTGTGTCACAGGCTCAGTCTCTCTCTCACTCTCCAACTGTTTAGTCTGTCTGCTAGTTACTCTTTCTCGCTCTGCCTCATCTAGCGCTGCCTTGT
The DNA here is from genome assembly GCA_028128575.1 of Paedocypris carbunculus. Lineage (NCBI taxonomy): Eukaryota > Metazoa > Chordata > Actinopteri > Cypriniformes > Paedocypris > Paedocypris carbunculus. The sequence goes on along the minus strand of SOMO01000036.1, from coordinate 2,029,232 downwards.
GCTGATGTGTCAATGAGCGTTAGACTTAGGGAAACTCAGTGGGCGGGACTCAAACACTTTCACTAATCACGTCCATTCCTGATAAATCTACACATTTCTATTAGTCATTAATTTCAAATAATTCATATCTCATACTGTAAAACGGATGTAGAAATTACTGATTGTTTTCTGTGTGATACACATTTTTAGTTAAATGCATTCAAATTAACAAACAACACATTGGATAATGCCAATTCCATATTGAAGCTTTTTAAAACCTATTATTACATTTTGTCTTTATCCACTTTATTAAAATATTATACATAAAACCTGAGATATCACACATATTTTAAACTAAAAACAAATCAGTTGAGTTTTAAAAGTTTGAAATCGTCGATTAGTTTGTTCATTTCCAGGACTTCTATAGGTTCTTGTTAATGAAGTCAAGCTCAATAAAACAGACAGATTTTCTTTGACAAGCGCTGTTACGTTCATTCAAAGCTCCTGTTGCCTTAAGGCCAAAAACAATTTCCAACAGGGTCGATGTACGAGCCCCCCACCAACTTCATTTGATTCCCCATCCCCCTCAAGAAAAAGGTGTAATTAGAAAGAGGTATGAAATCAAAGACGGGGCTATGTTTGCAGGAGCAACCCGAGAGGCAAACTTTACTCCCTAAACTGGCCACAATCCAGCCAAAACTCAACGGGAGCCAAGCAAAGTAAACCACTTCCCCTGAGCTTGAGACACAGCTAAAGTGTGGAGCAGAAATCCGGGTGACTGGAGCCTCAGAAACTCTGAAAACCATTCTGAATAAAGAACCTAGCGCTGTCTAAAAATACGACTCTGAACTCTGGCAGGGTGACATTGGGAAATCAAACTCTGTGCACACAGTTGCTACGATGGCTGCTGATAAGGCTCGACTTATATTGAACGGGACCGTGGTTGGAATGCACCAGTCGCTCGTCTGACGTCAAAATGTTTAATGTTAAGTCAGCTATACAGTTTTACCGTTTGTGTGCTAGTGTAATGTAATGTACATTACATTTTAATGTGTTACATACACATAGCTGTGCTTAATGCATCATTACATATTAGACTGTAGCTTATTAAACTGTTGGCCAAGAAACTTGCAAAAAAAAAAATCTCTTTATGAATTGCACTGCCAGAATAAGACAATTAAAACATTATAATGTCAGTATTTTTTTGCAGTTTAGAAAAATAAAACCCAACTCTTGTTCTTCCTAACCCTTTTATGCACAGAGTAGCACTTGTTATGACAGTAATTTAAAGACATGCATGGAACTAACATGGAAATGTCCATAAACACATTTTTATTGACATAATCTTTTCAGTTCATGATTAAACTGATATCTGATATGATATCAGAAAATAACGTAGCTGCATAGAATTTTTACATTTGTGGTCTCACAAATATAACAAAACCTATATCTACGTAAACACGTAGAATTGTCATGTAAAAAACATCACAAATGCCTGATCAAAAAGAGACATTTATATGATTTGAAGTGAAATGTGTGGCCATTGGCACCACATGCCCCCCAGCACTATGGCGTACAGCTGGGTTTACTGTGTGTTTACTTCAATGTGTGTGTGTTACGTCACTGGATGAGTCAAATGCAGAGCACAATTTCAATGTCCCCTATTTGCCATATTGACAAACGCACTTTATAATTTTTTTATTTTATTTTTAATTTTCTAATAAGCCTAGTTGCTTAAAACTGGTCAACTGACAATGTGCATATTACATCAAATTTTGATGTGCTCTTTGCATTGAAAGGTGATGATGAGGTCACACAAATAATGAAAAACACATAAAAATGATTTGTATTAGCAAAAACTCACAACAAACGGCAAAATAATGTAACTGCTTGCTTGTCCATTACCTCTTATGGTTAAAAAACCACATGGCACTGTTTTTCCAGATGCAAATGTTTCTATAAATCTGACTCGGGATTGACCACTGATGAGTCAATCTCTAGAGTTTCTATGATCTCCTGTGGATAAAGAGACCACATCCAACCAGCTTCCTATACGTGTCATGAGCGGGTTCTCTTGTAAAACCTAGCCCAGGCTTTGCGTTAGCCCTGGTGACGTTGGAGAGGGATATAGAGCGCATTACTCTTGATGAATAAGCTTCATTTTTGAGAAACCGTCTGCACTCAAGATGTTTCACATATGGGGTCTATTTAGGTAAAGTGTGCAGATCTAACGCTTGGCATGGATACACACAATAAACACCATCAATGTGTCAGTACCATGATTTTTTAGATCAGTTTGTCAATACGGCCATAGGAAGACCATATTTAACTTTTTTTTTTTTTT
>SOMO01000036.1:2010992-2026818 GCA_028128575.1 Paedocypris carbunculus | reverse complement strand
CAAGGAAAAAATCTTTTCAAAAGTTAATTCACATAAACGGTTTGCAAGTGATAAATCAAAAAAACATGACCTTTAGCAGAGCGCAGCATGTAATTTATCAAACTGATCTGTTATCATTCACATCAACCATTAGCGATCATGGTGTGTCCTTCACAAATAAAACAAGGAGCACGTGAGAACTACAACACAAGATTCAGACATGTGCATGTTGATATTGCAGATTTCCAGCACATTCATACCGAACGTGCATTTATGCCTCAGTTGCATAATCAAGAAGATTGAGAAGTTGATTATTAGACTCAAAGCAAATGTCATGAGAGGTTTCACAATTTTCCTTTTCCGTCCATCCTCGCAATAACCTCCTCTAGTGAACAGTCCGGCATTTTACCACTGACCTTTAACAGCTTAGGTTCAGACATTCAGTTTGATCAACCTACTTGTGTATGACTATTTACAAAAGAAAGTGGAAAAAAGTAAATGTACCCAGCATCCTCTGTGTCACACAAAACCACTGCTGAGAGAGCAGTTGGCTGTGCCACAAGTCTGTCCTTTGCTCGGTGAATACACTAACCACCACTACGCCGCCAATATTGATAAATGTGCAAAATTTTCTTCTTTCTTCTCATTGGATCAGACAGCGTTTCGCTACAGATTGATGTCCAATCCTAAAACAGCAAAGCTATGGGACAGGTTAAAAAAAAACTTTTCGGAATCATTCTCAATTGCACTCAATTTCAAAATATAGACGCATAAAATGCAATTTTCAATAAACTAATTAAAATGAATAGGTATCTATGTATCTGTCTCTTCCCATGCAGTGACCATTATAACCGTATTTACGCACATATAAGCACCCCTTTTTTCCAATTTTTGACGATCAAAAAGTTGAAGGTTGCTTATATGCCCATATATTAAAAACTCATATATAGAACATTTAAGTTGCATTTTTTCCATATTTCAAGTCAAGAGCAATCACAAATAAATGTAAAAACTAAATACGTTGTCTTTATGTAGTGGAGCGCTTCTGCAGTGTGAAAAAAAACATCACAGCGTCGGTTTAAGAGAATTATTTTGCCAGAATTGTTTTATTTATTTTGTGCCTGAAAAAAATTGTGCTTATATTTGCATAAATATGGTATATAATAGTTGTGTTACCAATATAATCCATCTTTAGATCGCACTGGCTAGAATAAAATAATAAAACATCCATTACAGCACTTTTACAATTAAGCACCGGTGTTACTTTCTTACAGATTAAGTTGTAACAAAGTGAGAAACCTTTCCGTTTGACTAAACCACATAATGAATAGTTTCTTATCATTTCAACAGTATTTGCACCGGTAAAAAAAGTTACACTCAGCATAACGTAAAGTACGTAATATTATCCAGTTGATGGATTTCAGCTCATTGAATCATGGAGCACCACATGTTTGTCCTCTGGCACAGCTGATTGCATCTCACTCTTGTTTGTGTTTGTCCGGGCTTTGCACGTGGGCTGAACGACTAGAATGCCAAAAAGCTCCATGATTCAATGCCGTGATTCTGGGGTCGGCCACACTCAGCAGCACAAGAGCGGCTGCCAAAAAAAATGATGTGCATAGACATTGTTTGTCTGGAAGGATTAAAAACCGCGTCCTCAATTATCAGAACGAGCAGTTAAACGCTTTGCGTTCTTCCTCGTAAAACAAACTCCTAGACTAAAAAAAAAAAAAAAATACGAAAGCAAAGTCCTGTCAAGTGTTGTTTAGGACGGTGAATGGAGGGTCTTTGGTGGGCCTTGTGAGAATGTCTTATGTAGGTTCATTGGCATTTATATCTCCTACAGTACTTTTGAAGGTCTTTTACAGTATACAACTGTTGTTTTGATGTCAACCTACATCAAATGCTCCTAACCGTTCTTTCCATACCCTTTGCTTTCTTTCATTCTTGCTCTCTTTCACGTCTGCAACTCATCTTGTGCCTGTTTGACAGCCTTCACAATGCACCATAGAGAGTTCTTGGCTAGAAATTACTTTAGGGACGGGACGCGGGTCAGCTTTACAGCTCTGCTGACGTCAATGGCATAATTCAAATACTAACCAGGGTGCACGCTTTAAGACTTGCACTACCGCTTTGCAGCTTGGGTGGAACGAAAATCTGGACTGGATTTGCTTGTATGAGAAAAAAAAACAAGTTCAGAGGAGTTTAGATGGGAAGATTAGCTGGAAAACAGAAGAATGAGGATGATTGTCTGACCTTTACCTCATCAACGGTGATTTATCATGGTACAATCCAAACAAAGAGACTGGGTCACGAACACTTGTCTGAAATTGAAACAATACTTCGGCAAAAACTACTAAACCACAACACACGTCACAAAGATTTATAGTAATACCCTACAAAACTCTCCATATGTGAGTTGAATCAGTTTAACGCAGAGCACCGAAATGTTTTCCGTGATAAAATGCGCTTTTATATTTATTGTTCAATTACAAAAGATCAGTCTGATCTGTTCACTTCTTGAAGTAAACAAGCAGGATGTTTCGATGTCTTTTTTCTAAAGGCTTATGTAGAATATTATAGACTAAAGGAAAAAAAGACACTGCAAATAAAAAAGACTGCTTGCATGCAGTAGACTGTGAAGTAAACGGTGGAAGTTCCAAATTTTTTGGTAAAACCACATTTTTTCAAAGACGTTTTCAAGATATTTGTAACATTCACAATTCCGAATTAAAATGCATTTTTATACATATTTAAAGCTTTAAATGTACAGTGTGACAAGGTGTGAGAGGGTCGAGTAATGGACACAAGACAATTTGTCAAGCTACTAAAATCCAGGCAGCATCTTTGAGACAGAATATGGGATAAGAAATTCCCTAATCCCAAAATACATCATAATAATTTGCATATAATTCGTAAATAATTTTTTCATATTTTTATTAGTAAAATCGGATTATGGAAAGCATGACCCTGGAGCTCCAGTTCACATGAAACTCTAAAAGTCAAAGTCCAACAATTGTATATTATTTAGGTCTTCAAGTTATTTAAATCAAGGAAAATACTATGCAATGTAAACCATTTTTTTTTGGGCAAGTTTTTACTCATCCAACCTAGTGAGTTTCCCCGCACACAGTAGACCTGATCGAAATCAGATAAGAAGTTTGAGAATCTGGACTCTGTAGTTAGTCTGCAGCAAGGAATGCTGGCTAATCTGCAGCTGGTTTGCAACCCAACACACAGCTGTTTCATTCTGTCATCAGATGCCCCGCGGCCCCCCTGCGGCCCCTCAAACCTGCATCTATCTGAACTGTTGCTTCAGCGTGAAGGCTCTCTGGCAGCGTGCATGTGAGAGATTTACACGAGCGTAAACACAGGCCCTTCTCTCTCCCTAAGGTGCCTGGATCCCGATGAAAGTTCTTTTTTTCCTTCTCTCCCTCCCTTAATTCTCTGGAAGTGTTTTATGAAGGCAGGGTTCAGGGCCAGGACACAGTCAAACCGGCCAAAGAATGGCGGAAAGACATCATAAAACGCAAAGTGTGAAATTAAATCTCTCTCTCTGTCCTTCAACTTCCAATTCAGGTGGTAAACAAATGAAAAGTGAAACATTGTGCTTTCTGTGCACCTTAAAAAATATAATACTGTAAGCAAATTACACACAACTTGCATTACGAAAACATTTCATGTGGTTTGTGGAAAGGCTACATTAAGTTTGGTTTAGAAATTGTTTCTGCTCACTTATTATCACATTTAAAAAATTAATTTTAAGGATGTTCGCTTTTGAGTGTGGGTTTTTCTGCAATCTGATCTTAACAGAATCTCATTAAAGCTTAGTTTTCAATTTTCCTCGGAACATTACAACTGGTTGTTATTAGTTGTTGAAAATTCTTTGTCACTTTTGACCTGATGAAGTTCCATATTTCCACCTTGTTTTTCACTTTCAAAGCAGAGAGGAGATGAGACAAACACAGTTCACGCACTAATGTGTGTTCATCTCCAAGCTTTGTCCTCTTCAAGCAACTTGTGGCTTCTTTTTCTTAATCTCTCATACGTTCTTTGGACATATTAAGTGGAATTGTTTTGTCCAGTCTTATGCATCTGTAAAATATTTAGTGGAATTGGTAATGTAAAGCTTGCACATATAAACCTATTCCATGAAGAAATTTGCACTGTTCTTCAGAAATCTGACGTTGGCAGGTCAATTGTGATGAAGAATGTACTCTTCGTGCCTCAGCATCAGTCGAGCTTGATTTATATGAGCTACCACCCTTACCACCCTTGGGAAGTGAAACACTTCCACATTCTCTTAGAGGTATCAGAACGATCAACCTATCAGGACGGTGAAACGTAAATATAAATAAAATTACAAAAAACGACAAACGCCTGAACATTTCAAATTACAGTCTCTTACAAAGGAATATTTAGGAGCGAGGTCTTTTCACTACCATTTTTAACAGTTCCCCTGCTCTTTAATTAATTTGATTCCGATTATTTGAATGGTTCAGTAAATACTTTGGGAATTATAGTAAATAACCTACATAATAATACTAGATTTAGTAATAAAGTAAATACAGGAAATAAAATAAAGTAAATAAAGTTCTGCAGTTTTTTGTTATACCCGGCGTCTCATTTTTAAATTAACATGTTGTGAATCAAAGATGTTTGAGTTCATATAGAAAAAAATGCCTATTTATGAAATTATTGTAAAAAATGATTGTAATGATTGTAATAGTCGCTTATTTTTATAATGTTGCAACAACAAAAGAAAATTTATGTAAATGAACACTTTGCACACACATAAACAAACAAACAAACAAACACACACACGCATGCACGCACGCGCACACACACAAACACACACAAACACACACACTGTTCTTTTTAATTAACCTCTACGCAATGTGGAATAATATATGTCTAAGTGTGTGTGTATTCTGTATAGTACACACAAAAGTACCATTAACAACGACGGAGGCGGATTTGTAATGCACAGTATTGTCAGTTGACTGCATTCGCAACATGCGTGAGCTCACTCTGCTCCGTGTCCGGTGTGTTTCTTCCTGTCAGGAGCACAAGCATCTGCTCAATCAAACACACAGGAAGTGAAAGTACTAGTAGGTTGGTGGCGACTGACGTCAATGAGGTTAAGAGGCCTGCGGAACAGGAACCAAAACATCCCACAATCCTTTGCCCACCTTGTTTTAGCTGCCGACTCTGAACGGCGGTGAAATCACATAACACACTCAGGCTAAATCTAACATTCAGAATAAACACACATGCTACACATCTGTACATTTTCTATTCATACATTTTAATTACTAAGAACATTTATTGTTTTCTATATAATAACAAAAAAACTGTGCATGACATTTGTGCTCAATGTCCTCACACCTTTAGGAAAAACAAAAAGCGCAGTATTGTGGAATGGTATATTATTCATATCTTTACACACACTACATTTCTTTATACAAGGGGACACTTTCATTTTTACCAACAGCACGAAAACACACAAACATATGTGAAATAAATAATTGGACTTGAATAAATGCTTGTTCACAACCATTCAAGAAATGTAATGAATTTTAATAAAGCTGTGAGCAATCTCTTTGCCCTTTATAGGAAGTTCGCTCTTCACCACAAAGAGTGTTTAATTGCTGCACTAAACTCTTCTGATGAAAGTCCTTGTGGTTTATGTGTTTTTGCGAGTGAGAGGACAAACATGCACGTTTTAAACCCATTCACTGCCAATCCTTTTATGAAACCATAGGAGAGGTGAGTTACGAGGTCTTAAAAAGTTTCATCTTTGTTTTATATAAATGTTTCGTAAAAGAATTCATCAATGTTGCCCAGACAAAATGATTTACGAACAATCCAAAAAGTGTCTCTTTTTTCCTTAAACATTATTTTTGTAAACAAACGAAAAAAGGTCTGGATTTGTTACACCAAGCAGACAGACTGCACACCTGCAGCTAATTCTTGAGTCTAACTAGCTGATGTCACGCACAGGCTTAGCAGACAGACCCTGTCAGTCTTCCATCAGTGATAGTAAGAACAAGCTGCCGAAAGGCCTGAAGCTGATTTGAAGTTCTTACCTGACAGGCTGCCCCTAGTGACCGGCGGTTGAGCGCTTATTGGTGATCTTCTGTTAAAAGAAGCAGAATAAATGGGACTATTTAGAAACACCTCATGACAGATGCAACTGAAGCAAAGGTCAAAACTTTTGTATAGATAATTTCTAAATCCAAACTCATGTGTGTCAGTTCTGCCCTCTTGTGGCTGCATTGTACATTGCAAATCTTATAATGATTTGAAATATAAACGCATTAACATGTAGTGTCAAGGTTGTGGTTCCATACACACAAAAATTGCCATCAAAAGGATATTGTGATTAAATCCCAAATTAAAAAATTGTTTTTTTTTAGCAATAAAACCGATTGAACATGCTGAATCTACAAGGTTTTAAGCGTTTCATGGCATTAATTGCGTTACGTTCAATTTGATCTTTAAAATACTATGCGCTTGTTTTCTCTTGTACACCGCTGTGAGTCAAGCTACTAATTTGAATTTGTTGATTAATATTAGCTTTTTGCTAAAACATTTCTCTGTGCTGACATACTGTATTCACTGCATCTTATGCTGCCAACAGTCACATGCAGAAGCACAACAGTATTGGAGGAGTGAATCACAGCACATTCGCCAGTCAAACTATCAGCTATTTACATCTCTTATCAAAAAATGTTTGGAGAATAATTAGCACTTACTTGCTGGACGGGCACGGGACATTCGTAAGGACGGTGAAATTATTCCTAACAGTGCGCAGACTTGCAAGTACCTGTTACACAAATAAAGAATCTTGAAGGTACAGTATCTTATAAGAAAATGTGCAAGTTAATTTAGGATCCCCTCTTTCACGATTCAGCTTTCGCTGTAGTGCATGACCTTCTCAAAAAGACAAAAACAGCATTTGTGAAACCCACCTGAGCAAAAGGAGTAACGATGAGGTCTTCACTATGTCTGAAAACCAAGAGGGGAAGAAAAATAAGAATCAATTAGAAAGCACACTTGAGTTCCAAAAGGCCACGTGTCGAGCCAGAGATCTATTATGCAACAGAATGGAACAGATTCACTGATATCTGTGATTTATTGGAGATCCGCTCATGAATCTCTACCTTTCAAACCTGTTCCGACGCTGAAACATGTCGGAGCCTGTTGAGTCTGAAGAGTGTTCGTGAAAAAATGGATCTGAACTTTTTTTTTATTACATTTTTCAGCAACGAGTTCCAGGTGACGCTAGTGAACTGTCTGTTCTTGCAGTAAGTTTTTTATGGACAACAGAATCTTAATTGTACAATGGTAGAAAAGAAAAGAAAATCAAAGAGAACAAGCGATAACTAAGAATCATACCAAACATTTGAAACAAACAATGGTGCGCTCTTTAAAAGATAATCCAACTGTTGTCAAAGATTTTCCTTTAGATAATTAGAGTAGATATATTAACAATATTAAGGAAAAGGGAATTAATTATTTTTCATTTTTGATTTAATCTTCTGCACTCTTTGAAATGCAAATTCAAGGGTGTATTTTACAGTACAAACACCATGAAGTGTATTTTACGGTGTGTATTTTACATTACATACACCCTGAATTGTACAGTATTTTGCAGGCTGTATTTTACAGTAAAAAAAACATGCTGTGCTTTTTACGGTGTGTATTTTACAATACATACACAATGAAGTGTATTTTACAGTACATACATCTTGAAGTATATTTTACGGTGTCACCCGGAAGTGTATTTTACAGTATACATTTTACAATACATACACCATGAAGTGCATTTTACGATGTCTATTTTACAGAGCGTATTTTATGCCATTTTCGCCTGAACTCAAGTCCGTAATATTTAAGGCAAACTGATTACGAGACTGAAACTGAGAATACGTTCATTGTAAACACAGTCATTATGATTCTTTGCTTAATCGTCTCTTACAGTTGTTCTCCAACCAGGGACGAGTTCCGGGAGGATTTGGGCGAGAGGTCGTAGTCACTGTCCGAGCGGTAAAGGAACGACTCCCGGCGCTGGCCATGACCCGCCATGCTGGGGTGCAGAACCAGACCGGATCCCGGTGACACTTGAAGGTCCAGAGGACTGCAGCCCATAGATGGACCATTCTCCACCTCCAAACTGATCAGACACACACATGAAGGATCACATGAATAATGGCATTGACACGACCATGATCCATCAAATGCCTTCAGTTGCGTAAATATTGTAAATCACAGGCTGTGTTTTAATCATATGTTGAGAAGTTCAACAGAAAAGCGCGGCATGAGTCATTGATCTACACAGTGGAACATGAAAAGCTCCAAAGGCAGGAATAAAACTGAATGAGTCAGTGTAGGGGCAGATGCGCTGGACCATCGAGAAGTAAATAATGCCGTCAAGCCAAGAGCTAATGGAAAACAACATTGAACAGAGATGAAAAGATTGATGCTGAACGACAGAAGAGAGGATTGTGGAGAACAGGTCACAATTGATGCTTTGAAGAAAAGGTCTTTCAGCTGCTTGTTTCAGAAGCAAATAAGCGACTGAGCAATTAATCACAAAGAAAGAAACAACATCACATATCATTGTAGATATGTGTACCTATATATTAGACACAAATTGGCCATAGATGTACATGAGTGTGTGTCTGTTTGTCCCAAACTGCGAATGGTTGACAACCACACGAGAGTGTTTATCCAGTGTGTGTAGCCTCAGGAACCCAGAAATGGAAAATCTGCCGCATTTATCCACATATCCTTTAATTCTCCCATTTAAAAGGGAGAATGAATGGATAGATATTTATACTCTAATAGGAATTTAATTAAATGTATATACAGTACATATTATAAATTATAAATCATGTGTGTGAGTGCATGTATGCGTGTGTGAGAGTGATTTAATGGCTAAAAATGTTGCAGGTATTAATAATGTGTTGGTAGTATTACTATGTGACAACTGAAAAAAACTTTACAAAAATAGGCAACAGAGCAATGTGGTTAAAAGCGACTGGGTGAAATGACATTGGGCTTTGTTCCAGAGGGTTATGAAAAGATATGGAAATGGCGGTCAAAAAACTTGTGCTGTGTAAAAAGAAGTGTGTGTGTGTGTGTGTGTGTGTGTGTGTGTGTGTGTGTGTGTGTGTGTGTGTGTGTGTGTGTGTGCGTGTGTCTGTGTGTGTGTGTGTGTGCGCGCACACAGCAAGTTACTTGAAAATTTGCAGCATCATCATGAGTAGCATCTGGAGTCTGATTTTCTGAGGAGAATTCAAAGAGCTGAGAACTTCCAAGCATTGGCAATCAATTTAACCGGTTAATTTAAATGTTTGTCCTGCAAAAATAATTTCTTCATTTTGGCTGTTTTGTGGAACTCAATAATTTCACAAAAAACTTTTTGTTTCACAAAAGATGTAACCTCAACCCATTCAACTATTCAAGTTCACTGACTGTTTTGGTGAAACTTCGACAACTAAATTTAACTTAAACATGCTATGTAGAAAGATGCTTTTCTTTTAAGTGGAGGTGATATTATTCAAATTTAAACAAGAAGCTGTTTCAATTATTGACTCTAATGCATTGTACCTCACTTTATCAAAGCACACAAGTAAATGTTACTTCCTAAATGTGAATTTTGAATTACTTTTAATGTAGCCAACTTTTTGCTAGCATTAATAGGCAAAATTCAAAGAGAGCATGTCATTTAAAAATGCTTTACACGCTCCTTTCATACAACAAAAACCTCAATGCAATCATCAAAATGAAGAATCCCGAGGGCAGACGCATTTACAGCTGGAACTTTGAAAGAGCAAGATTTAATTTGAACCAAGGACACGAAACGTGAGTCACAAACACAGGTTCTTACCGGGTGTGAGACACTGCCACTGTGAAGCGTCTGCGTTGGCGAACAGATTTATTCACCAGCAGCTTTCTGAACCTGCCTGGAGAGTTCTGAGACTGAAAGTCAGGCCGAGAGTCCGTGTCTAGTCTTATCTCTATTCCCGGTTTGTCGTTTTCCTGTTGTAAATCCATAATGAAGCTTCAGAAGCAGCTGCTTTTAAGTGAAAAGCCTTCAATTGAGCGCCTGGAACTGTGTCGTTCTGGATCTCTTTTACATTTGTATGTGAATCCCACAGCTTTATCCTTTCATTCTCCCCTTTACTCTACTTGTAAGGTCGCTGCCCAGCTCACACTCCTCTTTCACGAGCTGTCTTCCTGGAACTTTCTATAACTTTCACTTGGCTGGTGTGGGTGCAATGATCCCAACACAGAAACCAAGGTCACTGACTCTGCCAATGCAGTTTTTGTAAAGCATCGTATGAGGTGATGTGCACTGAGTTATGTGTTGTCACGTCAAAATAAAGTCGAATCCAGTGATTCGATTTTAATGCAGTGAATTGTTTCTGCCAGGTTTTTTTTATTCAGCACACTGGTCAGAATCAATATCACAATCTTTCTCAGCCACAGAAGAAGCGTTTTTTATTCTCATTATTACTAGTTAATTATAGACCAAATACACAGTTGTTAAACGGTAATGCTATGGTAAGACCCTACATTTTAAGCTAATTAAGGTATTTAATTAATTAAAATTTCACGACAAAATAATTAAGGTGTTTAATTAATCAAGGTAATCTATTGCTGTTCTTCCCTTTTTTTAGGTAGAACATTTGAGAGCTGCTTGCAATTTGTTTGTTATTTAAGGTTTTTAAAAAAATAAATTCATTCATCAAGTCATTTTTTATTTCCTGGTTGTCTGTCTTTGTTTTTGAATGATGTGACCATTGTGTCTTGTTTGTTTTGTCGATTTGCCAGTGTGGTCATTTTTAGTTTCCCTTTGTGAATTTTAGTTTATTTGTTTTAGGCATCAACCCAAAAAAGAACATCTTGATGCAATTGGATCTGTTCTCCAGTTTTGCTGTACCCATAGCTCTGACATAAACATCATGTGACTAATTATTATTGCAGAAAAAGAATGGCTTAAATAAATGACCTATCCTGAAAAAAAGCCCTAACACGTTCTCAGTTTCCCTCCCGTCACAAGTGATGATTTGATTGTTTATTTACATAATTCAATGTCCATTCACTTGCATCTAGATAATTTTTACCAATCTTAATCAGTGAAAATGTTGTATTGTTTGTACTTTCATATAACAATACTTTTTTAAGTTTTGATAGGACAAAAAAATAAAATAAAAAAATCACAGATCAGTTAGATTATGGATCATAGGCAATGTTTTTTTTTAAATTAGCACAAAACAATTATTGATGAGCACAAAACAATGAGTTTTGAGAAAATATTTTGGAGTTACAGAAGTTAATGCAATTTGTTTTGGTAAATAATAAAAAAGAATCTGCACAATTTAACAACAGATACAGATACAGGCTTAAGCCACTAAATTATGTTTAGATAACTTAATGCTAAGCAAATGGGTCATCACAGCTAGTCCTGTCATTGAAAATTAAATAAGACTCTTCACTTACGCCTTATTCATACGCCTTATTCAGCCCGCGGCCATCTTGAATCGAAAACGAGGCTGTGAGGGATAGCGGTCTTGCAGCGCCTAATCAAAACAACAGGACACGGCTGTGTAGACTACAAACTTATCTTGTATTCATCCTCTCACAACTAATATTGTCGAGTCCTGGGCTGAAGAAGGATCCAGTATTTCCAGGAGTGTCCTCTTGACGAGTTATATCTACGATGTTGAAGGTAAAAAGAGACGTTTTCGACTTTCTTGTGAGGTTAGCTTTAGCTTAGCATGCTGCATAGAGGATTGCGATAAAGCTATTGGATTTTTCCTAACTGGTTTACAGTGAAGAGACACTAAGCAGACTGTAGACAATGTACAAAGCAAGTTGTTTTGGGTGGCAGAAATATGGGTTATTGTATTTATGTTAGTAGAGTGTGTGTGTATATATACATATACACATATTTACGTGTGTGGGTGTGCGCGCATACCAACACACAAATGTATATATTATGCAAATAAACTATAAGCACCAGAGAAGGAACACAACTTACCTTTAGCAGTTAATTAATTTCTTAAACAGATAGTTAAATTAAAACCACTTTTGATCATAACTTGCTTACAGTATTGTTTTTATACTTATTAAAAATGTAAATATAACAAATACATGTTTTTTTTTCAAAATGTAAACGTGAAACTGATTAAAATGACATGTATATGTGTCTGCGTAACTGAATAAAATCACAATTTTGATATTGTATAACCACTTGTATCAAATCGTTTTTATTCAAATACAGTGTCTACACACACACACACATTGAAACATTCAACATAACTGATTCAATTTTCATGTGCACTTTCTGGAGCAAATGAAATGTTCACTCAAAACAGTGAGCCCTGGAAATTTGTGAGGATGGCACACACAGTCCAGAGCTGATTTATAGAACCAGGCAATGAAAGAGGAATCGCCCGGTCGAAATGTGATATTCCTTGATCCGTCAAATGGCCCGTTCAATGTCGTAAGAACGTTGAGTCCAGGTATACAAAGACGGGACCGAAATTTCCACGAGTTTTTCTGTTTCAAGTCAATGTTCTTGAAAAATACTTCGGGGAGAAATGTTTAGAGCACATATTGTGTTCTTCATAATCTATGCAAAAAATGAGACATTAAGTCAGGCACGTCCAAAGTCCGGCCCGGGGGCCAAATGCGGCCCTTAATCAAATTTTGACCGGCCCGTGACTTGGTTCATAAAATGAATGGAATACGGCCCGCGGCCAGTGTTCAGTCCCTCCAGGATTTCACGATTGCGCGATCGCGCCAATTTATGCGAATTCAGCGAAACCCTGCGATTTATTTGCGACCTTGCAATTTCATCTAATCACCGCAAATTTACCGCAAATTCGACCAATCCGTTTGGGCCGTCACAGCACGCAGCAGTGTTTTCGCACAGAAGGTCTTCATTATAGTGATGGGAAGTTCGGCTCTTGTCATAGATTCGGCTCTTTTGCCTTGTTTAACTCTTTCAAACGCTCTCGGAGCGGTTCAGCGCGAATATACAAAAATGTGTATATGTATATCTTAAAAAATTTTTATCCGGCCCCTTTGTCAAATGTTAGAATCCAATGTGGCCCGCGAATCAAAAAGTTTGGACACCCCTGCATTAAGTAGTAAAAGAAATCACATTTAGCTGTATGTAAACAAAGCTGTATATAAACACGCTCACGTTAGAAATTAGCAATTAGTCACAGGCTAGTATCCTTTTTTAAAACTAATGCAACAATAACCTACCTGAAAGTTAGGTCCTGTGTACCGTCAGGCTTTAATAATCCAGGCTTTCTGAAGTTATTTGTCCTGTGGAAACTTGTGAAATGATAGTTTGTGTTTATTTTTATGGCGGAACGATCGGCATCCCGGTACAAAACAATACGCTATAGTGGACGCTTTGGATCGCTATCCCTCACAGCCTCGTTTTCGATTCAAGATGGCCGCGGGCTGAATAAGGCGTAAACTGAGATTAACTCAGCTGAGATTAATAACTGAGATTAATATTTTTCTTTTGTTGCTTTTTTTATCATGTTAGACACACACTTTAAATCGAACCCAAGTGGCCACAGGAGACATTCATTTATATTCATTTGGTGTGAAAACAGCAGCAACCGATCACCAAAGACAGATGGCAGTATTAGATTCACAAACCGCATTGAAACAGTTTTAGCTAATCGGTAAAAAATTGATTGTACTGCAAAAAATGTAACTTTTTTTGATGACACACTATTATTCTGCTGTATATGGCTGAAATGACAACGGAGACTCTTTGACTTTCACTACTGCAGAATCAATCTGACATAACACTAGGGGTTCACAACACCAAATATTTAGCTCCTATACAAATCCTACTTATGCACGTTCTCGATGAAACATGACATCAGTGGTTGCTACTGGCGTGAAGCAGAACAAAACTAAGCAGACAGTGAGACATTTAAGTAGAGAAAACAAAAGGATGCATGTTGTCATGCAAAATCCAATGTCATGCCACAGTGTAGACGTCTGTCGGTAGCGACAAACCAGATTGATCACCACTGTCAGACTGCTCAGTTTATTGGACTTTTTGTTGTGTGGAGTTTGCACTTTGCATGTGTGGTTTTCCTCCCGCTGTCTAACAATTGTTCAAGACAATTGTCCATAGGTGTGAGTGAGAATGCAAATGTGTGTGTCCTGTTTTGCGATTGGCTGTTCGAACCAGGGTGTATTGGTTGGCCACACCTTCAAAACTAGTTTCTGGCATTTGCTTCACAAAAAAAGCAAACAGTTCAAGTACTGAATAGATGGATGGTTTTACAAATGTACATTATATTTACTCATCTCGCTAGATTCTTGAGGGTTTAAACTATTTGACAAAAAAATACGTTTGAGTTAAACACTTTACTCACCCATCCGGGGGAACCGGTGTAATGTCTATACGTGGAGGTGTAACAAAGCCAAGTGACGTGGGCCTGGAAACGTAGTCTTCTTGAGGACTCCGGGCCCTCTCTGCCTGTCTCCATGACAACGGTGGCAACACAAGGGTCCCTGAGTGTCGTCTGGGGCCTCGCCAGAGATCCACACCCAATGTAGCTCCAGAGGAAGTGTAACCAGAGGGGTCCTTGCTCTCCTGCCATGGAAAAAACAAGGCAACAATTCACAAACGCAACAACTTTCAACAAAAAAAAACAAAAAACATAGATTATCACTACGAGGTTGTTTGATAACCAACAAATGCATTAGCTACTTAATGGTCACCTATTCTAATGGATATTGCAGGTGTATTTATCTATGATTTGTCATTGTATGATGATCAGTATAAATAAACCATTGTGAATTAATTGGAATAATAATATTGTTCTGTCCTGAAATATGATGCTCTCGTAAGTATGATCGTAAACAGTTATAACCTTTGTTTACTGAATGTTGCATTACTACAATTACTGAGCGTTTTATTCAATCAAAACCAAACGGGGTTTACCTCTGGAGCCTACTAAACCGCTTCTCGTACTGTCAAATCATATAAAATTGAAGGCTCAAGAATTAACTGATAAATTACTTCTTGGGAGTACTCGTTGGGATTTGTCTAGTGTGACTCTTTACTCAACAGGCTACATCTTTTGAACCAAACAGTGGGACAAATACTTTTTTATAATGTTTTTTTTTGTCATACCTTGACAGATTTGCTATAAATCCCACAATTTCTGCCTGTAGATATATTTTAATTTAACTTTACTATTTCAATTCTTGGCCTTTTGCAAATTAAAATACTGAGCATTGATCTAAATGTATAGTACCTCTAGTATTCTGTATATAAAGGTTTATTTCACATTATTTAAGTATAGTTAAAATATTCATTTGACTTGTTTGTTATGACATGCTTGTGTGAGAAAGTTTATACAGTACCTTAAAACGTAATATTTTTTAACCAGTTGTGGTTGTAGGAAAAAGCGTCCTTAGACGCTTAGAGTGAATGATTTCCAATCTCTCATTTAGCTACAAGACGGATACAGAAGGCAATTTTATTTTGTACGACTCCAGCATGTTGACTCAGTTGCTGACAGCTTTTTATGGATACAGCATGTTTAATAGCCGGTTCCTTCTCTGTGATTGCATATCACTGTCCGAGTAGCTCTGGACAGCATCTTTTTTTAACAGCCAGTGAGAAGGCAGAACAAATCATCAGGAAATATGTCTAGAGCTCAGCTTAACTTGCCAGAACAAGGGAAGGTTACCAGGAATTCCTCGAGCTGTGCTCTTTTAGAGCCAAGATTGCTACTATAAAGGCCGTCTAACTGATGAGAATTCAGAGAAAGAAGCCCAG
>SOMO01000036.1:1997321-2009485 GCA_028128575.1 Paedocypris carbunculus | reverse complement strand
CTACAGCAATATAAAAAATGTATACACTATTGTATAAGTATACACAAATGTATACTGTATTACACAAATCTTTACATGTTTTTACACATAAAAAAGCCCTAGTTCCAATGCGAGACATCTTAGAAACAACTCTTAGAATGGAATCATAGGTCTGTCTATTATGAGAGGAATAATGGTTTTACTCTAAGCCCTGCAGTTTGGGGAAACAGCTAATGCAGGAATCAATAAAGGCCTAACAGCACTCCTAACAGTCCAATGAGTGTCTGACAGACTCTTTCAGAAGGCAAACAGATGGGCAGCATGTCCTCTATGTTCCCCTGCGTTCCTGTGGTCATATGCCTCTGAGTCAATGAGAGTCGAACAGACAGGCAGACAAAGCCTCGGCTTGTGCTGGGCTAACGCAGGCTGTCAAAGTGACGTACATTTGTGTTCTGCACATTACAGTTTCCAGCAGATCCAACAATGATTATATATGCATATCCGTTTATAATTCTGATAGTTTTACGTATATTGCAGATGGCGTTGAAATTTAATAATAATAAATCTGCATTTAACCCATCCGAACAAACTCATCAAGGTCAGGTAACAATCTGTGTGCTCAGATTTTCTCTAAAGCCTTGGCGAACACAGTTTGGGGTTATAATTTAACCCAGAGTAATGCTCCTGAATCCATGTGACATTAAAAAGTCAATAACACATCCACTGTGACTGTGTTATTCTGTTATATGTTTTCATGCAGCAACACAATACGGAGTGTGAACAAGCACCTGACACTAAACTATACATTTTTAATGAAGCTCAGAGGGGGTTTATGATTTGTTCTTTATTTCGACTATATTCTCA
Organism: Paedocypris carbunculus; assembly: GCA_028128575.1. Classification (NCBI taxonomy): domain Eukaryota; kingdom Metazoa; phylum Chordata; class Actinopteri; order Cypriniformes; genus Paedocypris; species Paedocypris carbunculus. Next base: position 2,008,642 of record SOMO01000036.1, on the reverse strand, counting down.
CTGTATTTCATCAACACGTTTGAAAGTGAGTAAATTGCCAAGAAAATGTCAGAAAGATGATTTCTGAAATCTAGGAAAGTAATTAACTATTTTGAATAGAATAGCTGTAGATAATGACTTTAAATGCTTTAAAAAAATGTATTTGAACAAATTCAGTGAACATGAAGTGCAAATCAAAATATATCATGCTCTGTTTTCATGCTCAAATTATCAGAATTTGTAAGAATCTTTCATAATTTATCCAGCTATTTGGATCACAATTCTGCTACGGTCAGAAAAAAACCCCACCTAAATCACAAACGCGTGGACATCATGGAAATATAAACCTATTGAGCAATCTCAAATATCCTTTGAGTAGATATCAGATGGCCTTGTTCTGGAAAGAGGCTGAATTAACTGTGATAAAAGGGCTGCCTCCATGAACAGGTTTTTTTCTGTGTGGATGTTAATCATATGCCGGAAAGGTTAGTGTCAAGCTTTCATTGAGTGCTAGTCGAAAAAAAAAGGACATTCAATTTCCAACAATCAATGTTGTGCTCATTACTTTACTTCATTGTGCGTTTATACTTGCAAATGAACCAAGCTTTCCTAATTCCAACTTTGGTGCATGTTCATCGTGAGGCAGTCACTGAATCAAAAACATTGTTGAAAAGAACCGTTAAAATGATGACTTTCAGATTCTTAAAGATGCACTGAACGAATGAATTTTCCAAATTCACACAAATTAATTCAAACAAATCATTCAATCAATACCAATGATCATTTTTTTGTATGCCACCATTGGGTCAACAAGAAAGTTATGTCACACTAACGGAGTGAAAGAAATATCAGTTTCCCTCGCTGGGCCATATCAGAGAAAGCAAGACCAACAGCTCTGCTCATTTGTATCCAACAAACACTACTAGTTGATTGTTACGTGCCCTAGTTTGTCTAGGGGCACTGGACAGGTAACATAATGTGAAAAATAATAAATAAATGGATAATTGTGCGTTTAAAAGGCAATGAGAGTGTTTGAACACCAAAAGCAAAGATCACCAGACACAGACACGGAACACACTCCCTTTTTATTTCACAGGCTAAATAAATTGGTAAATAACAAATAAAACACCCACTAACTTAATTAGAAAACTAAATATCCTACAAACAAAATGAACACCAAAAAGAAAACCAGCAAACTGAACACACTCACTCACTGACTTAACACAAAAACAGGAGAAAAAGGGGATCAAAGAAAATGGCAACCCACCTCTCTTCCGGGGTAATCTCCCACTTAACATACAGTAAAGTTTGGGAGTGGTCCAAAACGAAGGATACAGGGAATGAAACAATAAGTAAGGGGGGCACCACACACACCACAATGAGGGTAACAGTTTCAACAACAACGTTCTTTTCCAATTCACCAACAACTACTCCTCAGAGCACTACACACAACCCACCACCATCAACTTAAAAGTTTTATATTATGGCCTCTTCTCGATAAACCGCCCTGAGGTGCAGCTCATCAGCTCAGGCTGGGAGAGGGAGAGAAGCAGCTCAGCAGCTCATCAGCTCAGGCTAGGAGAGGAAGAAAAGCACAGGAGAACCACAACAGTAACAAAACGTCCTGGGACATAACACGATATACTCAACTAGCTTGATATGAATTATATACTCAACTAGTTAATCCCCCTATGGCAGCCACTGTATACTGTAGGCATGGCATTCACTCCCTACCGCTCTAAATGGTTTATCAGGATAGCTTGGAATGTACTATATAGTTTGACCAGCAGGTTTGAAGTTTTCTCTGCACTATGGTGATACTGAATCGGCACGTACACAGAATTCCATTCAAAATGCTGACCCAGAAGGCTAATCACAAAATGGTCCGTCCACTGGATTGGTTCGCTGAAATAGACAAATCTACACGTACTGCACTTTAATGAAATAATTTATTTAATTATATGGCGTCTTTCAAGGCCTTCAAGGTCTACGCAGTAATTTGTGCAGTTACTTGGGTAGGTTTCCTCCGGGTCTCCGATTAAAGTTTGATTGGGCCTAAAATTCACACAAGTCTCAAAACGGACCTTCCCACTGGGCTACTTACTGTGCAATCGTGTCTCACATCTTTCACATCTTGGTCCTCCCACTACACAGACGGTTTCTACACTTTGGGTGAAGCAGTACAAAGTCCTCCTGTCCTCCTTGTTCGAAGCATAAGCTGCACTTTCCCTTACAACGGCAAGTCATCCTAAAGCTAAATTAGCTCAACGACTGGCTGAAACTACCACCATTCATATACAACATTTGCCATCACAGCAACTTTGTGTTCAAGCACCAAAACTGATTTTAATTGAGACAATTGAGAACAAGAGTACACTCAATCTTGTTCAGCATATGTCTGTTTTCAGTTTGTCAACATTTCTTCACCTCAGGCCAAAGTGTTGGAGTGTCTGAAACTAGGGTTGCCACCTGGAATCGTCCCGTATTTGAGAACGAAATTGTGCGTCCCGTACGCCATTTGTCCTGTATTTGTAATCATGTCATGACGTCCCTCACGCATTTACTGAAGATTCTGCCTTCCTACTTTTGATTGGGTAACACTCGACACCATCGCTAGTTTGATTGGTCTTTTAACTGTCCAGTGAGGGAGGGCGTGTCTGTAAAGTGTTGGGGTTTTGGTAAAGTTAAAAATGGCACAAGCGGCTGCAAAAGTACCAGAGAGACTGGGAAGAATCAAACGTGTGGCTGTAGAGTGTTAGCGAACATGAGTATGAAGCAAACTGCAAAATTAGTTGGAGAGTATTCACCGTGGCTCACGGTGTCTGTCAGACGTCATACCTCAGGAGAGCAGCATTCACGTAATGACAGAGCCCAAAAACACCAAGCTACTGTCAGACAGTTTTTCATACACCAAGCCTCTCCCGAAGCAGACATGGTAATAATGACAGTGCAATTATAATTACCAAATATTTTATTTATTTATTTGCTAAATAATGGTTAAAATGTTTGTCACATTCTGTGAAAATGTCTGTGAAAATTTCATTTTTTGTAAATTACTGTTTTCTACTCGAAATAATGAACAGTCTGTTAAAATAATAAAATTATTATATTGAGATAATAATTGTATTTCATATTAATTGAGTAACACCATGTCAACAACTGAAATCACAGTGAAATGAATGGCTAAAATCAAACTTTATCTCATTTGGACAGTGATTTTCTCTCACTGTCACAAATAGTAATTTGTAACAATTCTGTAAAAACAATGTAAGTGGATCACAGTCTAATGTAATCAATGTAAGTCAGACAAACACATAAGCATTAATATAAACAACAATATTAAAAAATATTATAAACAACACAATGCCAATGAGTAAAGAAAATAAAACAGTAAATTATTAGAATTCAAATTTAGAATTTAAATAAAAAACTTCACAATCCAATGTCTGTTGCTATTTTATGTATGTGGAATGTCCATGTTTAGATAGTTGTTAAAATACAATTATCCATAGATAAGTCTATTGACTGAATGCATTTCAATTAAATACAGCTTATTTTAAATGTATAGGTGTTTATACTTCCCTGAAAACATTTTAACGTTAATCCCTGTATCATAAAATTATGTCGTCATGGCCACGCCCACAAAGTCCTGCCCCAAACGCCCCTCCCCCGCGTCCCTTATTTTTAGATATCAAAAGTGGTAACCCTAGAGTTTTGGACTCTGATCAAGCAGTTTCAGAGAGTGCTGGGCATCTGCTGCAGAGGTAGTGCCTATTCACTCCTACATTGAACCATGGACAGAGTTCCACTTCGCAAGTGTTTCAATCTACTCATCCCCTAGTCACGTTCCTACTTGGTGGAGTTCCCTGGGGTTCAAATGTTCAAGTTCAAGTTCTAAGCATTTGTAAGGCGCTTTTCACAGTTTTAACTGTCTCAAGGGTAGGTGATCAGATGTGTTGTGGTATTCACTGATGCATCCAGGATGAGATGGGCATCAGGGCATGATGAGTCCAGACAGTGGTCAAGTTCTCCAATGGTGAATAAACCCTCTCAAGCTGCATGCATTAAAATAGCTCAAGTCATGAATTCAAACACCTTCCTGTCGGGTCAGGAAATACTGTGACAGTGGTGTCCAAGGTGGCTGCATCTGGTTGTGAGGCTACAGGACCCCTAGAACAGTCCACCTTCTCAACACGGCCCCCCTGGCGGTAGATGCCCACTCCAGCAAAGAACTTATCAGCGGGAATGGTGACTTCATCTGCAGGTGGTGGGCCAGATATTGGGCTCATGTACTGATAACAGATCTCTTAGTATGCCAAGAGTTGTCCAACTGCCTGTTCTTGTTAGCTTTAACCAAAGCGACATTCTAGTAGACACTGTGGTCCATTCCGGGCCAAACCACCAGCTAAAGTATGCCTAACTTCCCACCAGTCTGATCCAATCTGATCCTCCTCCAGACACAATCTGGTGGATGAGGGGCATCTGTTAATATATACAGACACTGAATCTTAAAGATGCTGTTTTTCAAAGCAGCTTACACCACGTTACATCAGAAGATGCTTTCCCTGCAAATCAAACTCAATCCTGGTGTTGATGACATCATATCTAGTGAATAAACTAAAGGAAAGATGATTCACTGACAAAACATAATAGATTATAAAAATCAAGTTTAGTTATAGATTCACAAGCTTAACAAATTCACTTGAAAAACTCACTTTCTTTTTTCACATAGCCAGTATAAAAAAAAATAAAACATACTGGTAAAAGTGTAAACGGATAATATGGTTTAACTTTTCTACATTTAACTTCATTCAATTTTACTATTCATAATAACAGAATCGTTGCCAGTTGGCTTCATTAAAATCTCTTCTAGTGCGTAGCTTTTATTGTCTATTGTTCATGATTTCTGTGTGTGGTGAATTAGTAGCTTGTATATTTTTTTCTTGTCTTTTTCTAGGAATGAAAGACGTTTTATAATGGCATCCAGTTTCATAAAGATAAAAATGTAATTACAAATACAAGTGCAAATACATTCAAAGCATAAAAACAGATATTAAATTGGGTGCCCTGGTCTGTAATATTTCTATTAATACCTAAAAATGCATCTATGCACAACATAATTCAGAATATTTCTCGAGGATAAAATGTCTCACATCAATCGGTGTCACAGCCAAAACACTCCGGCTCTTCCTCATTTTTTTGCCGACAGCAGAAGCTCAGAAGATTCTTCTGTCTCCTGGGAATCTTCACCGGCATACAAATGGACTTCTGCTGGGAACAGTTGGCAGAGGAAAAGACACAAAATTAGCATACTTTTTCATCAAACCCTTGCTTGTGCCAGTCTTCACAAACATTAATCTCACTGTGTTGACATTGATTATTGATTACTATCTACCATGAAGAATTTATTTTAAAAGTTGAAATTACAGAAATAAAAAAAACAAGTTTGTTTCTTCTTAAATCCCTGTTATTTTAAAGGAAATTGATTTATTTGGAAATAAACGATAACATGGTAATGGTTAGTCCACAGTAAATGTCAAGTTGTCGAGTTGTATCTTTTATTTCTGTAGAATGATCTATTAAAGCAGCAAAATAGCAAATCAATTAGTAAAAACATCTGTGCTTAATGCCAAAAGCCATCAATTTTCAGTGGTGAAAATCTAAACTAGACAAAAACTAGTAATTCCTACAAAACTTTGTTAGCAGAGCCAGAAACAGCATTTCAGTGTGTGTGTGTGTGTGTGTGTGTGTGTGTGTGTGTGTGTGTCAGCTCGTCACGAATGCAAACTTGAGGTGAAAACCTGTCCTCGCATTGAATTTGCTTGTCTTCAGAATGGAAATGCTTTTTCACTGTTTTGGTGTGTTTTTCAAGGACTTGAGATGCTGTGACAATATATAGCCCATACAAATGAAATATTAAAATTGTCATATGTGTCAGGATGTAGTCACCATGTCCCTTTCCAGGCTGTTGAGACTGGTATTTTTGCAGAGCCTCAATCATATTTTTATCATCTCGTTTCTACAGCCATTTTTTCTCCACCCTCTACTTTACAGATTTTTCAGTAAATGTATTGATTTAGTTGTTGTGTCTGTCCTTCCTGATTCCCTTAATGAAACCTTTGTCTTGTCCCAGTGTTTCAGGTTGTTTATCTCTGCTGTTTGGTCATGTGATTGTGACTTTTTGTTAACATTTCAATAATTAAAAGCATCACTTGAGTTTTTGCATTTGGGTCTGTTCCTCCAAACCTTGACTTTGAGATCCCACTAGACATACAGAAAGCCTGATTAAAAATAGTGGGACACAGCTACTGTTACGATCCGGACGGTACAGGATGACAAGAAGCAGAGCAGAACATATGTATGACGATAACTTAGGTTAATGACTGAAAGGAAGAAGGCCCAGGTGAAGACTTTAATAACAAGACAGATTGATGAACAGGTGAAACTGATAACAGAGACAACGACTGACATGCTGCAGACAGAAACACAGGATCAAGGGACATGTAGTCAATGTCCCATGTCCATGGACAGACTTAATTTCCTGCTGATCAGAAGTCATTTCTTGAAACGATGTGTTCTGGTCTCGTATATTTCTGTGTCCTTATCAATCAAACATTTTGTTTTTCTGTTTTGAGAATTGCTTTGTTTTTCTCATTCAACCGGCTTCCGATTTCAAAGAATGGAGATTTATAGGGCACAAGAACAGTGATGGATGTCAGCAATGATCAAACATCCGACAGCTTCAAAAGTGAAAAACCAGCAGAAGATTGATTTCCCATTCCAACACAAGGGCAAATGCTTCATAGCTTCAACATAATCCTAGATCTGTACTATCTGTACACAACGGCTAAATTATGATTTTGATGTCACATGAAACCGTATTTTTAATGTGCACATACTTTAATGCAAAAAACCATCATTCCATCTAATGTTTGTGGGTCTTGGTTAAATGCTTAGTTTATAATAATAGCTATAATACAATAATTTCTACCATTAACAATTTAAAGAAAAATTGGTTTAAATTAAATTTTCGGTTTGTACTAACACTGTCATTTGTGCATTGATTGCTTATATTTTGATATGAATATTTTGTTTTGCAATAGAGTTTTAAAATGTTAATATTAGAAATATATACTTCTTTATAGTTGCTGTGGAGCAGCATTTTATCAGCAATATTTAATCTTTCCAGCACCATATTTTTGTAAGAAAAAACACATTAATTGTTTTTGATATTTTATACTGGGGCCTCAGTCAAAAGAGAAAGAAGTGGACTGGCCTTATTCTTTTACCTGGTGACCACATTTAGTTTTTTGGCTCATGTTTGGATGTGTACTGTTATTTTTTCTCATGTTTCTTGTTTATTCATTTATAGACGTGTGCTTATTTATACTGTTCCTCTCGCTGCTCTGCTGTTGTTAAATGCAATTTAACCGCTGTGGGACAAATAAAAATTAAATCATAAAAAGCTATTTTCATTTCATTTCAAAATTCAATGGCAATTGCTACCAATTCCTGTCAAATACAGGAACACACACACACACACACACACACACACACACATTGAATATCATATGAATTCATCAAATGTGACTTAATACAGCGGTGACTTATTTCACTTTGCCTATCTGTGTTTTTGCTCCAACCATCTCAAATCCAGTGGAGCCATGAGGAGCTGGTCGTATAACAGCTTGAACAATGACAGACTCAGTTTGGGGGTAAATACTAATTGATTACGAGTTTCACTGAACCCGAAAGACCGAATCGATTTTCCATGATGTGGCGTGACGCCTGTGACACACAATGACACATCACGACTCAACAGAGCAATTAAGAAGACAACATGGGTCACTGTGCTGCTGGGCACAACACCGGTTACTCAACGATGGTGAATTCCCTTAGTCTGAAAAATGTATATAATATGGTAACACACATAGAAATAAAAAAGGCATGATGTACATTGCAATCTCAGGGGTTTTAAGTTGTCCTACATTTGACAGATGATGTTTGACATGTGATGAGTATGTGGCAAACCCAGTGAACCGGGAAAATGAACAAACTTAATAATGCATATGTTTAAAAAACGTGTGAAAATGCACTTCATGGACAGAAGAAGCATTTTGTAACTGTTGCTGCAAAACAAAGGGAAAAAAAGGATGTGTTCAAAGGTGGAAAGCTTGACTGTACAGTGCTTACACACACACACACACACACACACACACACACACACACACACTTAATCGGGCATGACCCAGTGTAGGTTATGACCTATTTAATCACTTTACGTCATTTGAGTTTTGTTGCATTTTCCAGACAGCAAATCCATAAATCAATACGCTATAATGATATATTTATTTAGTAATTCTAGACAAATTGGTTCAATTTGACAGGACCACCTACGCATGTGTGTGCTGCTTTATAGTATGTCTGTACAATATATTCCTGTATAACAAAGTAAATGAGTGAGTTTTCAAATATGGCTAACACACACAAACCCGGAGCAGTGGGCAGTCTTAAGTCTGGTGTCTAGGGCATGTCGGGGTCAGTGTCTTGTTCAAGGACAACTTTGTTGTATAACCAGTCGGACCAGGATTCATACCGGCAACCTCTTGAACACAAGTTCAATTCCCCACCGCTGGACCACAACCACAAACTGCCTTCTTGATTTCTTAATACTAAAGTATTTTTGTTTTAATGTCTGTTGAATAAGACTGTACCAGAAAGGTGTTAGGTTTGATAAGGGTTATATTCCCAGGCAATGCATAACTTGACTGTAATGCAATGTGACATTGGATAATGGCATCTGTCAAAAGCAGAAATGCATTTAGGACATTGCATTTAGGATTTATGTGTAAATTACGTCCAACTGTAATTATCTCTACTGCCTTTACTTTGCACTAGGTGCTCCCGGGGGTCCCAGTTGAAGACCTGTGAATTGCAGTAATATCCTGTAGGGAAGGGCAATCACAAGCAGATTAGCTGATATCTGTCTTTGCCCAAAAGAACAAGCTCTTGTTCTTGGCTGTAAATAACATCTCTGTGGACGACACAGCCTCATGCCATGTGAAGCGAACTGATTATTGAGTCCCCGGAACACTGGGTGTAATTATTTACCATCACCATCTCTGTAAACCACCACACCACCTCATTACACAACAAACACTTCCTGTCTTGTTTCTCTATTTACATGAATTGCTTTGATTTCTCCTTTGTCCCAATTGATTGGATATTTATGTAAGAATTACATAATTACATATATAGAAACAACAGCTCACCATGTAGCACAGCGGTAGTTCAATAAACCAATGCTTTATTGTAACAAGTTTGACTGGAGCTTTGAGCTTATTCAGTTTTAATCTCAAAAGCACGACCCAATTAATAGATCAAGCTATTATCTGCCTGGTATCGCACACAGACCGATGGCAAAGAAAAGAAAAAGACACAAATGTCACAATTACACTGGAGCATTTAGAAGTTGCACTTATCTAATCATTCAGCATTTATCTAACGTCATGCTTTCCCTTGAGATTGAACCCATGACCTTGCGTTGTTGCGAACACCAACTCCACTGTTCTTAGTCCAACATTGATCAAGTTCAAACTCGGCAGCATTATTCCCAAAATGATCCAAGAACCATGACAATTAGTTGAAAAAATGATATAGCAGATGTTTGTTTTTAATTAATTTGNGTGTGTGTGTGTGTGTGTGCGTGTGAGAGAGAGAGAGATACGGAGGGAGAGAGAGAGAGCGAGAGAGTAGTGACAAGAATTAACCGAGGGCTTGGCAGAAAGGACCGAGCAGTGAAGTGCAATGTAATTCATTTGTCCTATTAAATTTCGAGGTGGCATGATAGCTGGACCTATTCCCCGGAAGAACAAAAACGTCAATAGGAAATTCCTGGAGTCAACAGGAAATATTGGTCCAGCCAAGACTTGGTCCTAAATTATTGTTTAAATAAAAACTCTGCCATGTTTAGTTTAGAATGGTTGTGGATTCAATCATAAATAAAAAGGCATACATTTAATTCGGTACTTTGCAGACACTTATCCAATTGCAATTTTCATAGGGGTTACATTACAGTTACATCAGACATTGTTTTCCCGGAAAATCGTCAGACTGAGCCACAATACTAGAAAGCTTCAAAGCCATTAGAGAAAGCTTAAAGATGTTGCAATGTAGAACGAGGCTAAAATGTCTAAATGCAGAACTGTTCAATGTGAATGTTCAGTGTTAAACATGACGTTCTCAAGATTGATAAGATTTAATTTAATTGTTTGTCCTTAAATAAACGTTACAATAAACTCAACCAGCCATGTCACATGTTGCAATACAAGTTAAATAACAAAAATGTATTGTGCAAATATGTAATAAAAATTGGGAGTGAGTTAGAAAACAGTTTTTATATAAAGTATGACAACACAAATTCGTATTACGAAGCTAATAAAAAATCCACGATGTGCGCAGACTCGATGTGAGCAATCACATTACCCCGACAGCGTGCCTGTGAAATTTGCATAACGTTAATTAATATTTATGAGAATGAACAGCTTTCTCACTTTCCATAGAAATTCTCGAGGGACGAGTGTACGACAATAAAGTTCGAGCTTATGGAAATCCTTTCGTCTTAACCAACACGTGATTAATCAAGAATGGGTATTAAAATGTTAAGAAACAGTTCTGAAATTAAGCAACATTACGGGAATAGTGAGAACACCTCCACGGTTCACTAACGTGTGCGCGTGACCTGTGCATCACGCAAACTCGTCTTTTTCATTAGCCTAAACTGGATTGAACTTCAAATGACTTGGGATTCTTATTTAACCTAGACATATGTGCTCGTGAAATTGAAATGGTCTTCTTAATCTGTGCCGTTTTCCATACATTAGGCATATGCGCGCGCTCCCATGTCAACACATTAAACAATGCAACTTACATCAGCTCAGTCACGATGATTTGGGTGAATTCGTCTGTAAATCAAATGCTTAGAAAGCAACAGCACAATGTGTATTTTTGTCAATGAACTGCGCCAACCCAAGAAACGAGCGTGAAAACTTACCTCGAACGCACGCGCTGTCGAAATAGTCGCGGATGAATGACTGAAAACGGCGTGATCGCGGATAAAACAGAGCTCTCCACAGACCCCTCCTATCCTATCGCAAGTGTGGTCACCCATCACCAGCGGATGGGACAAGCCTCCTCCTCCCCCTCACCGGGACTCTGACGCGGATGCTGTGCTGTGATGCTCCGACCACCACCATTCCCGCCAAATCAACGATAATGGATAAGATGAAAGTAACCAAGAAAACAAAGAGTCACGGCAGAACATTACGGGCCCCTCCCTCCAC
>SOMO01000036.1:1978799-1989141 GCA_028128575.1 Paedocypris carbunculus | reverse complement strand
ACGAAGCCCATTGTCTGTCGAGAACAGAGTAGTGCTGCACTGCCTCATGTGCGTATATGTGTGCTTCACGCTGGAGCTAACCAGCTGTTTTTAGCACAGCCGGGCGTGACGTGAATGCTGCGCTGGGTCAGGACGTTACAGCGAGTATGAGCGACTGGGCAGTGGACGGCAGTGAGCTGGGCGGCGCCGCTGTTTTGTTGCTACCCTGAGGAGCAAGAGAGAGCATTACGCCATGCGGTTGTCCCGCGCCACGACCCTCCAACGTGATGCCACTGGTTTGGCGGGGTTCCGCTACTGCCTTGGTTTTGTCTTGTACGCGTGTTTACGTGTGCGTGTGACTAAAAGTGTGTGCCGGTTCGGTGCTTGCGCGGAGCGTGAATGGTGTGGCGTGTGTGTGTGCGCACTGGTTGCGGGCAGCGGAGTCCTGTGTTGAGCAATTGGTCGATTTCTGTTTGGTGTTGGGCGCGGAGCACGAGTTACAGTGTGTATTACCATGTGTTCCTGATTAACTGAGGGTGTGGGTGAGTGCTGGTGATGTGCTGTGTGACCGTGTGCTGTAGCCACCAATCGACTGTCCGGGTGAGCCGTGATGCCGGTGTAGTGCGTACGTGTGTCGGTATGTCCTTTTTTGATTGGTGTCGGGACTATTTTACCCTACTAACGTGTGCATCAAATTCATTTTGTACTTTTGCTACCCACGTCTCTGTCTTTACTGTGTCCAAACAAATCAGGTTCAGGGAACAAACATGGATGTCAAGCTTATTTTCAATCAAACCTTGCTAGTTGTTGAATAAATACTTCATCATAGAATGTTTTGAAACCTTTGGTTGTAGAATATACTTGCTTGTTTTTTAGTTAGCTAAATGATGCGCAGCAGTAGCAAATGTCATGTTTTTGAACAAGAATGCAATCTAATAATTAATCTGAAAACCAGTCATGCTGCTTCCACAAAATTCTTTCACACACATTTTTCCAACTTTTGAGTTGATTTGTTGTTTTGTTTTGAAGTTATAGCCTGTCTTAAAAGTCGCAATTTAGGTTTCATCTCCGTTTAATCCTAAAGTACAAAAATACAAAGTTTTGATTAATAAGGAGACTTAAACGATTCATATGAAACTGGCTTGGTTTCAATTGGACAAGAACCACAGATTAGTTTGATTAGCAAGTTGGCACCAAAACGATTCAGGGGGTGAACAACATGAAACTTTACTGTAGTTTGCAGTATTGCCATGCTCCAAAATGCACATATTAATGCATATAAACATATGTGGGTTACTGCCCGTACTGTATATAGGTTACTAAAGTGTTACTAAAGAATTTCCCAAAGATACATGCCGTAGTCGATGAAATTGGCTAAGGCTCCACGTGACCAAGAAATAGATAAAGTGGTTTAACAGATTAATGAATTCATACAACCTTGAGAATTTAATTTGCGTAAGACTTTTGAAATCTATGGCTGAGAAAGCGCTCACACTCTTTCCTTTGATTAAAAGGAAAGCTGGAGGTGGAATTAAGTCAATAAATGATCCCAGGGTGCCGTGGTTGGCACAGGTTGTGCATCCGGCCTGGCTCTCAAGGTGTGTAAAGGGAACTGAGCTAATAAATGAGTTTGCACCTTTAACGCAACACATTCTCATCTGAAATCTCCAGCAGCGGATCCATGTGCCATCCTCCTGCTGTCAAACATCTTGGCTAAGGCATGGCCTGACTTCTGCTTTTTATAAGTTGCTTTCCTGTTCTTGTTTTATTCTTTCCTTTTTTCACTTCTACTTGCAGCAATCCCCTTTCCAATTGTTCGGAGATCTTTAATCCATCTTCAGATCGGCTTAATGCAGTGCGGCTCTAATAGGATCGGTGGTATTAACCTCAGGCACCATAACGCCAGCTGTCCCGGAGCCCCCTATTGGCCAGTGTGAAGCACAGGATGAGGAGGTGTGGTGGGAGTGAAGGAAGAGCTCTGGAGAGGGAGAGAACAGTGTATATGTGCCTGTTGATGGGGATGGACTCGTCTTGCAAGGAGTGACCCAAAGTGATTTTTCTTGGAAAAATATTTCTTCAGTTGTTCTAGTGCCATCCGCACGTTCTTCTGCTCCTCTCTGACTTCACCCGCATGTCCATTTCTTTCTTTTGCTCTGCATGGCTGATTGAGCGGGCTGTGGACAGGGAAGAGTCACAATGGCTTTGGGTGCGGTGTGGAGTCGCGTGAAGAATGTGTGCCAACAGAACGGCCTTCTCATCTTGTCGGTCTTGGCCGTGGTGGTCGGATGCCTGCTCGGGTTCTTCTTGCGCTCTAAACATCTCTCTGAGCAGGTCAGTGTTTTTATGTCATATTGAAGCCAAAGTTAGCTGTTATCAATGTCTGGGGTTCAGTTTGTCCCCGGCACTTTTTGACATGCAAACATGTTTTAAAGTGATCACAACCATTGTTGGTGGTTAATTTTTCGTTTTGAATTAAAAAAAAGCGTTTGAATGATTTATTATTATTATTATTATAATTAATAATAATAATATTAATTTATTATTATTTAATTTTTCTTGCCATCAAAAATAAATAAATAAACTTGAACTTGAAATCAACTTTCAGATTGTGATTTTTAGACATTGAGCAAAAGAAATGTAATTGTTGTGCTCGTTTAATTTTAACTGGTTCTTTTTTTAGTGACCAAAGTTGCTAGTGACTTTTGTCCAATGTGACTTTTGAAAAGTCCTGTAAAACATCACCCTTTACATTGCAGCAAGTTCTTCTTGAAAATGACTTTCATTGCATTCAAATGTTCTAATTAACAAATTTAACCTTTTCCTGAGAAAACAAATGAAGGGTAACACATCTGTACGTGTGGTGAGATGAATGATTCCTCATGAGTCTCATCCCTCGTTGTTGTCTCCTGATCTTCTAAGCGATGTTGTGATGAAGCATGACCATAACTGATTAAAACTCAAATGTGACATATATACATATGTATACAGTATATACCGTTCTGTAGAGTTCTGTAGATTATCACAGATTGTTGTCGATTTGGGATTGATGTTACTGGCAGATGGATGGGCACCGTGCCTGCTGCCTAAACATTAGAATGAGCAATAAAGTGCAACAGTGCCAGAAATAGACGGCAATTTGTACAAAATTAGGCCATCGATGTATAGGCAACAACTGATCCCAATGCTATTTTGAAACTCTCTAGGCCTCAATACGTCTTGTGTTTTTAAAAACAAGGTTTACCAGCTTCTAGTTTTGGACGTTTTCATTATTCAATATTTTTGATACTATACAATAACCAAAACATCAACACATTTCACTGTTTTCTTTTTTTTCTTGCCCGAAGAAGTAACACTAGATCAGTTCAGTTCAACTTTATTGACTATTAAAGGTAAAGAGTGAGACATGATTCAGAGCAATAAAAGATTTGTTTCTGTTTTCTCCCTGAAGGAAGTGAAGATTTTCCAGTTTCCAGGGGAACTGCTGATGCGAATGCTGAAGATGCTAATCCTCCCTCTTGTGGTCTTGAGGTAATTTTTTTTTTTTTATTTGTACTATGAGGAGAAATTCTTCACTTTTTCGGTTATGCTCATTTGTGAGATTGATATGGAAAGGATATCCTGATTAAAGCTTCTGTTTAATGCAAAACACTGTGCCTAATTCTTTCTTACTACCTGGTTGAGGCTTTATGATTTGTATACTTTGGTGTTCACTAGTCTGTGAAAACAGGACACAAATAAAAGACAAAGTTCACTTTGAGTTACTCAACTTAAACGTTTTAACTTAAATTTGTTTTGATTAGCATATTACTTATAAATTATTTAGTAAGCTGTAATGCAGTAGTAAAGTCTGTAGGGCAGAAAATAAACGATAATTGTGAAAACACTTGTTGATATGACAAATCTTGAGATGTGTTTTTTAAGTGAAAAGTGGCAAGTTTAAGTGGTAAATGAAAGTTGGAAAGCATCTACACCAAGAGTAATATGGTATATGGTTTCGAGCAAAGCATCTGTACATAAGAAATGTGCACATCTATTCCAAATTTCAATTAATAGAATGTTTAAATGTTTCATTTACTTTTTATCCTCAACAGCTAAATTAGCAGAATTGTTTTTAAAGTCTCATACTTGAAACTTCATACTTTCACTGGAAATCAAACCCGTTTCTTTTGGTGTTGTAAACACCTTCAATTCTGACTGAGCTACAGAAAAAAAAAATTTTTTTTTTTTTTTTTTTGTTTACCACTGATTTGAGCATCTGAGACACTAATGGGCATTAGCTGATCACCTTTACTTTGGTGCATGCTTCACAGGTACTAGCATAATCACATTTATGTCTGCAAAATACAAATACATTTCCTATAAATATAAACTAAGCCTTTTTGAGCAAAATAGGGTCTTCGCGTACTGGCCGAGTTTGTAAGCCATCTGCCAACCAGCAAGAGCAGAAACCAGATTAACTGATGAGCTACAATAATCACTGTGTGCATTTTACTATGACACTTGGCTTCAAAGGCCACACAGGCGAGCAATGTGTGAGATGGAGAGAGAGGAAAAGAAAGAAAGAGATTGAGAGATTACTTTTGATCATGGAACCTACATTTTTTACTGGTCATGGGGATGAAAGTTCAAGTCTGTTTGATTTTAGACTCCATTATGATATTTTGTTTTGTATGTTAGAAAACACGATGCTTTGATTTTGAGTTTTGCATGAAGGTGTTGACATGCTTTCTGATAATTTCTCTAGAGAGTTTAAAAAAAAGGGAGAAAAAGATTTGACAGAGTACTGAGCCTTGTGGTGTTCTGAATTTGAATATGTATCAAAGTAAGTGAACAAAAGATCGTTTACTTGGTCACAGTACACAATTTTGGAATACAGATGAGCTTTCCTAGTGAAGTTATGTTACTCTTGCTTTAAACCGTGCAGAAGTATTGAGGAACAAGTCAACTTAGTAAACTTAAGATTCGTCAATATCCATGATCGTTCCTTGTTCTAGCTAGGTGCTGAACCATGTCCCTCTAGGATCTTTCATTGTTTTCGTTGATGGTCAACCACAATGATGTCATCTATAAACTTAATTTTGGCGTTAGATGCATGAACAGCTAGGCAGTTGTGGATGAAAGGGGAATTTAGGATTGATTCCAAAACACATTATTGAGTAAGATCAGTTTTAGAATGATGGAGAAGATGTGGTCACTGATCAGAACTGAGGTTCGTTGGTTTAAGTAGTATAAGTGGTTTGTTGGTAATAAGTTCAGGACATATGCAGAAGGGAGGGTTTAATGACAAGACCACTATACTAGGTGATCAGTTTTTTACAGAACTAAAGTCAGAACAGAAACCAATAAATAGCAATATGACATGGGCTTTGTTACTGTCCAAGTTAGTCGGGACATTATGGAGAGCTGAGTTACTGGGTTCGTCAAGTCTGGGTTTGTGAAATCTAATGTTGTCGAGGAGTGTGTTATCAGGTGGGATAGGGAACTGAGGACAGGACAGATGAGGATAGTGATAAGTAGAAAGGTAAAGACAAAGCAAGACATTAATTCTCTTGTTAGACATGATGTCATAATATGTATGACAGTGGAAATCAAGGACAACTGTTTATCGCTCTGTCTCCTGGTATGACACGTTTAATATCTGATGTAACATACCGGTTTGTTATTACTGTTTTACGTGGACTGACTTTATGGACCTCACATGTTCCGAGTCTAAATCATATTCAAATCCCCATTTTCTGTCATTCAGGTTTTACTTTTAGTTCATAGATGATGCTCTGAGTGAGAATTGTTTTAAAAGCAGTCTGTTTGAAAAATAAAATTTTTGTTGCACAAGGAACAATCCACATTTTTTTTTCTTTTTTTTCTGCCGTCTTCTTAAAGAGAAAATAGGATAAATATGTTTTGTAAGCATAATTCAAGTTTGGATAAGCTCTTGTTTTTGCATGAGCTGAAATGGTTTTTCTGGATGTATTCAACGACTGAATGTACATTTATGATTAAGTCAGGAACTTGGATTTCAATGTCCAGTGTTCAATATGATAAGAAACCATCCATCCATCCATCAAATTCCTCAAAAATAAGACCTAGCTCAAAATATGCAAAAATTGGCACAATAAACATCTAGAATACTACATCCCGGTAAATGAGAATTGAGAATCAGCAGTGTACAAACACAAACAAGAAGCTCTATAGCTCATATAGTTTAAACCAACTATATTTTCAGCTTCATTGCCCCAAAAAACATTTTTGGATTGCAAAGAAATCCCTATAAGCAACCTAAGAGTGAAAACAAAACTGTCCGTATCTGAGGCTTTTTCAAGCAGAAAAATTTAAAAGCTATTAAAAAGCAATTGCTGCTAAGGGTTCAACTTTATAGAGGGAAGCTTCACAAAGTTTGGAGTAACACATTTCTGTTTGGCCCGTCAACAAAGCTAAACAGTGAAGATTCACCATTCTAATTGTGAAAATATAGGTTAATCGCTGAGGTTTTGTGTATGTCTGAGCTACAATACTAAAGAATAATGGCTCAAGATGGATTACTAGATGAATACTGAATATTGCTGGAGGAAAATCCAAGGAGATGTACTTAGACCTTCTAAAATTACAGCAATCCAATTTTTTCCCATTTACATTTCAGTTCTAGTTTCACAGTCGAACTCCCAAGGTTTATTTAGATTAATATTACATAAAACAGCTTTTACTTTTCTATGAACCCGTTTTTAGCAAAGGCATGCATCCATCCTAGAGTATTTGATGGGGATAAATCCATAGCATCGGTAATCTCATGAAGATCTTCTGCTTTTTTCTAGTAATTTTCAATTACTGAAATCAGGGAGACAAATATTCAAAATAAGTTCTAAAAAAGTTGCATATGGAAATCCATATCTAAAAAAGAAATGTCATCCGATTGCGTTAATCTTGATTATTGTGGTTGGATGAGAAGTATAAACACAAGTCAAATCAACACCCTATTGGTTTGTACGTGGTCCATCGTACCTGCGCAAAACCAGAGAACCATCTGCTTTTGCGACTGAACAAAACATATTGGTCAAATCTTTGACGATAATGTTCTGTGTAAAAATTCTGTTATTTTGTTACATCGCTTCATTAATGATGACGACCAATTGATGACGAGCTTTTGAAGTATGACTTTTTTCAATATTACAATACTACTGGTAGTCATCATATTTTCCACTCTTAAACACATGTTAATGCTTAGTAGTTGCATTGTAATAAATTACATTAATTTCCAATGTAATTATAATAATTTTTATACATCAACATTCTTTATAACAATATACCCATAAAATGTCACCCTTGCATTGCTTTTACTTTTATATTTTAAGTAGTTTTCAAACCAGTACTTTTACTACAGTAAAAAGGTTAAGTTGACTTTTACTTCCAAAGGAATACTTTTAGCTCATGTATCTATACTTCTACTTGAATAATGAAGGTGAGTACTTTTGACATCACTGTGTATGTAATTGATTTGTGAATTCCTGAGATTGGGACGGGTAATTATTCTGGTTCCTCTGTGGGTAAAGCGTCTTTATCGGGACTCTTGCCTCTCCAGTAGGATTAGAGTAATGCTCTTGTCAAACAGAGGTGCTTCTCTGAAAGCTCCAGATGGTCTGGACGTCCTGCTGCCGGCTTGTATCAGGAACACATGTAGGGTCAGTGGGGGACTTACAAGCATAACTGACATATATAAGCATCCGCTCACAACCACAAGCCAGTCCTGCTCTGTCATTCTTTATCGCGTCTTCCTCAGCTTCACTGTTGGATCATAGGTTAATTTGTTCAAGTCAAACTAGTTAGATCTACCAAATGACAAAGGTTGTAAGGGTTAATAACCCTTAACTTTTATTTTTTCATTGCATCATCAAGGTTTCTGTTTTTCTATTGCTCATTCTCTAGCTTTAGGACTGAGGTTATGGGTATAGAAAAAATAATGTCTTATGGGAGAATTTAAGCAAATTTTACTTTTTTTGTAATTTTACTAAAAATTTAAAAATCTTTGCTTTCACAAAAAACATCACCTTTTGTGTGATAATTATATAAATAGAACCGAGAAATGAAGTGGTGCATGTGGTGAGTGATGCCGTGCACCTATGTGTTGCTGGGTAACATTAGGTCTGATGTGTGCCTTGAGTGATACAGAGAGCGGTTAGTGATGGAGTAGGTGATGCTGCTAACAAGAGTGATGCTATGCTGTGATGCTGCATAACAAGAATTATGCTGCGTATCTAAATGATGCTGCTTAAAAAGTGTAAAAATGATGCTGCATAACAAGAGTGATGTTGTATAAAAGAGTGATGCTGCAAGGCTTGAGTGATGCTATGTGCTGTGAGTGAAGTGTATATGCAGAGAAAATACAATAGAATGCAGTATAATAGCACAAATGTCACAATAAAATGTACGTTTTTGTGGTAGCTGAAACATCAATGCTTTGAATGGTACATATTTTGAAAAAAAGTGTTATAACCAACAACAACAATATAAAGCAAAATTACATCTATGTCAAATCTCCCATAGTAGCCAATATTAATTGTCATTAGTATAGAAATGTTTTGTGCATCATTTTTGGAAAATTAGCTAGATTTGGGCAAATATATGAAACATTGATTTAACTACTTTGTTCCTTTGCAGTTTGATGTCTGGTCTGGCAGCACTGGATGCTAAATGCTCTAGTCGACTGGGCATCATGACCATTTCGTATTATCTGTGGACCACCTTTGTGGCCGTGGTGGTGGGCATAGTCATGGTCATCATCATTCATCCTGGAGGCGCTGCACAGAAAGAGGATTCGGAGGACAGTGGGAAAGCCATCATGAGCTCTGCCGATGCCTTGCTGGATCTTATCAGGTGAGAAAGTCGGCATGAAACAAAAACCAATACTTGCATATAACATTAATATCAAAAAGAACCCCAGTCTGTTATAAAGTGTAAAGGCTATAAAATACCAGCTTTTGTGTGTGTGTGTGTGTGTGTGTGTGTTTAGTAGTTCATTCTAGCTCTGTCATTGATCGCATCAAGCATCAGTCTAGCTTTGTGATTAGTTGATCATTCATTGCTCTGGCTTCAGCAAAGGTTGTGATTGGCTGCAGGTGACCCTAGAAAGAAAAAATTGATTTGAAAATAATGGATAAGTGTTTTTGTAACCGCATTAAAAGCATTGTTTTATAAACACATGTTGTATAAAGACTGTACAAAAGCAAAAGTATTCTAAAAATATAACATCTCCCATTCAGAGACCCGGAGATCACATATGCTATCTTGGGCCCTGTTAAGCAATTCATGTACAGTAAAACCTGCAAAAACCATGTGGTCCTCTGTATCCTGCAGACTTTTTCTTACCTGCCAAGGCCACTGTAAATCTTGCGGTAAGCCAATCAGTGTAAGCTCGAGTAAATGAGGGTGGAGTCTGGCCCAGTGACACTGTGTCACTGTTCCAGTCGGTCAGTGGGGCAGCTGTTCACAAATGTCACAGTGTAAATAAAGGAAGAAAATGTGCACAGATGATGGATGAATGAATGGAGGGTTAAACCAGAGATGGATGAACAGATTGCACAGATGATGATTTGATTAATGGGTGGCATTTCGATGGATGGTTGAATTAATGGACAAATAAATGATTTTATTGATAGATGGATTGATGAATGTATTTCTGTGATGTAATACACCGAAGATGGATTAATAGATGTATTAATGTCTGGATTCATGCGTAGATAATGGATGTATTAAATGGTCTGTGAAGACTGTGTGGTCCTAAGGCATCAGAAGAGCTTAAGTTTGACTCAGTTGAAGGAAGTTCTGGCCCACCTGTCAGCAGTACTGCGTGACAGATCATCACTGCGTGGTGCACTGGTGTATGTTAAAGGTTGGAGCCAAAACTGATTACTGACCTGAGCCTGTGTCCATATGGCTGCCACGGAAGTCATCGCGGAAGAGGAGGTTACAGTGACACAGGCTCAGAACACAAGAGTTTTTTTAGTGCTGCATGAAAAATGGATCAGGGAAGGGAGATGCTTTTTCACAGTCTTAAATAAAGCTTATTAACCCAGTTTATTTTATTAGTATTATTTTGTAAAGTGGTTCAGTACTTTGAAATGCAATAGAAGCATTGTGTGTGTTTACATGTACGTATTCACATTTTGCGTTAATGTATATAAAATGATTACTTACTAACTTACTAAGTGTATTCCCTGTGTGTGCAGAGAAAAATCTGTAGAATAATTACATTTTTGTATAATATCTCAATTCTGTCCTTTAGAAACATGTTTCCTGCAAACTTGGTTCAAGCTACATTTCAACAGGTAACTTTTTATTCTCTGTGTGTGTGTGTGTGTGTGTGTGTGTGTGT
>SOMO01000036.1:1925362-1957905 GCA_028128575.1 Paedocypris carbunculus | reverse complement strand
ACTTTTTTTTTTTACAAAGTTTTTTTTTTGTCTGACCAAGACCAAGGAATGGCCATTTAGAAACAGCTTTACATTCTGGCGGATGACTTATTATTTCAAATAAGATATGTACAGTAAATTAAATGCGTCTGCAGATATTATTTCTGATTTGCCTCCATCTGACACTCACACTCACACACACATACCTCCCCCCCACAGACACCCGATTTATAAAGCTTTATATGTCATTAATAATCATAATGTCATTAATAATTGTACCCAAATCATGCAGCTCCTTCTCATGCTTCTTCAAGAGCTCTGCTACAGCTTCTTTATGGGCTTTCTTCTCTTTCTTTTTCTCTGCTTTTATGCGCTAAAACGAGAAAACAGGCCATGCACTGAAGACTGATTACGTACTAAATGTATAAATCCTTCCGCAAACATTCAATAGACATTGCTGGTACTATATTAGGCACTATAAATTAACTATGCAATTTCAGCACAAGTTGCTGTGACTCACCTCTTTCTCTGCATTTACTAAACCCATGTCGTGATAAAACTTTTTAGTGAGCTCATTAATTTTCTTCTTCTGCTCGTTGTCCTTGAGACTGAGCTGGAACTTGTTCTCTTCCTGAAGCTCCTCCAGTCTTGTCTGCAGATCCAGCAGGACTTTTTTCTGCATGATTGATCATGGAGATGAGAACAATGGGGTTGAGATATTTGGTTTTATTTTATATTCATCCTCCACATAATTGTTTTTTTTAAATCTCTCATTGTTGAAATATTTGTCTTCATAAGGCTTCATAGAATTAAAAATATACTTTACTATAAGTGGGTTTATACTCCTTAGTATTTACTACGTAGTATAGACTTTTTGTTGTCGCAGACATTTTTATATTTTATATTACTTTGATTGAACTAATTTAATTAGATTTATTGTTTTCACAAGAAATATTAGAACAGCTAAGAAT
The DNA here is from genome assembly GCA_028128575.1 of Paedocypris carbunculus. Taxonomy (NCBI): domain Eukaryota; kingdom Metazoa; phylum Chordata; class Actinopteri; order Cypriniformes; genus Paedocypris; species Paedocypris carbunculus. The sequence goes on along the minus strand of SOMO01000036.1, from coordinate 1,956,955 downwards.
ATCCCGGGCTGTTACCATGCTTTCTAACCATCAATACATTTATTCAGTAGAAATATTGGTGGACATTTATTGACCATTAATATTATTGCTAGCTTATATTATGTTTTATTGCATGTTGGTTGATCCTTAAAATGCTCTTCTTTTTATATCTATTTAAGTTTTAAATGCACATAACCCACATTTTTGGATAATATTTTGCATAACCTAAATTACCTTTTCTTCAAGGTCAGACGTATAGATGAGGGTTTCTTTAGCATACGGCATTCTCTCTTTGTCTGGCTCTTCGGAATCTAGGTCAATGATTTCCCATACGAAGATACACCCGTCCTTTGACACGGAGAGCAGGAGCTGGTCATCATAAGTGACCATCATCTAGGTAGGAAAAACATAGATTATATGAAGTCATGCCTTGCGCTGCTGATTTGGATGCTTTTCCTCTATTTGAGTTTTGCCGCACAGACCTTGATGACAGGGGCAGAGTGAGCCTGGTACTCCTGCCAGGCTGCCGGGGTGGGAAGAGGATGTTTGATGGCCCTCACCGTTCCAGAAGAGGTGCCGATAAAAATGATTCGTCCTGATCGAGACATGGTGATGGTGGTGCAGTAGGCCTCACCTAAAGACATTTCTTTGATGATCTGCAGCGACATTGTCAGTGGTGTAAAGTACTTCAGTAAATGGACTAAAAATGGACAAAACCTCATTAGAGTTTCTTCTTTTTCTTGGTGATTTTTTAGCCTAAATTCAGTACAAGTAAAATACTCAAGTACTTTTATAATTTAATACTTTTACTTCTTGGAATTGGTGACTTGTAACTTGAAATGGAGTTTTCATGTACACTTTATACCTCTGGACATTGCCAATGCATGAAAGATTAATACAGTAATGCTTCATAGAATTCCTTGCAAATTAAGTAAAATAAATTCAAGAACCCATGGGAACAGGTCTCAGTATATTTCATTGTTGTCTTTTTCATCAAGTCATTCAAATAATGTGACATGTAGCAATGATCTCTCCCGCTGGACCGTATTTTGCACTGATCTCAAAAAGAACAAAGGCAAAACTGTGTTCATCTATGTATACTGCTTTGAAAACCAACTGTATCACAATGAAAAAAACATTACATGTGAACCTTGCCAGATCAGGATACAAAATTCAAGACCATCTCTCACCAATGAGGTCAAGCAAAAAAACTTATACTATTAGTAAATACATTTTTTAGCATTACTACCCAGTTTATCATTATAAAGCACAGACCATTACTAACAAAATTCTATGTTTTACTATAAAGGCAGCAACAACCAAAACTGTTTGACTATGTTCTTTTGAGAAGACTCACCTGACAGTCGTGGATCTCCTTCAGAGTGCTGTCTGTCCCGACAACAAAGAAAGTCTTGGAATCTACAGAGACCGTCACTCCGTTGTAGCTGCAGGACTTCTGCACGCTCTCAGAAACACGCTCGCCAGTAAGTGTGTTCCACTCGTACACGGCCCCGTCCATGCCACACGACACCAGCCGACTGTCATCTGCAATGAACACTAGGGTCTGCACCTGAGACAGAACAAGCCGATTCAGTGATGCGTATGTGCTGTGTGATCTGTCTGTTAAAAGCCTAGGATTTGTATGATGAGAAAGATGCGTGTTACTTTACATTCATAAGAAATACAGCATTCCTAATGTATTCTGTCGCATAAAAAGCAGTTTGAAACATAAATATACAGCTTAATTCCTGCCTGACCCTTCTATTCACACATCGTATACGTACAATATCCACCGGTTATAAGGCTGTTTCTTATATTCTTTAAACTCCAAACATCAAAGAACATAAGTCTATGTTTTTAAACAATGTAAAATATAGATCTTCAGTACAAAAGTTTTGTTTTTAAAAACACCAAATTTCAATTCATCTATGTTTTGATGCAATTATATTGTGTGATAATGAGTGACTGAATTGCTATATTTAAAAAAAAAAAAGAAAAGAAAAGCAATTTCTTCTGACGTGTACAAACTAAGGAAAAATGCAAACTTGGCTGCTTTGTACTACAGTGGGTCTTATAATCAGGAAAAGTCTTTCAGTGTTTCGGAATATTTTATATAATATATATATATATATATACTATATATACTAGACATATATACTAAATATACTAGATCTGCTTTGCTAGATGGTGGGGGAGATTTATACTTTTACTTTTGTTGAAGAGTATTTTCCAACCTTTGCAGAGCATCAAATTCAATATGGTCCCTATGGCCATGTTGACAAACTCACTTTAAGTTTAACTTTATGGTGGCGGATTACAGGCCTTAAAAGTATCTAATATTATTTTCTGAAAACCTTATTATAGTACAAATTTAGCTATTTACTTTATACGTTAAAGACAAATTATTGCCTTGAATTGGCAAGAATGTAACTGAATGGGACCATAAGAACAATGAATAATGTTACTTTTTCGTTGTGTCCTTTGAGACGCAGGACTACTTTGCATGTGAACGTGGCGTAGATGATGATGTCATTTCTGTTGGCGACTGCAAACAAGTGGCCACCGTTGCTGAATAAACACTGATGACACAACAGATCAGACCACAATGTCATTTCTGAAAAAAAGAAAACAGAATATTTCCCATTTCTGGGTCACCTCTCTGCAGGCGCGAAGGGTAAAGTCCATTATAGCCCTGATGTCATTGTTCATGAGAGTCATGAGGCACAGTTTGTTCAAGAATCCCACCAAAACAAAGAGTCCGCTGGGATGAAGAGCCACACTGTACACTTCCTCATCAAATTGTCTTGAAAGCTCCAAAACACTGAAAACACACACAACCCCCACATTAAACAAGATAAGCCTCCACAATTATATTTGTCTAGCAGCGGGTGAAAATGGTGTGATGGCTTCAGGTAAACTTACTAGCTGAGATATTATGGAAATATTTATTTTTATGAACATATAAAATATTTATTACAAAAAAAAACTTTGATTCTCAATAATATTTTTTATTGTACAAAAATCTTATTCTAAACATACATCAATTTAACTGAAAAAAAAAAACAGAAAACAAAATGTAAATATTCACCCTTTTCAAACTCAAAAGTCAAACTCAAAATCTCTATGACAATATTGTACATTTGTATATGGAATCAAATTATGTTTTATGGAATCAAACGGTTCAGAGCGATCCGAGTGGTTTTTAAGCACTTTTCCACTGGCCCTCCGGGCCAGTAACTTTTGAAGTTCACTGGCCCAACTATCAAAACCTGTGGCCCAGGTTGACGCGTTGTGTGTTGATCCCAATAATCACAAAAGAAACAACATGAAAATCATTTGTTTAATGTAGGTTTAGTGCAAAGTGCAGAAAAACTAAACAAAAACAGAACAAGTGCAATTATATGCCTTTTCTTTTCGAAAGCAACTTTCATGTCATTAAAAATGTGTTAAAGTTTGTAAAAATTGTACAGTTTTTACTGGAAATCGAACCCATGATCAGGTGTTTCCAACCCCAGCTCTATTGACTGAGTGGCTGCTGCACAAAATATTCTGCAACCAATCTTAAAAAGTTACCCATTTTTAAGTGTTTTTGGCAGTTTTGTCATATACGTAGTTCCCCTGCAGTGTCTGGTTTGCTCTGTTCAGAATGAATCAGTATCAGTTGAAAAACATCAATAATAAAAGAACATTTATTGTCCAAGTGCAAATGATGTAGCATGTTACATATAAAAAGAGCAGCATCACAGCAGTGACTTAATCAAGTGACTTAATCTCGTTTTTCATTCTTGATGCCCAGATTTAACGAGATTATTCGCGAGGAACTTGTGCTACTTGTGTATACAACAGAAGCCGCTGCGGCGCGGCTCGGCACTTCGGCAGGAGTGAGTGGGCACTGAGCGCGGCGTTTGGAGGCGGAGCACCAAAAACTCGCTGCATATTAGTCTAAGACTGGGGATCACATAACGCTTTATACAATTAGCGGTAGTTAGCGGGCCCGAATGGTTTTAAAAGTGCGTCCGGGCCACCGGGCCATTTATATTGTCGACCCCAGTACGGGCCAATGAGAAGACTAGAATTAGATGAATAAATTTGCATTTCATGATATTTTACTATATTCTGTATAGACCTACAGGAAGCTTTTGAATGAATGAAAATATATTGCTGATTGAAACCAATCTGGTATCTGAAAACGTACAGTGACAGTGCTTGTGTTGCAAGTGTTCACAACGAATCCTTCCCTTCACTCAAGTTCTCAAGAATTCCCTTGTTGATAATATGTAGTAACAGTACTGACACAAGGATAATCTAAAACACCATGGCTGGTCTGAGTTCTGCTTCTACAACCTCAAGGCAGACCAGCCATAAACATTTCCCAACATGAATTGTGCCAGAGTCCTCTACCTGGGACATACAGAGGCTATTAACCCTGTACTGTATGGCTGTCGGGAAACCTTCGCGCTGTGTGTAAGGCGAGAAACATGAGCTCACACATCTCACATTTCTTTGTCCTGCGAGGATTCAGAGTGAAGGCTCGTCTGCTAGAAGCCCATGTCTGACACAAGCACTGAACACTAGCACAACATTGCTTGTTGAATGTTAAATATTAGCTTAAACATTGCTATTTTTAAAGATTTCCAATAACTTTTTTTCAGGACACGTGATTTTAGACGAAACCACTGTGACGGGATTATTTAATTTTGTTTGGATAATTTAGTTTCGGGTTTGTTATGGATTGTTTAATTTTAGAATTAAATCATGAATAGTATGAATCTATAAAAGACTACATCAATTCAACTTAGTTGCTTGAATGCACAATGTTACAACGTTACATTCAAATTACATGTTTTACTCATTTACATTGTATACAGTGTGTGACAGATGTGAGAAAGCTTAGACGGCACACCTTTATATCTATTGTCCTAATTAATCTTTGTATAGTTATTTCTCAATACTTCCAAGAACTTTTTTCAGGACTTGTGATTTTAGGTGGGACCACTGTGACAAACTGCTTTTTCAACCAATCAGATTTAGCAGTGTAAACAGACTACCATTTTGTATGTGTAACATTAGCACAACAGTTGGTGCACAATTTAGTATTTGTGGTTTTTACAGTACAAATCTGGTTTCAAGGACGCACAAATTTTATTGAAAGCAAAAATCTGGTTTAAAGTAAAAAAATTTGCAGTTTACACAGCAATTTGTTTTTGATCATTCCAAATTTATAATGATCCTTCTGTTTAATGTACATATTATTCATGCAGATTAATCATCAATAAGAATATTTATTTATTTATTTAGTAAGTATTTATTGAAGTAGATCTAAAATACAATTGCAAATGGTTTTAAACAACAGATGTGGTGTAATGAGAATGTCATACTTGCTCTCAAAGTTCCAGATGCGCACTGAGCCGTCCTGTGAACACGTGGCAATGAGCGGTTTGCGGACACAGGTGGATAAACTAGTGATACTACTGGAGTGGAAGGGCTGAGACAGGAACTTGAACCAAGCGCAATTCTCCTGATGAAACCAAGGTAAAAGAAGACATTTTAAAAACACGTCTTCATCTGACGCTGGGGCAAAGACATGATCTTGTTTATTTTGAGTTACATGGAAATTACATGAAGCTGTTAATTTTTACTACTTGAGGAAAGTTGACTTCAACTGGGTCATTATGAAAACTTTAAAATATATCTACACTGTAATTCACTTACACACACACACGTCCATATTGCCAACTTACCCGCCAGCAATGTAAATAATGAATTTTTGAATGGTTAAACTTAAAAAAGTTTACCAAGTGTTAACGTTATGCAATGTTTGTATTCACATGAAACAAGCATGCATGCTTTGCTAAAATGTTATCCTTCAATTAATAGATTTAAACAATTAATATTTACTCAAGTGGTTGACTGATGGTGACACATGTCTATGCTGGCATTTTTAAAGTATTAACACACTATACAGTTATATGTTATATGTATAACACACTATACTATACTGTTTACATTGCACTATATATTACATTGTTTACTAAAATATAATTGTTGTTGAGTTGTGTCTTGCATTCAGGCAAGCAAAACACATTTTCCATCACTTATTGTGAATATTTCTCATGCAAGTTTAATAACAATAATTCCCGTTTAAGCAGCAAAAGACGATTAAAATATATATAAAATATATATAACGTATAAAATATTTCACTACTGCACAAATAAGATCCAGGAGACAGCAACACCAGAAAGTATGATATAGTTCGGACAATGTATAGATTTGAACCTTTGGGCTTCCATACCTTCTGCAGCTGGGCGATGGAGAGGCTGATGCAGTAGAGCTGCCCGCGCCCTGTGCTAGTGGCCAACATGTCTTCTGAAGGACTCAGGCACAGTGTGCTGATTTCCTGCAGCTCCTCAGAACTGGAACCATTACTGAACAACTCCGGAGGAATCTGAGACGACAAGCAGTGAAGCATTAGAAGTGCTAGTGAAGGAGACACAAGTCATGGGTTTGATTCCTAAATGAAATTGTTTGAATCTATTAAAGACTTCTGCAATGCTTGAATGCACAATGTTACACAATTACGTTAAAGTATGTTTTACAGTGTGTGGCAGATGTGTGACAGAGCTTAGAAACCGCACCCTTATATCTTTTGTCTTTTTGAATTGATCATCAGTTTCTGTTTTCTCAAATAAGTATACAAGTCCTGGACCGGCAGAACAGACAAAACTGTTTGAGAAGCCAACAATCGCTGACACTCTGGGAAATGTAATTATTGTGGGAAGCGACTCTGGATCCATCCGCATTCTGCATGTTGAGACAAAAAAGTTTTCGTTAAAGGACAGACATTAAATCAAGATTAAATGTTGACATCAAAATTTACAGATTATAAAATACTAATTATTTTATTATTATTATTGATTTTGCAAATTATGTTATCACTATTATTTTTTGCATTCTATTGGTTTTTAATTTGTTTGTGACTATTAAAATTTTAATTTTAATATGTACTAAAAACCTTTATGCTTTATGTATACTATGAGTTTTAATTGTATTCAATAATTATTTTTAATGTGTCACATGGTTACGCATCTTAAAATGCACAATTACTGAATTGTGAAACAAAGGCATTTCTTCTAAATAGTTAGATCATTATCAATTTATTAAAATATGAATGCTGGGTTAAAAAGTATTTTAAAGTCAATAAAATACAGAATCATATTTTTACCTTTGCTATTAGAAACAAAACAAATCCTATTTTCTTTGATTAACTCAAACACCATTTGAGGCCTTTTACTAAACCATTTGAGGACAGTACTGTGTGAAACTAATGAACTAATGAACATTCTAATAACCTCTCCAGCTCCTGCAGGGTCTGCAGATTAATCTCCCATCGCAGACGTCCGTTCTCGAACATCATCAGCTGACCCATCTCAGTGCCGGCGATCACCTGCTCCTGAACCCAGGTATGACACAGGAAGTTCTGGCCAGTTGGTTTAAAGGTGCTTGACTGTTTCAGGACTTCTCCGGCAAGGCGAAAGATCTTGAACACGCCATTGCCAATTACACAGATTTGTGTGTTGTCATGAGGATGAAAACTGATCTGGAAACAGATACAGTAAGGGAGGACATTCAAGGTTCAGCAAGAAAAAAACGACTTTGAGGCCCATTTTAGATTTTGGCCCGTTTTAGCCTCTTTAAGAAATTCTATCCACATACTGTACAAACACAGCGTCCAACATAAATGAGTACGTCCCACTACATTCGCTAGAAAACTTTTAGTTTAAGTACTATAATGTGAACTAAATCATGTGCTCCAAAGTTTATATCATTACAAAAATAATGTGTTATTTTGAAGATGCATTGAGGCTCTACTTGTGCCTCTGTTAGACATCTTGATTGTGGTTTTATACTTGATTGATATGGCCATCAGTGGTTGCCTTCACGGTAGAAATCAGCTTCTTCTTTTCCCACAGCCAGTAGAAGAGAGTCCAGTCTGGTTCCCCGGTCTGGCCGATCAAATACTTCGAGTCCGGAGAAAAGGCCAGGTAAGTAAACTGGTTCACTGGGACATCTCCTGCAGTCAGAACCTTTATCTTCTTGTTCTCCTCATGCTGGAGGTCGTACACTGTGATGGTGGCCTTCTCTAAGCATTCAGACACAGCTAGATATTGTTTGTTTATGCTGATAGCCAAAGCCTTCATGTCCTTGCTTCTCTTGGTACCTGTGGCATGACAAAACATCTTCATTTAATCCTTACAATAAAGCTTTAGTGTAGCTCATCAGAAGGTGGTGGCACCAAAGGCTGGTGCGTTCATATCTCAGGGAAAAACTACAAAGAAAGGTTCATGAAAAATAGCTTTAACTGGATCTATTTTCAGGGGGAACAAAAAAAGTTATTTCAAATCAAAAATCAAATCAAATTTTATTTGTCACAAACATATGCATACACGGTATGACTTGATGTGAAATGTTTTTTACAATCACTCCAAAGAACGAAAAAGAATACAAAAAGCAAAAAAGATCAATAGAAATAGTAATAAAATAGTAATAAAAATAGTAATAAAAATAGAAAAAAGAAAAAGCAGTAAGAATACAAAACGAATGTAAATGCAAATTACAGATCAAAAAACAGATTCAGTGCAGGTTCAAGATTCAATATTTATCTATATTGTATGTATATAAAGCCTAATTAAATTTTGGTCTCGAAAACAAACATACCTGGAATAAATCTCTGGCATTTTAGGTCGATGTTGTATCGTACACAGTTGTTTCCACACGGATATATCACAGTCTGATCGTCCAAATACAACAAATTATTGCTCACTCCTGTTCGCAGCCCGAAACTATGAAACGTCTGTGTCATTACAGCTGCCATGTTAAGCTGTTTTTAAACGTGGCAATATTTAATACCAGTATTGCGAGAAGAAATGCCAGCGTTTCCGCCAAATCCTGTGAGGAGTTGAACCGTTTATAGGTTTCTATGGCAGCATCGACGTGTTGTTGAACCTTTTGTTGTTTACCTGTAGAGGGCGGTGTGACGCTTGTTTCCGGACAGATAATCCCGCCCGGAAAGACAAAAGGCAGTGAACCATTTAAATTCAGATACTGTAGCATTTTCTAGACGGATACATAATAATAGTAAATACAATTACCAATATGTTTTGTTTAGTTGAAAGTTTAAAAAAGTAAGACATGTTACACACATTTTAAAAGCGGTAGACACAATAATATCCACAATTATGTAAACTATTAATTTGCAAATACGGAGAAACAAAAAACGGAGGAAACGCGACGTTGAACGTCTAAACCGTTCAAAATATTAGAATACTTGATTGTACTGAATCTTAAAATAATTAACTTCTTATTCGAGCACAATATGGCCTTCTACATTTTACTAACCACAGACCGTAGATAAGCGATTTTCTCGGAATTTCACGTGGCGGAACCTTTCTTTTGTTTCTCGATTTTTGTTCCCGTCCGGACCGTGTGGGGCGTGCACTCGTGAGACACGGCGCTGTACACACGTGAGCGCTTTCGCATATAGTGAGTTGGTTTTTGTTTTGGTAAGGATTGTTTTGTGTGAGTTTATTTGCCTAATATGGTAGAAATAGACGACGACCCTCAGTTAGGGTTTGAATCTGAAGATGATAGTGACGAATTATCGGATGGCGAGGTGAGGGAATTTTTCTTTTTCTCCCTGGCAGACGTTTTCGGAAGTATAATATTTGTTGTAACTTGAGACTACACCCTTGTTTTAGGAATAAAAGTTCATTTTGACGGTGTTGTGTTTTGTAGCTCCAAGAAGCATTCTCCAAAGGTTTGCTGAAACCTGGATTGAACGTTCCGCAGCCTGAGCCTAAAAGGTTCATCAACAATGCAGTAGGTTATTTCTCCACAAACTCATAAGAATACAATTATTCTTACAGCAATTAAATATGAAAGAAGTGTTTCAATTGTAATTTTTTATGACAAATGTCTTGTTGTGACGTGAAGAAATATTACTGTATTAATATTGTTTAGTTATTGAATTACAATTTTTTTAGAGACCCTAAAAAACTAAAATGATAGTTTTGATGCAGTGGTTTTTTTTGTGTTGTTTAGGACGGCTTGAAGCGTAGCCTTACAGAGTTGAAAATGAACCTGCCGTGGGTTGAAAGACTGGATCTCACCAACCATCCTGCCATAGACGTCACCACAAAATCAGAAGGAAGCCCAGTAAAAACAGAAAACAGTGAAGAAATCAACGCTCAGGATGACTTCCAGAGAGAGATGTTCTTGTAAGTGTTCATAATGGTCACAAAGTGTGTGCCTTTGGATTGTTTCCTGGAATTTTGAGACCTGAATTGTTTATTACCTTGAAAACCAAGCAATGTTCTACCTTAGGAAAATATCTTGATAAGCCTGTACTTATGTACACTGGCACATTTAAATAGACAAAAACATTTTTATATACGGTTTATATTTATATATTATATACAGTATATATTAGGGATGCACCGAAATGAAAATTCTTGGCCGAAACCGAAAAAGAGGAAAGCCTGGCCGAAAACCGAAACACCGAAACAATTGCATTTATTGCTATGATGGTGTACTAAATTTACTAAAACAAAGGCATTGCAATTGCATAAATTAATAATGAAGTTTCAAAGAATAAATGAAATAAAATGTGTTACAAATATGCAAATATTTATCAGGCATATTGCAACACCTGAGTATAAAATATAATTCAAACTAAAATGTTTAACTTGACCTACTGGCTTGCTGAAATGTTGTAAAATTAAATGTTCCTCCATTAACAATTGCATTTAAGTTTAAAGTGCATTCAGAACAAGTGCAAAGGACACAACATTTTCTCTGCAGGTCTTAATAATAGTATGAATAGGTTGCTGTTCAGCTTGTCATCTGACTGACATTTGAGAAAATTTTGAGACTGTATTTAAATAAGGCCACATAAATTTTAAAAAGTTTAAAACGTTTAAAAAAGAATGCATGATTATAATTTTATTAACGTGGGGTTTACACTTTGATAAGTAGCAAACAAGGAAGTACAAAATGCCTTTTAAGGCAATACTTGCTCCGCCCACTTTCGGCGCAGGCGTCTCAGACGGACGTCTGTCGTGCGCTGACAGACTCTAAGCGCGGACTTTTCATAGTTTTTACCGTGGTATTTACCGCCACTTTGGGCGCTTTAGAGCTGCGCTAAAGGGTTAGCGTCCGCTAAAGACGCGTCAGATGATCTGATCTCTTTAGTTTGATGCTCAAACGGAGTGAGAAGAGAGAGAATGTTCTCTATTAAGAGCCGCTGGTGTAAAGTGTCGCGGGGAGCTCGTGATCGGCGCTCCGCTATATGCCGCCGCTCTTACGGTCTCTGCTTACGTCATCAATTTTCGGCCAATTGTTTCGGTGGAAAAATTGTTTCGGCCGAAAACCGAAAATGCACTTTTTGGCCATTTTCCGCCGAAAATTTTCGGTGGCCGAAAATACGGTACATCCCTAGTATATATTTTAGGGTATCCGCTAGGGGTGGGACGAGACACTTTTCCCACGAGACAAGACGAGACACTAGGCTCACGAGATCGAGACGAGACGAGATTTAGATTTTTTTTTAAATAAAAATAAATCTTTGACAAATAATATAAGGAGAGCAAGATTTTATCTGTATTTTATTTAACTAAAATGTTCAAAACTGTTGATGCATTTCACTTTCTATTTTCATCAATTGCATGCAGTGATAACCAAATAACCAACATAATATTGATCATACAAAATATGATGCCATAAATTGCCAGTGAAGTAATTTCACAAAAAATGTTTAACTGTCAATAGTATAAAAAACCCATTAAGCGCAGACATTAAACACACTATTTATAGACAAATACAAGTCTTCCAGTAACTTGCAAAGAATGGTAGAATCATTTTCTACTTCATTATGATTAAATTCACTGTGTTCATTTTAGCTCGAAAAACCCCACATTTTGTATTACATGTTGCAATGCAGCATATTATGCAATGCATAACATAACATGTATAATAAAAAACATATATTTATTGAAAGTGTCCAATCAATTATTGACTAAAACAACGGGTCTTGTTCAGGACGTGACATTCTTTCCCTTCACGATGTGGCTGGTGACTCACATCATCTGAATGAGTTTTACTGCAGTAATCAGCTGGTTTACTCTCATATTTCTGCTCTACTGCAGAGTGAATCGTTTGGATAGTAATGTAATACACTTGTAGTAGACACATTAGGTTAAACTCAAATGTGCAACTAATGACTGTTTGAAATAATCGGTTTATTTTGCAAACACACTTTATTAAAGTTCATTCACAAACGATCTAGTAGCGAGTCTGACCTGTCGCAGGGGCGGGGCAATGGCGGAGATCCGCGCTCACTCTGCGGGAGGAGTTACTCAGTTACTCAGTCCGCGGTTTTTTGAGCCACAGTATATTAAAACGCGAGCGCAAAGATCCGCGCATGCCGGCGCGAACATCGGGACGCTCGTGCACGAATCCTTTAAAAATGTTTGATTCCACATGTGGAAAAAAAAATGGCGGCAAATTCTCGCGATATCACGAGATCCAATCGCATCTCGCGGGAAGCATCTGATCTCGCGAGATCTCGTGCCACGAGATCTCGTCACACCCCTAGTATCCGCGGGTCCTTAAAAAGTCTTGAATTTAATAATGTGAAAATAAGGCCTTAAAAAGTCTTAATTTCACATTTCAAAGGTCTTAAAAATGAAATGTAACCGACTTTGTAAAGAGGACTTTATTTCTTGCTTTTAAATACATTTGAAATCTTATCGTTTGTCACGTAGAACAAAATACTGTAGACGGAACCGAGTTCAACCAACCGTGTTCGCGGGGAGTCGTAGCTGCATGAACCGCTAGACTAGAGCTTTAGGGTACGGGATCAATTTAGTGCCAAAAAGATTCGCGAGCGAGCGCAACGCGTTTTGAGCACGTGTACGGGATCAATTTAGTGCCAAAAAGATTCGCGAGCGATCGCAGCGCGTTTTAAGCGCGCACTTATCGACACGCGCTCACGCTCGGTTCTTGTCGGCTCAAATTAAAATTGGCTAAACAGAGATTGGAATTAACATTTATTCCTTCGCGGAATACTAGTTATAAAACAGTTCTGACGAGTCACAGCAAATCTACTTCTATCTAGATACACTCCCATTGAAAAATATTTGTAGATGTCTCTAAATTAGTTTCTCCTAGTCACAATTGAATTGAAGATATCTCAAATTACTTTAGAGATAACCACAATTACATATAGTGATATCAAATCACTTTATTATCACATACCCCAGCGTGTGAGCTGTGGCAGCGTTGCTGGTGCTTATAATAGCGTAAATGTACGCCTCCTCTTTTTAATCTTCAAATATATTGTTACTAGTGTTAATACATTTGTAATATTAGTAAAATATTTAAAGATATATCCAAATATTTATGACTAGTCATATTGGAGTTGAAGATATCTCCAAATGCATTTAATTAAATATATCTTACATTTAAGATATCTAAAGCAAATTTTTATAAGTCAAATACAATTTTAAGATATCTTTAATTTGATTCATAACTTTAGTCTATTTATATTTAAAGATATCTTCAAACTACATAGTTGTATCTGTAAATGCTGTCCATTATCTCCAACTTAGGATAGATATCTGCAAATGTGGTTGTGACTAATTAGACCTTGATTACAGATAGATTGATAAAAATGATAATTTAATTAAAATGCGCCTTGTCATGGTGGGCGGGACAATGCCAAGAGTCTGCTCCACGATTGGTTCGCTTTGACCAATCAAATGAAGGCGTCAAGTTCGTCCTAAAAAGATTGGTAGTTGATCAGACTAAGTGTGAGCGTGTGTCGATTCTAATGCGAGCGCAAAGATACGTGTGCGAGCTTCTAGACGCACACGCTCAAATCAAGCTGCGCTCGCTCAATTCCCAGATTGACACCCACAAAAACTGGTTACATAATCCGAGTTTTGGTTCATGGTTAAAACCAGTCAGTGAAAATTAGTACGAAGTCTGCTGCATACTGTGCAACAAAATGTAAAACTTGGAACAATGGGAATAAGAGCTTTGGAGACCCACATGCAGTGTGAAACACACATAGCGGTTGCGGAAACCTGTCGGAAAACACCTGATATTTCTCAGTTCTGCTCCGTCGCACCCACAACAGTAGATCTTAAATTTTATTTTGCACGGTATTATAAAGGTCTTAACTCTTAAAAATCTGCAGATACCCTCTATTGACAAGAAGCGTATTGTCCTGTTTCTGCTAGAGCCTTCTTCTTTAAGTAAAAACAGATTGACAGATTGGGAACTTGTATCTTAGTAAACTAGAAGGTTATGGTATTATGTATAGCACTGCTCTGGTCAAATTCACATAAATGGACTTGAGATATTCACGTTTATGTTGTAAATACATACATACAATACATACACTGTTTTTGTTGGTTTCAGTTACCGGCAGGCCCAAGCAACTGTTTTAGAAGCTCTTCCTAAACTGAGAAAGTTCAACATTCCCACAAAGAGACCAGATGATTACTTTGCTGAGATGTCCAAGTCTGATCAGCACATGCAGAAGGTAAGTTGTTGTGTTTGACCCGTAAGGAATTTCTGTATAGAAAGTGTTTGTGTAATCTTCTTTCCAGATTAGAAAAAAGCTCATCATAAAGCAGTCTGTAATGGAGAAATCTGAGAGAGCAAAGAAGCTCAGAGAACAGAGGAAATACGGCAAAAAGGTCATTTTCTAACTTTTGATGATGTGCATTTAGAATTCATTGTTTTCACCATTTTCTTTATCTTCGGATTTTTTAGGTTCAAACTGAGGTTCTACAGAAGAGACAGAAACAGAAGAAAGCAATGTTGACAGCTGTGAAGAAATACCAGAAAGGTACATAATTTAACTATTAAATGTAAATGAGAATATAATCACATTTAAATTTTGTTTCTGTTAGGTTAAATGATTCAAGTTTTGTTACTGTATCACTTTTCTTTGCACAATTGTTGTTAAAATACTGAATTTTACTGCTGCCGCTTGTCTTGTTCTGTGTACAATTTAGTGTGGAGCTGCACCAAAGTGACTTTTTATTTGTTTAGAACAAGGCTCTCAAACTCTCAGTCTACAGCTTGTTAATGGCTCACCATACTCCTGCCGCCAGCCCGCAGATAATGAAAACATATTTATTTAGCAGACTAATGTTAAAATACGTTTACATTAGGGTACTGCACTTTTTGGGTGAGGGCACGCTAATTGTTGAGAGGATATCGCTCTGACAAAATGAGTTTACTTGACTCAAAGTAACATGTAACATTTCCCCCCCCTCTAAATTAAGTATTTTCTATTAGTTTAATGCTTTCCTCCATACAAGTCTGCTGCTTTGGCGTTTGAATATATGTCTTTAGCAGTGAATATTTTCTTGTCACATACGCGACTCCAACGGAGCGCTAATATTTTTAGATAAAAACAGGAATCTAGTTTGGAGGCATTAGTCATAATTCCACAGATGCTTTGCATCGTTTAAGCACAAGCTATAGATTTCTGAAGCCGGGCTTCCTCTCTAAATGAGCAGATTAAAATCTCAGTAACACAATCGTCAATAGAGTGAAGCCTGTCTCACCTCAATTTTGTGCGACCAACGTTTTATTGTGAGGACGACTTGAAATCATCGGGTTTAACAAAACACCCCTGCAGATTACTTAAATCTGCAATTTATATAATATTATAGTTATTTTTGGGAGACTGAAAGGTTAATTTGCAGTATAAAAATACTGAAGCTGACATTTTTCAGTTTATATAGTGTAATTTTGATAGATTTTGCGTCTGTGTTCAGTTTTGTCCATTGACCACAGGTAGAATTGTACTTCATTATTGTAGAATTATAACAGTTTGTTTGTTCCAGAATCACACTATACAAAGTTTCATAAACAATATTAACATGATAATTCATCATATTTCTTAGGAATGACAGATAAATTGGACTTCTTGGAAGGAGATCATGATAAAGAACAGAAAAAAACTGGACCTAAAACGCAAGTAAATAAGAAAAGGTAAATACAATGTCACAATATGTTTATTTTCATATAAATGTAACTAACGTCTTTCAAACTTTTTATTTTTTTTTTGCTGTTTTAAGTTTTAATGCCAAGAGGAAATACAAGGACAAGAAATTCGGCTTTGGTGGCAAGAAAACAGGAAGCAAATGGAACACAAAAGACAGTTACGACGACACATCTGGGTTCAAGGCCAAACACGCTCATGGGAAAGGTGGGAGAAACGCTGGGAAAGGAGGGAAAAACGCCGGCAAAGGAGGAAAGNTAAATTGATAATTCATGATTCAGTTTTTAGTGAAATGAGTTTTGCAAATTTATTTGTAACACCTTTGCTATTTCATGCAATTACCCTGGGAATAAACAGACAGCTTTATCGGTGTTTATAAAGCCACTAGGCAGAAGAATATTAGAGTTTAAATATAGCGATTTTTGTTGCTGGTGGAGGTCATTAATATTCATGAGAATGTAATTAGTTTATCTACCCACTGGAGCTGTTTGCAGTGCTTTGACAGAGCTGTCTGGGTTCAGACGAGCCAATGAGGCGTGATGCTTGCAAGATTCACACGGAATGCAGATGTTCAAGGGGAAAGATACAGAGTGCTTCACTACGATATGCAAACTTTATTAAAGCAAAAGTAGAGAACACAAGTTCGAGTTCTTAACTGACTTCTGAACAACCAGAATCAAAAGCAACCAAAAATTAGCTTTTACACACTTGTGATGCAAAAACAAAAAACTTCAATATTAAATGTCACCACTTATGTTACAGTTAACACCTGCTTCAAAGTATTGACCATTATATTTAAACGGGACTCTGAACAGTCAACAACACTGAAAACATTGTGTCAATTGCAGAACTAGAACTTTAGCTTGTGATGCAAGTGGCGGGTCTTTGTGGCTTTAGTGTTTCTCAGTCGTCTTTCCGTAGTTCGATCTTTCTACATTGAGCAAACACAATGTAAAGGTTTAGGTGCAGGCTTAATATGGGTACTTCATATTTACAAAAATTGACAAATAATTATCCTTTAATGTACTGGAGTAAGGAAATGTCTCAATGAAATCTATAAAAAAACTATTTTAATTGATTGTAATTATTCATGTTTACTAGAGAGAAATGCTAGAGATACCTAATAAATCAAGGTACATATATTATTAAATTAATATTTATTAATTCCCTATACAATACCAGCCCCAATCATGGAATCAAATCTGATCTTCTCTCTTACCTGACATATACGCAGGTGGAGGAGGCACCACAAATGGTTCTTCGACACTGTGTGTCAGTATGAGTCCATGCTCGCTTCTCAGCTCTGGATATGGGTACAGATATGGATAATGATGTGTGGCATGAATCTCAAAGAAAACAAACAGAAGCAGAAGTTAGATGTTAACACGAACTTTAAAAGACTGAGCATTTTTATGTCTGTAAAACTTACCATTTCCCAGTTCAGTAGAGGAGGCAGTGCCCCTGGTGGTCGAGGAAGAAACCCATAGGCCTGACCAATGAATCCTGGACCCACAGCGAGCACGTGCCTATCCTGGTATTGTGGGTATATGGGAAGAGAAACTGCTTCTGTTGGATATAATGCAGGAACAATGACTGGAAACTTCCCTGAAAAAAAGAAGACGTGGTAATTAGAACCCTTTCTATTTTATTTAACAAATAAATAAAAAAATGAAAGTTAATACAAATGGCGTCTTCAAACTTATTAGACCAGTCTCCGGCTCGTTAAAGCTACTAGGCCGCGTTTACAAGCTTAAGCAATTTACAAGTTACAAACGTAAGCAATTTTAAGGTCAGTGACTGTCAGAAATTGTAAACGATTTCGTTTCTCATTCAATTTTTGTTACACTCTACGTGTTTATTTTTCATTTCCACACGTGACATTGGCTTAATGCGTTACTCGTTGACATGTCATCAATACTTGTGTTATTAGGCTTTAAAAACATCTAAATATCTTCTAAACCACTCACCTTCTTCATGGGCTTTTGGCGCACTTGTTCCCGGTTGTTCGTCACTATCCGCCTCGGGTCTTCGCGAGGTTTTCGGGGCACTCTGGACCACGTGACCATCGCTGTGCCGTTTAACCGGATTTTTGTTTTTCTGGAGCTTCGTGTCTTCGCCGTTTGTGTTACTTGAAGTAACGTTCGCATCAGCGGCTTTTTCAGGACTCTCGTCGTCTGGCGACTCGAGCTTCTCGTACTGTCTTTGAGTCTCCAGGATCCGCGTGCGCTCGGTGATGAGGGAACACTTCCAGCACACACACTGCCTGAACGCGCAGCTGCTCGAATGGCCTTTCAACGCCACGACCAAGCCGTGGTTACGGCATCTGGAGCACTTCGGAATACGCGTTGCCATCCCGCGTCTTTGTCACTACAAATGTTTTGTTAACATATGACGGTGAAGTTTAATACCTTCTACACAATCTGCAAGATCTAGTTATGTTCCCAACTGGTGGTCCTAATTTACCCAAAGCCTGGGAAAATTCTCACACTGTTACATTTCTCACGTTGGCACTTTTCCCAACCAATTATCTGTCAGTAATTCAGAAGTAGGGGAATTCCCACCTGCCTTAATTTGCAATATTACAACTAAAATAGTGATTCAACAAATTACTATTATAGAATTGCACATTATAGAATAAATAGTTTAGAGTTAGACATTTTTGCTGTATTAGTAATATAATTAAGAACATCATATTTGTTAATAGATATTAAAGTCGTGTGTGTGTGTGTGTGTGGGGGGGGTGTTTGTTTGTTTATATGCTGTATTTTAACATACATGCATACACACATCCATATTGTATCGGTGTGTGTGTGTGTGTGTGTGTGTGTGTGTGTGTGTGTGTGTGTGTGTGTGTGTGTTACGTGTTGTGTCGTCACTGATTCAGTCCGTCAGTGAGAGTAGACGCGGCGGAGGTTCAGCGGAGGAGCGACGCCACCGGACGCGCTTTTGTTATTCTCTGACTCCTTTCGGAAATGTGGACTGAAATTAGGAAATTATTATTTTTTCACTTTTTATTATGGGAATCTTACGTGGCAAAAGGTTTGTTTCCTTCTCTTTCAGCAGCAGGTTGTGTTTCAGCGGACTGGCTGATGCTCGTTTCGTGGATGTGCGAGACTGTTGGTCCCACTCCTCCCGTGTTTTCCCACATTTCTGTGCGTTGTGTTAGCAACGACGGATCCAACATGCATTTTGTTCACAGTAATTTTCAGATTTCCGTAAAATGAAATGTGGGGAAAACCTGAGCAATAATGCAGAAACCGCACAATGTAGAAGATTAAGATTTGCGCGTCTCTTTGTCTTTATCGTCGCTTTATCGGATGCGCGCTCATGAAGCTATGTTGACTTTCCGTGGATTTGCGTGGACAGCGCTCGATCCGTTTTTTTCGCCGCTTCTTTTGTGATTGTTTTCCGTCTGCTTTAATTGAGTGTTCGTGCAAAAACGCGACTGTAATAGTCCTGACTGTCGTTCACAGATACAGAAACGGGCGCGGAGACGGAATGCGAGGACGGACAGTTTCAGTGCAACAACAGAAGATGCATCCCGACCATATGGAGATGCGATGATGATGATGACTGCTCTGATAACAGCGATGAAGAGAACTGCCGTGAGTAACCGTCATTCATTCTGACGTGCGCGCGCGCGCGAGCGTTCACGAGGGGAAATGTCAAATCAGAACAGAGATGAACTGTAAATGTATCCACTGATTTCATTTTTTTTTGTGTTTGATTTGTTATATTTTCATTTCCCAGTTCAGTCTTTTAGTATAGAGCTTGAAATTAACAACCTAGGCGTGATATTCTTTCTCAAATGTTCTTGTCGAGTGGCAATTTTTTAGGCAGTGAGCTGGAAGTCTCTTACTTTCTGAAGTCACTGAATTCATGTTTGTGAAGCCTCCTACAGTTCATTTAACCCACAGGCACAGTTCTCTCTGCTTTTTGTTTGATCTTAAAAAATAAAATAAAGTAACACGTTACAGTGGAGTCTAAAATGCATTATTTTTATCCAATAATTTTAAGAAGGAGACCTTTTGGTAATAATACATGAATTCTTGACCTTGAATCCATAACTCCCTATTCCCTAATTACATGACACCTTGTTCACCAGACACCGCTGATCTGACCTCCGATCCAACGGATTCTGGTGACACCGCTTCTCCCCCACTCTGTTGTGTCGTTTTTACCCCACCACCCCCAACCGTGTCAAATCCACAGATTCAGCTGAGCTCTGGCTGCATAACTCTTCCATTTAATGCGTAACAACACAGCCAGATGATGCATTTCTGCAAAATACAAAAATAACCTTCCCTTTCAAAATCTTTTTGCTAATTTCATATTTGCTTCATCATTTAAAAAATCAGATTTTATGCATACTGGGATACTTGCGACTGTAAGAATCATAGTTTTATTTTACTTAATATTTTCAGGTTTCATATAAATTGTTTTCGTCCTAAAATCATGCACTAAACCACTGGTTTGGTCTTTAGCGTCATCATTTTATTTCTTCTGTAATATATTTGCTCATCATTTTTGCCTCATGAGACATGACACAGAAATGAATCTGGCTGTGGTTCTGCTGCTCCAGAGCAGCTACTTGCTGGATTGAATGTTGGAAACGTTACTGTGCAATTCCATCTATTCATCTGTTTTCTAAGCCTTTTCTTTTTAATGTTTTCATTTTGTCTCTGAAAGAGAAAAGCCTTTCTGTAAGACGGATACGGTCTGCTTTAACCATGAATGCGACTGTGTCCTCGGTCTGACGAATGCTTGGGCAGAAAGTGCAAGTATTCCAAGTACGTAGATAGTTTTTTTTTCATTGTTGTTTGCAAATGTATAACATCAACTGCAAAAGTTGACTGACTAAATCTACTATAAAGATTAAACATTTCTGTCCTACTGTGATTTTCTGTCAGAAATTCACCGGCTTGTGTGTTCGTTTCGTCTACATACTATGAAAACGTACTAGGCAAGAACTGATAAATCAGTGGACAGATATTACATAATCTTTCAATTACCTTTTTTTGGACAACATAAAGGGCTTAATAATTACTGTAGTTTCAATTTCTAGAATAAATGATCATTTATCGTGCTATATTTTACAGGTTAGATGGCAAGTTTCAAATGTTGTGACATAAATGTATTTTGATAAACAAATTTAAAACTTCGACCTGATAGAATTGTAGTCAGGAATATAGTTGCTTTTCAAATCATAAAATTAAAGCTTTATAGTATCTAGAAAAGCCACCTCTTTTGCACATCACTGTAAAATTCGTTATGATGGTACAGTACATAACAGGTGCGGAAAAGTGCTAACAAAGCAACTCCAATGGTACCTTGTAAGAAACATCCAATGTCACGTGACAAACGGGCTGTGCAGTAAATTCATCCGTCAATAAAGAAGCACAACCCCATGTGGCCTTCACGTCTGCGGACACTTCGCGCTTGGTGAAAGCTTATCTTTTGTACTGGACTTGAATAAGAGTCTGTCTGTGTGAAAACTCCTACTCAAAGATGACAATCCAGAAACAGGAATATAAGGGCAGAGCCAAAGAAGAGCATGACATGAGGTGGAAGAGAAATCAGGAGAAAGCCAGAGCTGTAAATGCTGGTCTTAATACCTGAGATTAAAGACTGAAAACGTTGCTTGTTAAGAACAGAGAAATGTGATGGTGGAAGGGGAGCGGAAGCTTTTTTTCATTTCGGACTTTTCAGGAAGATGTTTGCCATAGAACCGGCAAGCTGAATACTGAAATGATGGGACGTTTACTTAATCTCTTACCATTTTTACCCTGGTAGACTTTTTTTCCAGCATTTTTCTCCAGCTGTCATTGAACAAAGCAAGTGAAAATAGAAAATGGGTCACGTATACACTGGCTGTGTGAATCCAGCGTTTTTGGCATCTTGTAGAAATCCATCAGAATTTAGAATAGAATAGAATTTACAACTTCCCTTCACACCAACAAACATTTTTTTTGGTGTCACGCTTGATTTTTAGCTCTACTGGACAACAGGAAAACAACAAGCATAGTTATAATACGACATTGCATAGTTATAATACGTCTTGGAGTTGAATCTCATCTTCATTCAGTCACCTTGCTTTTTTCTGTCGAGCAATGTACTGTATTTACTCAGTCTATGATCATAAAGTTTGCTATGTACAGTGATGTTATTTGTGCTTCTGCATGTTGTGATGCTCTAAGTGTCTAGGCAATGTGTTGCTCTTTAATTTCCCTAAATACCCCGCAAACCTGATCTTTAGAGAGCATTAGTATCTGTGGACACAGATAGTATCGTATCTGTGTCCACTTATTTTCCCTTTAGCGCTTCCATTTAATTGCTTTTGGTTGAGATATCTGAGCTCCCTGTGTGTCTTAAGTTAAGGAATAATAATTCTCTTTCCTTCTCCCCCACTCTGTTGTTATCTGGCTTTCTTTTGGATGCAGTTATTAAGAGCTTTTCGGTTCAGATCCACTCATTATATGTGATTAGTCAGGGAGATGGTGAGGAAGATTAGTAGTCGCTGAGCAGGAGAGCTCAATGTGGTCATCCAGGAACCAAACACAGAGTGATGTGATGTCAGTCAGGTTAAACTTGAAAAAGCGTGTATGGGTTTCCTCCAGAGCAAAACTATGCAATCCAGATTGCAATCTTATTCACTTAAGCTGTTGGATCTTGGTCAAAGTGAATAAAACAATCAGTGAAATTTGGAAGCGTTGATGTTGTGTGATTTCCTGTAGCTCTATCAATAAAGTGTGGTGAAATCTCAGGCACAAATGAGTCAGCATTCAGTGTCAATCTCTTGTTTCTGGCATGATGGGGACTTTTATTTTGTCAGTACCCAAGAGTTTATCACATGTACATATAGCAAGTTTGCTCTTTCGTGTGGGTCTTGGTTTTTTTCTTTTTCTTTGTGTCTATGATTGTTTTTGTAGAATTTGAGGTTTGGCCTTCATCACAGTTTATTTTTTAATATTATAATCAAAATCCTTATTTTCAAAAATGTGCAATTTTTACATTTTTTTTTTATGTTTTTAGTTCAAGCAATGTACAATTCAATATGAAGAAGAGTTTCCTGAAATAATTTGATTGAACTTCAATCACCTACACCGTAAAACCTCTAGTAGAAGGCCACCTGTAACAGAAGTAAAAAAAATAATAAAAAAAATACAATGCCATGGCCATCTATTAGATGTTTTACGGTATACATGCAAAAATTCGCATTTGGTTTGTTTACATTTTTAGGTTGCCTCTATTTTTTAATAAAAATAAAGAAGCACAGTACAGTATTAAGTCTTCATTGTTTTCTGTGGTTGTTAGAAGAGAAAAATTCTATGTTGATTGGAATAGAAGGAACATTTTGCTAACCTAAAAGCACAAGCAGACGATATCTGAATGACGTTCACTATACGCCACTTCTTAAATGCCGTATAAGTTGCTTAGGATTGAAGTGTCTGCCAGATGCAGAGTGTAAATACTGTGTTGGTGACTGTGGAGAAAAGTGCTGCAGACAGTAGGCGTATAACTACATTAAGGGTCTCAGTCATGTTGTGAGGGTGGGTGGCAAATTCATGTTTCCTAATGAAAGCAATGACGGTTTCAGTGCATTGCAAATTAAATGTGAAGTAGAAAATGGAAAAGGGACTCGAGCTGGTTCAGGTCGCTCATATGGTGAAGATGAGAAACACGTCAGCAACATATGACGAGCATGTCAAGTTCATATTCATGTTTGAAAAACTGTTGAATTTGTGAAGATTTTGTGAAATTTTTTTTTACCTTTACTGCATTTTATTGTTTGACCAGACACGTTCTGATATGCAAAACAACATTCCAGAAGAACAGATTAGAGGAGCATCAAACTGTAGCAGGACTTTTGCTTAATGTTTAAACAGAATGGCAAATATTTCACAGAGACGGAGAAATCTGACCTGTGCATTTGCATATTCAATACAGAACACAGAAGCTGAGCGCTCAAATTCATGAGACAGACAATGATTGAAAAGAGATGGATCAGACTTCTTGCTATATTTCTAATGTCTAGATTTAACTACAATCGTTTCCAAAATTTGGATTTTTTTTTTCTTTGGAATTTTCTGTAAACTCCAATTAATATTGACTTCCTTTCCCTGTTGACTCAAATGACTCTGTTTCTGTTCTTCCGATTCTGTTTGGTTCATTCATTATTAATGCAAAATTGATTGGTTCAAGTGGCAATTGGTACATTTTGTGGTATGCTTAATTAATCAAGTTAAAGCTTTTGTAGATTTGGCAATATTCTGTAATGCTGACTTCAGCGCACGCTGCATGATGGCAGATTTCTTTCTTTTGGTTTAATGCCAGTGAAAGACAAATTGCACATGTCATGTTGTTGCTGCAAATTACTTAAAATGTTGTATATTTGTTTTTTTGTTTTTTGTTTTTTTTTTAACTTCTTCACACACAGGCTTTTTGTAAGTCAAATTGGATACAAGCATCTGCCAAATGAAAGTAAAGTTAAGTAAAGAGGTTAACAGAACTCAGTTTACAAACAAAAAGGCAGCGGAAAAGGTTTTGTGTTTTGTCATAAAAATAACCAAGTCTTCTTCTTTACAGTTGTTTCCTCTTAACTCTCAAGCTTCTTCTCTCACACTTTCGTTGTGTTTATCTCCTATGTCCAAACCTGCAGACTTCCTCTTCAGCTCTTTGTGGCTCTAACACAGATTATTCACGAGTAAACTGCTACTTGTGTACGTATGTCGCGATGGCGCTCGCACAACAGCGGGACTCAGCAGGAGCGAGTGCGGTGTTTGGAGGCGGAGCACCAAAATCTTGCTGCATATTAGTAAGGCTGTCGGGATCACATGACGTGTCAGCAGTGGTTAGCGAGTGAAACGATTTAACAGAAATGCAGGTAAATAATGTGAAATTGGATTTTTTTGTATCGAGTCAATATCAGATACCAGATATCAGATTTTTACTGGCCCCACCGGGCCAGCAGTTGGACCGATCTGGTGGCCCGGTTGGTTATAAAAGTAGGTCCGGGCCACCGAGCCATTTATATTGTCGACCCCAGACAAGGCAGGATGGATCCATGCTTTCATGTTGTCGACGCCAAATTCTGACCCTACCATCCGAATGCCGCAGCAGAAATCAAGACTCATCAGACCAGGCTACGTTTTTCCAATATTCTATTGTCCAATTCCGATGAGCTTGTGCAAAGTTTCCTGTTCTTAGCTGAAAGGAGTGGCACCCGGTGTGGTCTTCTGCTGCTGAAGCCCATCTGCCTCAAAGTTTGACGTACTGTGCGTTCAGAGATGCTCTTCTGCCTACCTTGGTTGGGTGGTTCTTTGAGTTCCTGTTGCCTTTCTATCAGCTTGAGCACAGTCTGGCCATTCTACTTTGACCTCTGGCATCAACAAGGCATTTCCGCCCACAGAACTGCTGCTCACTGGATTATTTTTTCTTTTTCGGACCATTCTCTGTAAACCCTAGAGTTCCGCGTGAAAATCCCAGTAGATCAGCAGTTTCTGAAATACTCAGACCTGCCCTTGTGGCACCAACAACCACGCCACGTTCAAAATCACTCAAATCACCTTTTTTCTCAATACTGATGCTCGGTTTGAACTGGAGGAGATTGTCTTGACCATGTCTACATGCCTAAATGCACTAAGTTGCCGCCATCTGATTGGCTGATTGGAAAATAAGTGTTATGGGCAGTTGGGCAGGTGTACCTAATAAAGTGGCCGGTGAGTGTAACATATATAGTATATATAGTAACATCTGGATTTGTTAAGTGATGTGTGAATAGTTTTGAAACCATAATTTGAAAAGGGACCAACTCGATAGGAATTTTTGTATTAGTTTTTTTTTTTTTTTTTATTAATAAATGCTGTTAGTGTCTTCTACCTCTAGCTGATGAATATTTATTAAGCACTCTTTCGCAGCCTTGTGAATTGCCTGTGTGGGAAGACATCATACAATGAATAGACACTGAAATGTGTGGCAGAATCCATTCCTGAGTTCTCAGATTTAAATTTTAAAGATGATCAGCAAATGCATAGATGGGCTTTCGTAATGGTTACCTTATACCGGTTAGCCAAGGTAAAAATTCCAAGAAAATATTTTGTTCAAAATCCATGAAAAATTTGATATGCGGCATAAAGGAAAAGCTTAAAACATTAAAAAATATATATATATTATCAGCCTCTTTGATTTGTTGCAGGCTTGAAAATACCTTGTCTTGTTTATTTTTCTTGTGTTTCCAGGAGAATAAAAATGATGAAATCTGGATTAGCTTTGAAAGCTTGACATGGGTTTATGTTCTGATATGTGACGCGTGTTCAATTGTATGATGGAGACGTGTATGGGAGGATTACACATAGAAACATGACGGGAACTACGTGGTAGAATAGCTCTACAGTAGGTGTTTAGCGATTCTCTGCTAAAGCTCTGATTCTGGATCAGGATTCTATTCAAACCTTTAGGAATAATAGAACAGAATATTAGTGAAATGATGTACGAGCAGATCTGGGGTCAGTCTCCGAAAGTGAGGATCAATGTTTTCTACAATATCTCTATTTGTCATTTTGACAAAGTGAGATTTTGATTCAGTACGTTTTAGCGTTACCTTTAGATTGATCACAATGTTGACGCAAAGATTATAAAGTCTTGGTTTGTGGTTGCTGAATCCATAGATAGCGGCGTTTGCAACCTCCCAGTTAATGGGTTCGATTCATTGATACAGTAGCGACAAGCTTCAGTCAACAGAAAGTGAAACAGTGTTAAGATAAAAGATTTATGATTCTACCATAATGGTATTAGATTGTATTTATGTAGTGCTCGCAACACCAAAGCTCATTGGTTTTATTGTTAGAGAATCATTAGGCTCTATAAATAAAAATAAAAAAATTTTTTTTTTAAACATTTTTTTAAAATCGTGTGTGAATAGATACTTTTGTTTTTTTACCATTACTTTGTAAGAAATTAAAATCTCAATTCAAGGTAGTTAATAAATTATTTCTGCCAATAGTAATTGTTCCCAAAAGACAATGAACAAATTCGAATGAACATGAGTTCTGTAATCTGAGAATAATGACAGTGTTAATCTCTTGTGACCTTTAATGGGATTCAGTCAAAGCTTAAAGGAATGGCGTTGTGTACAATATATGATCAGCTTTCTGATTCTCTTTGCGTGTGTGTGTGTGTTTGTGCGTGTTTGATATTATTTTGTTGATTTTTTATAATATTCAATTTCCATTGATTATAATGTGTCATAATCCAATTTTGGGACATTTATTTCTGCAATTGGCTTTTGTTTTTACTACATTTAAGATTTTACATTGAGGCACAAATATCAAGCAAGGTAATAATAATAATAATAATAATAATGTACAAACAACTTACAAGATATGGCATTCATATGTAGAAGTTTATGATTTAAAGTTATTTACCTATTGTTTCTTGAAAATGAAATTAGTAAATGAAAAACCAAACAATTTCCTGAAGACATTTTTTTTTATCCAACTACTTATATCAATCTGTGTCTTAATGTTGTTAAGTAAACATAGGAGATGCACAGAAAAAGCGACTGGCGCTACTTGTACCAGAACACTGCTTTGTTTTTAGTCCGCAAACAAGCGTTTACAGTGAATTATTAAATTTTGGCGAAGATGGAAGCGTTCCCATTTTTCCCTGGAACATCAAACTGTTCCAGTTTCACTCCAATGAAATCAGACACATGTCACGCATTCATCTGCAGGCTGTGAAACCAGGATTTCCCAAAGTGATCAAGCTCAAACAGCTTTTATTTTTGTGAATCTCACCAAGGCGACCAGACCTATGACCTTATAGCTTTTTATTGTTAGGACACATGCTCTGTAACATTCCTGCTAAAATCTCGGCCTGGGATGAGTCAGATGCACAGCGTGATGATTCGGGGAGGGCTGCGGATGCCTTCCGTTTCATTACACACGTCCCAGTTGGTTGGTTGGTTACCAGCCCTGACTGTGCATCGCCTTTACAAGAATCCAAGGACAATAGGAAGCCTGAGCGGGCTGGAGGAGAGAAAATGATGCAGCATTGCCGCAGTGGATCCGTCAGGTCTGTGGACATGTGGGTTGATGTGACTGCCGCCCACTGAGGGTCTTTGAGTGTTTGTAAGAACCCCGCAGGAGACTGGGGATATTATACCCTCAGCTTCAAGTGAGCCGCCGTCCTTCTTCTGCGGCTCAGCTCAGTGAACACACGGCACACTGTGCAGATTACGCTTATATATATAAGACAGACAGAAAAATTGGAGTAATTGTGCTACGTGATGCATTCATATAGGGACAGCTACATACAGTATATGGGCGACATGTTGGTGTAGTAGGGAGAGTTCCGTTTCATAGTCAGGTCACTTCCGACGTCGTCAGTTACCTGACTATAGGATAGTCGAAGAGAAGAAGGCATACGAACGACATGTGTGCATGGCATGCCCTTTTTTTACCACCTGCTCCAGTTCAAATGTGACATGCCAATTCATGCAGCCATGAACTTGACCGTTCATTGGCCGGTTGTAAGAGTTGAGGCACAAATGGTGTCCATCCGAAATCCCACAGTCAGGTAACCGGCGACGTCTTGTTTCCTGACTATTTAGGTAACAGAGGTCACGCAAGTAACCATAGACAATATTCATCAACACAAAGTCATAGTCCATATGGGTCTTTCTGGTTTGAATATTCATGCTCTTCTGTTTCTCTGGGGATTTTTTTGGACCTTGGTTTTGTCCAACAGTATAGAATCTACTTTCTGCAGATATGGAGCGTCTAAATCACCCAGAGTGTGACTGACAGTGTGAACGTGTGTGTGTTAGTGTGCCACTCTGTGGTTGGCCACCTTCAGATCCACAGTTGGTGATATTGACCGTAGCTCTAAAATGGACCTTGTGGGAATTAAAAAAAAAAAAAACGAAAAGTGTCATTAAGAATAGTACATTTGTATTTTGCAGTGTTGGATAAAGTAAAGTTTTGTGTAAAACGTGGAAGGTTATGCAAGCAGTCTTTCCAAACATTGTTACTTGAGTATTTAAAATGGATTGTAATAATACAATTAAATAACAAACTAAAAAAGTTTTGCATATATGTTTTTCATTTTTAGATTTATATAATTATAAGTGATTTTATAGTTATATGAAAATATTTCATGAATAAAGTCAAATAATTTTAGAAATGTATTAGTAGCTTATAGTGTTTTTTCTTCCACAGTCAAGAAAACCTGCGCCCCATCAGAATTTGCCTGCGCAAACGGACAGTGTGTTCCTGGACGATGGCGATGTGATGGAGAACCTGAGTGTCCCGATGGATCCGACGAGGCAGAGGCTACCTGCAGTAAGTCACGTTCACTCGCTTGAACTCAGACTCTAGCTCTAATTTGCGGGCAAAATGTCATTTCTTTTGAATTTGTTGGATAGATAGTAGCGCAAGTTACGGTGTTGCTTGATTTTTCCATCAAGTTTAATGGAAATCAGTTTGATTTGTTTTCCGTATTTCTCTATATAATAACTTTTGGCTTTAATAATCATGTTGCAAATAAAGTGAGAGCTGGTGTGACAGTGGAGTTACGTACCTGCACACATTGTTTGCCTTCAGTTCCTGTAAAGTGTGGTGCTGGTTTTATTTTGTTTAGGTTGCACTTTCTTTGAACTCCGAATCTTCCTGGAGGCTAAGCATCAGAAAAGCTCAACCTGCACTTTTCGCTCGCAGTGGTTGGTCAGTCAGTGCGTTTCCAGTGCTAAGACATAAATGTGGTTGAAATCATTTTTTGCTTCCCTCTCTGCAGGAAGGTGAAGGAAATGTATGGTTTTTCTGTTGGAATAGCACAAACCCACTGTTTGTAGGCCGTTGTATCACTTTTTTTCTTTTTTCAATTTAGGACAAGATGTTTGAATAATAGAAAACGTCAGAGTAGCTTAGTTTGTGTTTTTCTTTTGTGTAGTTGAATTTGTGTTTTTTTTCTCCATTAATGATTCACTTAGATTTCCCACCCAACTTCTGAAAATGTCTGTTCAGTAATTCTCAGAAGCGAAACGTGAAAGACAGCTACAGAATGGCCTGTTTAAACTAAAAATCCCATAAAAGATGAATGAGTCCACAGCCTAATTCTGCATTAACTACACAGTTCACTGCTGCACCACTCTAACCGGAAATTTTTTTTTAGTTTTTATGAGAATGTGTGTACGACATACAAAAGTACATGGATAAAAACTGCACAGAATCTACAGTATATGCAGACAGGTTTATCTATCTATGTGTGTGTCTTGTCTGTCTGTCTAGCCATCCATCATCCATATTTATGTGTGTATATCTAGATAAATGGATAGACAGACAGGCAGGCAGACAGACGGACAGACAGATAGATAGATACATTTGTGATTTTGATATTACACTTAAAATTATAGTAAAGCATTATCATGTTTGATAATATGTCTTGTCTACAGAACATATAGATGGGAAATCTAGTTCCATGTAACATTATAAATAGAGCTAAATTCTGAGTACATGTTTTTTGCGCAGAACAACAACTTCAAATCAAAGAACAACTTAAAGAGGAAATTAATAATAATTTATTAAAATTCATTCTTTCTCTGGTGGTGTATATGATGGTGCGTTTCACATCTTTCAGCTTTGCTCAAGAATTGCCTGTGTTTTGGCACATTACTTGCACGGTGTATGCGTCGATTAAAGCTGCTGTTCTGTTATATTCTCTTTCATTCTATCCAGTGCTTTTCTGCATGTTTGTCGTGAGACACGGCCGGCACCAGCTTGTTTTATAGCCAGCATTCCGTTTTATCAGTTTTCCGCTCAGAACAGGACATGGTGACATTGGTTCGTTATTACAAGTTTGTTATGTATAGCGCAATATTAGCAGATTGCATCGAAAGAGTGCTGCATCTGATTTTTTAGTTATTTACTTTAGCCAAGTAAAAATGAATCATTTAGTTTGATGTGACGCATCATGTGTCAGATTTGAATAGTTGTTTCTATGGCAACAGCTGACATCAGTAAACATACAGCACAGCTGTGGAATCACATCACAGATTGTCCGCAGCTCAAAGCTAAACGCTCCCCACGGTGTTTCTGCTCAGCCTGCATTTATTCTCGCTAAACATGATTTGCTAATTAGCGTTAGCATGTAAGCTGGACATATGCCACATATTACAGCTGCCGTGCTTGCTTTATTTATGTTCAGCAGTGATGCTCATTTTAGTGAAAGGAGTTTGTATGCTAATATGATTCCCCAGTAACACAAAAAGTGTTCTGATGCATTGTAGATTTCAGCAGCAGATTATTTTTTTAAATAAAAATCTCATCTTGCTTTAATGAGCAGCTCTACTCTGTGATGAACAAAGGAAAACAACTATATGAATTCAGTGTACCGTAATGTAATGAATGAAAATCCATCTATTCGCCCAATGTGAAATACAATGCAAAACAACTAGTTTCATTGTTTTAAGAAGAGGGGTTGACTGGTAAGATGACGGATGAGACGGTTTTGACGGCTTTCTCTCTCCCTCTCTCTGTGT
>SOMO01000036.1:1904998-1916238 GCA_028128575.1 Paedocypris carbunculus | reverse complement strand
TACAATTTTGAATAATAATAATAATAATAATTAAATTTATTCATATATCACTTCTCACAGAAACAAAATCACAACGTGGTATACATTATAAATTATAAATAAGTAAATAGAACGACCCAAATAGATATTAAACAGGTGACGAAAACGTGAAATTTTAATACATAAAAAAAGTTTGTTGTCTATCAACCTTCATGAAATGTTGACTTTGTGGTCTTTATGATCTTTTAGGTGTTATGAAGAGACGTTTATGGCTTTTTTGTTGCGCCTGTGATTTTAATCCGCTGGAGCGTCTTTGCTGCAGGATCTGCTGTATCTCTGTACACTAAACAAACACTCGCACAGTGCGCGGGATCAGCATTGGCTCCACATCACTATTTTCTTATGAATGTAACAGCAAGACGCTGCACAAGTGTGTCATTCTGAAGGGCGTGTGAACTGCGCCGCGATTCTGAAGGACAGTTTAGTTCCCGCGGACGTGGTGAGAGCAAACTGAAGATTGAAAGAGAAGGTTCAGGGCTGATAATGCTCCTGCCATTTATTATCTATTCCACCCACACGGTGACAGATTAAGTCATTATTCCGACACTGCTGAAAGCATTTGGTGCCAAAGCGTGTTTTTCTCTGCAGTCGCTTTTCTAAAGCACACCACTCGCATTAGACATCATTATGGTTGGTAAAACATCTCGCATGTCCTGCCTTTAGAAAACATAGGTTAAAGTGAGGCTGTGCCGTTTTGGTGAAGCGTCATAGCACAACTATTCAGGAAAAATTGAAATTGTGGTTTTGTGAGTTGAACTTCATGAATGACACGGGTTGTAAAATGACACAGGTTTCTGATTAAAAACCCCTCTAGTAATGAAGATAGGTGAAATCATTTTATAATATTAATATAATAATCACCAAAATAAGGCTCAACAAATTAAGTAGAAATTAAACTTCAAATCAAACAATAGCCCATAATTCTCATATAACTAGACGATGCTTTATCAAAAATAGAAGTTCAAAGGTTTTTTCTCTACACCATTGTTGGAAAGTTTTGGATACATTTATTCTGTAAATTACATTTTTAATTCATATCTGGAGAAGCTTCATATTTCTCTACCATTTCAGTTTTTTGCAATGGATTGTGTCTGAAACCAATTTCGTGTAAATGCTGTCAAGTCATTTTAAAATCTTGTGGATTTAATTTTATTGCTTTCACACTTATTTCTCCAGCCCTTCTGACACTACGAGTTACGAGATTTCATTTCAGATGGCAGTTGAGTTGGAAAACAGAAAGATGCTGGTGTTCCTATGACAGCAGAATGGCTGGGATTTGATTTATTCTTCCTTTTTTCTGTTGGTCTAGGACTCTTGTTTCACTTATAGTGCCTCTAAATCAGTTCCCACTCTCAGGTCACGAATCAAGGGCAATTACGCTTCCCGGTCCAGGGGGTAAATGGCTGGGCAGATGGAAAGATAGCCAGTTGATTGGAAACTCAACGGTGTTGTGTCCTTCAACTTCTCAGCAGGCTCTCTGAAAAACCACCTCACACCACATTCTGAATTGCGCAAAAGTTGGAACCATTTTGATAACACTTGAATTAAAAGGCATCCACAAGAGTTTCAAATCACAGGAGGTGNAGATGGAAAGATAGCCAGTTGATTGGAAACTCAACGGTGTTGTGTCCTTCAACTTCTCAGCAGGCTCTCTGAAAAACCACCTCACACCACATTCTGAATTGCGAACTTCACAAATGTTTATATTGAAAAAAATGTTACAACTAAATGTGCATAATATCTGGTGGTCTAGTTGGGACGGGGCCAAAAAAAAAATCAGCTTTGAGAAACTCCAGCACTAATTAGGTTAATTGACATCTGGTTTGTCATATGACCAGCTATAAAAAAGAATACTTAAAGAGGATCTGACAAGGGAAGAGACATAACAGTATATGCACAACCTCAGTTACAGTATGTTACGCTATTCAAAGTTTGTATTTCAAATTTTGTATGTGACAAATAAAATTTGAATTTCATTTACTCAGAAGATGAAAACAAAACGTTCGAATCACGTGTTGCTGACGTGTGTGTTGTTTGCTCCACAGCTTTGCTGACATGCCGACCCGATGAGTTCCAGTGCGGAGACGGGTCCTGTATCCACGGCATCAAGCAGTGCAACAAAATACACGACTGCCTGGACAAAAGCGACGAGGCTGGATGCGTCAATGGTGCGTTGATTTGTGTGTCGCTCTCTCGCTTTCCGAGGATCTTCTGTGGCGCTTATTCAGTGGGATGAAATGTTTCCCAGGGATCAAATTGGTTCCGCTCTTTAATACACCAACTAATGAGAGCAGACCTGTCTGAAGCATAGCAGAAGCGTGTCCAGCTCAAAGAAGCCTGTGTAGAAGCTGTAATAGGCTTTCAGATGTGGGAATAAATTGGCCAGTCTTGGTGAAAGTGTTCTCTATGCCAGGATCCACAGACCGTCTGGTTTGTCTATTAAATAACTGTTTCTTGAGGCTCTGAGTGCTTTTTAAGAGGAGAACTGTACCATAGAAACTTTATCTGTCCTGTTTTTTTCCTCCAACGCTTCAGCCACCAAGTGTGAAGCGCCACTGAAGTTCCTCTGCAAGAACGGCGAATGCATCGATGGCAGCAAAGTGTGCGACAGTGTAAAGGACTGCAAGGACCGCTCAGACGAGCCTAAGAAGGATTGCAGTAAGAAAGTTTGGGTCTTCTTCGTCTTCTTCTTCTTCGTTTTGCTCTTTGGTGTTTGTTTGTGTGCTTAGTGTCGAGCTCTGTCTCCGTGGGAATCCCAGACATTGGTCTTGAATCTGGGATGGTGAACGTTGATTTTTTGAAACTAGACTGTCAGGATTTACAGTCTTTAATGCATTCTATATGAGCCTTCAGGAAGCTTAACAGAAAGAGCCTAGAATCCCATTTGTGCCATTATAAAGAAACAATATACCGTATTTACGCAAAAATAAGCACCCCCTATTTTCAAATTTTCGAAACTTAAAAACTTGAAGGGTGCTTATAATCGGCGATTTCAAAAATATGCGTATTTTAAGGTGCTCATTTTTCGATATTTCAAGTCCGGAGTGTAATGACGGCGCGAGTGCAGCGGGCTCAGCCATGACATGCTTGCCGTTCTTACAAGGAGCAATCACAAATAAATGGAAACATGTAGTCTTTCCTTATATTATTTATTATCAATTTTAAAGGTACAAAAGCGTTAAAGTAAACGATGCGAAGGAGGAACACGCGTAGATCTTTCAGATGGCCAGATAAAAACGTTTCATCTTGACACCGGCGAATTAAAACATTCGTCCTTCCTAATACTTTTTATCCATTTAATTATTTTTTATTCAAAGTGAACGGTGCGAACGAGGAACATGCATAGATGTTTGGTGGCGTGTTTTAAACTTGACACCTGCGAATAAAAGAAATGAAAGCACGGATGAGGGGGCGTGACGTCACGTTTCAGGCGCTCCAAAACGGTAAAAAGCGCGCGCCTGCTCACCAAAGCAGCACGTTTATGTGCAACAAAAGCGATCAATTTATTAAACAAGTGATTTCCCGAGGCTGTGAAGCTCCGCAGACCAAACGATTTAAAATGATAAGCCACAAACTCACCATTGCTACAGAATCCACTGCTCCAGTGAAAAGCGCAGCTCTTCCTGTTCATCTTGAAACCATTGCACCATAATAATGAATGTTTTGTCCCCATCTATATGCTTAATAACATATAAATTTGAACTCATTTGGATTCCAAGAAAACGCACGAACCTGTTTTGATTTTGTTCGTATTTTTACTAACCTTTCCAACATTATATCAGTGACAAAGTATGATGAAAACCTACGACATCTACCGGTAACTACTAGTATTACTTCATTACATCGCAACGTAAGCGTACTGAAGGGCAATTGCCAAAACCTGAGAGTGCGGGCCAGCGGGGGAGTATAGAGGGGGACAATCGTACCAAAGCACCGGTCGAGCAGTGTGAGTACACCCTAAGATCCACTGACAGATTGTGTCCAAGTTTGGCTTCTTCATATTGCCAGCTTTTGTCATCTCGTGATTAGCTCCGTCCATCCAGTTGTTGTAAAACCAACGCAGATGGTCTTTAAACGGCTTGTTTATTGACACATCCAATGGTTGAAGCATCTTTGTTAACCCTCCGGGTATGATGGCCAGATCGGTTTGAGTTAAAAGTCCCGTAATAATAATAATTAAAAAAAAAAAAAAAAAATTTGTAATTTTTTTTTATGATTGAAAAATCAGGGGGGTGCTTATATTCGCGGGGTGCTTATATTCGCGTAAATACGGTATGTATATTTGTACACCCAAACATTTAATTGAGAAATTGATCAAACCTGTCTGCTGTCAGCTAACAAATAATTTCAAATGATTTAAAGGATTTGCACACTTCTGTTTAAATGATTCAGAGATTTTTAGCGTTTTAAAATGGTAGATCAGTATCCAATCTCAATGGAATTATTTCCTTTGTGCTTTCTCAGCAACATCTGGAACAGAGACGTATTTCTAGGAAAAGCAATTGAAAAGCAGCTTCATGTAGTCATAGAGAGCTTATTAACATTAAACCTTAATCTTAATTTGCCTGCTTCAAATGCCACAATCCCACTCATCCAGCAATAATCAGCGTCTCAGTAGAGCGAGGCCTCATGACTTCACACTCAGGCCCTCCGTGTCTTCTCTTTTAATCCGAGAAGTCTCTGCTGCCTGTTTGACATATGGTTGGCTCAGAGCAAAGTGGCCTTGCCCCAAATTGTTCACTTCCCTAGGTAGTTTCATGATTCCTGCATCTACTAATGAACAGCCAACACCTGGTCCACACACACGGAATGACACGGTGAACGCACATTGTGCCTCATTAAGCCTTTGTCGTCAGATTGCTTCAAACGTGTGGCTGTTCACTCAAGCTCAAACACGGAGAATGTTGTCGGCAAACATTGCAGCATTTCTATTTCTAAACAAAATATTAAAAGCATCTAGTACTATAACAAAACAAAACAATTTTCACATTGTACAGTACAATGAAGCAATTTGGACAGTAAAAAAGTGAGAAGTGTGCATTTGTATTTGCAGGTGTAAAGACTTACTGAAAACCATAAAAGTACGGATCACTTACTGTAAAAATTATTTCATTGCAAGTCACCAATTCAGCTCATAAATAGCATCCAGAACCTTCAGCATCCTGCAGATGGTGATATCACCTCGTCCACTCAAGAAATTAACCGCGGTAGAAAAAAGTGCTGTCTTGTCACATACAATCACAGTGTAGTGGAGTTATTTGTATATATACTAAATTTAAAATATAGTCAAGTATAAAGTAAAAGTTGTTCATATTTTTGATACTCTGATACCAAAATTAGCCAAAAATACTTAAGGAAAGTAACAAAGTTACTTGGAAATATATAATATAGTGTGTGGAAAAAGTAGTGAATTTAAATTACTGTATGTTGTCTTGTTATCTTACTGTCATCTTATTCTTAATAGGTTTAAACGAATGTTTGCTTAACAATGGAGGCTGCTCGCACATCTGTGTGGATCGACCCATCGGCTTCGAGTGCCAGTGCCCCGTTGGCTACAAGCTTTTGGACAAAAGGACGTGCGGAGGTCAGGCATGCGTTTTAATTGAGGGCGTGCGTCTGTCGGTTCCTGTGCACTAATATTTATCAAGGATGTGAACTGTTGTGTGTGTCGGATCTCTCCTCAGATATTGATGAGTGCGAGAACCCTGACGCCTGCAGTCAGATCTGCATCAACCTGAAAGGGGATTTCAAGTGTGAATGTCACCACGGTTACGAGATGGATCCTGTCAGCAAGACCTGCAAAGCAGAAGGTAAGAAATAAAAGATTAAAGAAATAAAAAAGAGATGATATCTGGAATATAAGTAGAATGTAGCAAATTGTAAACAACAAACTGCAACCATTAATATAGTAACCATATGGTTACTAGTATGGTTATATTAGTAACCATAATATGGCATCAACACCAGGATTTTGACTTCCATGTTGAAGCTCTTTTTATGCATTAGGGTTTTGATGTAAACGATTACGTTGACTTTGGGTTTTATCAGATGATTGAAAATGCACTCTTTCTTTTACATTTTTATAACGCATATTCACATGCCACCCAATTTAAAAGCGTTTTCTGCAGCCCGGCCAATTAGATGTTATCACTTTGGTGACCTTCCTCGCCAGCCTTCAAGTAGAAGATAAATGAGAAATGGCTCAGGGAAATGGCTCAGAATTAATGTGTGCATTGTGTGAAGGCCGGACTAGAGGTGCGATGTTTTGAGACATACAGTTGAAGCCGCTTTACAAAGTAATGTGGTTTGGAGCATTTCAGTTTACCAGCATATATTTTTACAAAATTAAGTAATTGAGTGAGTTTGTCATTATGGGCCTTACGGACCGTATCAAAATTGTGCTCTGCATTAAACCATCTTTTGAAGTGACACACACACACACAAACCTGGATCAGTGGGCAGCCTTAAGTCATGGTGTCAGGCGGCATGTGGGGGTCAGTGTCTTGTTCACGACACTCAGTTGTAGAACTCACCGGACCGGAATTCAAACATGCAACGAATGGGTGGCAATTATGATACTTGGGTAAAAATGGTCTATATCATAAAACAGTCAACTGTATTAGCAGCACAGATATTATTCAATGCCATAGGGCCACTGAAAGACCTGAATTTATTCCCTAAATTTTATCTTCGTCTCACTTAGGAAAAAGCCCGTACCTGATGTTCACAAACCGGCATGAGATCAGACGCATTGACCTGGTGAAGAGAGACTACACTCAAGTGGTTCCTACTCAGAAGAACGCTGTGGCCATTGATGTAGATGTGGCTGCAAACCGCATGTACTGGTGTGACCGCTTCCAGCGTAAAATATACAGGTAATGTGCGCTTGTTTTACAGTCTTTTGGAAACAATTTCCAGGTGAAGTGCTTCTTCACAGGTCCCGTGATGTCTTCATTTAGCTCAATATACAACAACAATTCATCACATGCTCCTGTACTTGAATCTCTAGATAACATTCCGGGATAATTAAAATGTTTTGGTATTATGAGGCACTCAAAAACATTATTTCTCTCAGCAAACAATTCATTCGCATAAGGTATTATAATCAAATTGTTATGTACACTGCATTGCAAAAGTGGAGAAAAAATAGATACCGTATTTGTGCGAATAAAAGCACCCAAAATTTTTGAAGCTCAAGAAACATTAGCCACACAGTGACAATGAGCAGTAACTAAACAGTAAGCTGCTCTACTACCTCACAAAACAAAATGCAACCTGTAACGTAACCTCGTAAACTCACGAAGCAGCATTTATTCTTTTTTAAGTGAAACAACATCAGGGATTTTAGCGCCTTCCGATGTTGTTTTATGAATTCTTTAAAATGCTTCGGCAATTTCAATCACTTGCAGAGTTAAATCCTTCCACTGATGATCGATTTAGATTAAGTATTTTGCCAGAAAAACTTGAATGAAACCTGAATTTATAGCATTCTATTAGGTAGAACACCTTATGGAATCAGGGACGCTAGAAAATTTATGGTAATTTAATTTTAATTAGTGGTTTTTATCACATTAGAGAATTTTAATGTAATAAAATTTTTTTGAAAATAATCATAAAAGAGAAACTACTTCTTCTCTTGTCAATGTCTCCACACTGAGGTTATGTTTTAGATTCATTATCAGATAGAACTAGATGGTCATGACATGATCTGGGTCTCTGCCCAGGCTTCCACTCCATACAACCTTCTGCGCTTTCTGCTCTTTTGCGTCTTGCATTTGCAAATCTATTCGGTCATGGGGTCATTCCTCGCGGGTGCAAAACCAATGCGTGCGTGTCTGTGTCCCTCTGCAGCTCTTACATCCACGAGGCCAGTGACCCATCTCGCCACGTGACTCTGATCCACTCGGATCTGCACTCCCCCGAAGGCCTGGCATTGGACTGGGTCCAGCACAATCTCTACTGGACTGACTCGGGTGACAGAACCATCTCTGTGGCTTCGGTGGACGGGCAGAAGAGACGTGTGCTAATCAGCGCAGATTTGAATGAGCCACAGGCCATCGCTGTGGATCCAGAGCGAGGGTGAGCATCGATCTTCAGACCTTGCTTTTAGTCATCTCTCATCAAATCATGAAGCATATAAGGGTCTAACTTGCCTTAAAGGTCACTGAAAAAATAAGTGGAGGAGATGTTTCAGTGACAAATTCTCTAGTGTGTTAGAGAGATTTTTTTGTAATTCATAAAGATCTTTGTCAAATTCATAAAATTGTTTGATATTCACACAATATTGATTTCTTTTCAGTTTGTTTAATTTTAACAAAGGAGAACTTGCCACAGAGCGTCAGATGTTCACACACAAACACATTGTTGTTGCTTAGCGCTGCATATGTACAGGAGCTTAGCTGTTTCACTGCGTCATTGAGTGATTGGCAGCTATTAATAAATATGAATACATTCTTTATTAAGTTTATGTAAACACATGCACATCTGTATGTTCTATATCTCTAGAATCTACTGTATTTTAATGTTTCGTTTGAATCAAGCTGTATATTTCTACAGCTTCATGTACTGGTCTGACTGGGGAATCAGGCCCAGGATTGAGAAGGCTGGCATGAACGGTGTACATCGGCAAGTTCTGGTTTCTGAAGACATCGAGTGGCCTAATGGAATCACTCTGGGTAGGATTGTCCTCACTTCGTATTCATGTATTGTGTGTTGGGTGGATTCAGAATGTAGTGCCATGTCTCTGGATGCAGATGTGGTTGGTAAGCGTCTGTACTGGGCAGACTCCAAACTTCACCTGATCTCCAGCGTGGATCTAAATGGAGCTCATCGGAGGAACATTCTCTCCTCCAGTGAGAGGCTTGGACATCCTTACGGCCTTGCTGTGTTTGAAGTAAGTAGACATGGTTATGCCCGTTATGTTTCAAAGTCTGACATTGAATAGTTTATTGAGTATTGAAGTCCAGTAGCTTTAATCTATATGGAACATGTACAACCCAAGTGACACTGGACAAGTGAAAAACTAACAATACAATTTTCAATAGGAATTTAATAATGATTCTAAACTATCCATGCAACAAACATAAAATTATGTGAGCCGTCGTCTGTCATGACATTTGGTAGATAGACTANAGAGAGAGAGAGAGAGAGAGAGAGAGAGAGAGAGAGAGAGAGAGAGAGAGAGAGAGAGAGAGAGAGAGAGAGAGAGTAATCTATAACGTTTATAATGTATAGACTTTATAACATTTATAAGATGTGCTATTTCTAACTTAGTAAAGATCGGTTCTGGTGTCTGGCTGTTCTTTAGCATCTGCCAGAAGGCCGTAGGCTGGATTTGAGAGTTCAGTGTGATTTTCTCACTCTGGGGGTGTGAAGCTCTTGAAGGTCACACAGGAGAGACTGAATAATGACAAAGTAGATTCTGTCC
Source organism: Paedocypris carbunculus (assembly GCA_028128575.1). Classification (NCBI taxonomy): domain Eukaryota; kingdom Metazoa; phylum Chordata; class Actinopteri; order Cypriniformes; genus Paedocypris; species Paedocypris carbunculus. The sequence continues at coordinate 1,906,772 of SOMO01000036.1, read as the reverse complement.
TGCTTCTGTTTGATAGAGGTTGGCTTTTTCTTTTTCATTTTGTAAGATAAACACCAAACTAATTTTCCTTCGGATGCTGAATTTGATAACGGTGATTGACACTGATAATGGTGTCGTCGTGAATAATTTAGATAGACTGATCTTGACTGATGTCATCATAAATGATGCATGTCATGAATGAAGCGTGCTGAGTGCTAGTTTGATGTCAAAAGGATGAGCTTCTTTTAAGACACATTTTCAAAAACGGAGGCATCGCTGATTGTTTCTTAACAACAACACTTTTGTTTTTGTGTTTTAGGACCGAATGTACTGGACGGACCATGAGAAGGAAGCCGTTTACAGTGCCAACAGACTTACTGGACAGGATGTGACCAGCCTTGCTGAGCATCTCAATGACCCGCACGACATTGTGGTGTTCCACGAGCTGAACCAACCCCAGGGTGAATGGTTCTTCATTTTAAGACGTTTCCCCTGTTTCACTCCCCCAAAACGTTTAGAATTCAACTTTTGAGACTGGCCATTACATTTTTTGCTTTCGTAATCCATCATGACCATCACTTTTTGTTATCCCCTAGTCAGTATGATGCAGATCCGTCAACTGGTTTGTGTCAGTCTGTTCTGACTGAAGATTAAGTGTGTTTGGCTCGTGTGATTAATGGGCTTTTCTTCGCAGCTCCTGAAAGTTGTAACCTGGGTGGGGTGACGAATGGAGGCTGTGACTTCCTGTGTCTGCGAGCTCCTCAGATCAGCGAGCAGTCGCCTAAATATACCTGTGCTTGCCCCGACGGTGAGGAGCTGAGCCCCGACACGCGTCAGTGTGAGCCCGGTGAGATCATCTTTCATGTTGTACGTCATGTCAGAATCATTCGGGGAGTGAGGAAGCCCAAGATTGAGTTCACAAGGATGAGACCGATGTTAGACTGCTTATCTGTTTTTATTTTTACGCAAAAATAGAGAGAAAAGGATATGGAATGCTCATGTTTTGAAATATTATTTAGATGACCATGAACTTTTCCATGTTTGGAATTCAACCTCCTATGGTTTTTCAAAAGTGATGTTTGCCAAAAATGGTTGAAAATAATAAATGAGTCAGATTTTAAAAGCTTTATACTTCTTATACTTATTTTGGCAAATCAAAATAAGAGAGATGTTGTTATTATTTAACTATATTGTGTTTTTAATATTGAATCGCATATTTAAACCATGATCAAACCACATTTTTAGAAAAAATAAAGTCTCAAAAAATTATTCCAAGTGCTTCTTTTCTTATGCATTGTTTTACTTACATATTGTATTTTTGTAAAGCATTTTCCAACATCTGTAGTCACTATTTCCTAGTTAGATGGATTTCGGACAAACTATATTGATATTTCCAAATAGAAATACTTTTCCAAAAAAACGATGCCTGAGTGAGTGTATTGAGTTATCAATACATCTGTACTTATATTATTCCATTGTTGTGCTTTCAGTTCAAAACGACACTGCTTCCACGGCCACAATTCCCATCAACATGAGCACAGAGACCCTCATAGGTCCAGGTCGAGCACCGGTCACTTCTCAGTCCGACAGTGTTCCCGAGACCAGTGTGTCCTCACTTCTCACGTCCAGCCCGGAAGAACCGGTCGACACGTCCAATTCTACAACAAATCACCATCCCCTCTTATACACCACACCGGGGGACATGAGCAACCTGTCTCACCACTGTAAGTCTTTATCCCTCACAGATTCTTCACCGCTGGCCCAGTCATTTATAGATTCTATTTCCAGTTTGTTT
>SOMO01000036.1:1879060-1904483 GCA_028128575.1 Paedocypris carbunculus | reverse complement strand
AATTATTCAGTTAATCTGAATTAAAAACAAAAGAGCTTAAAGGTTGGATTGATTGAGGTGTTCACAGTTCAACAGTGGAAACCTCATAATATTTTTATAACCTCACGGCATATTTTTGCATGTGACATGACATTATTTTGTCTGTAGTGATTCAAACACACATTTGTTTTGCACCACATTATTTCTCTGAACAGAAGCTGACTTTGCAGATCTTCACTTGTAAAAGAATCACAAAAACTGAATCATAAGGAATACTAGTTTAGATTAGCGACTCTAAAGCCTCCACTGATGTTTTACCCATATCAGTTGTGATATAAATTGCTCTTATTTGAAAAGGTTGATTAAAAGAGAAATGTGGCCTGGCACAGTAGAAATTTGTGGTGCTACGGGGGGTCTTAAATTTATTGTCCTTATAATTCATACACACTGACACACACAATTTTTACATGCTTTCGGTTTAACATTTTTGTAATACAAATAAGCCACGCTGTTTTCCACTTAAAAAAATGTTAATGCCGAGCACAATTTTGATACGGCGCCTAGTGGCCATACGGACAAACTCACTCACTCAACTCGAGGAACTTATATACATATGTTAGCTCGCCTTTATCTGCTAGTGTTGTGGTTTTCTGTGGTCACCCCGTGTTAACTTGTCTCTTAAACACATGCAGTTCCCATCGTTGCCACAGTGGTCTTCGGTCTGGTCTGCGCCGGGATGTACCTTATCTACCGGAACTGGAGGAGGAACAGCACCAAGAGCATGAACTTCGACAACCCTGTCTATCGTAAGACAACGGGCGAAACGGAGGAGGACGAGATTCACATCGGGAGGACGGACGGACTCGCTGGCCATCACCATCACTACCCCGGAGCCGTGGTGGGCCTGACGCCTGTGACCACCGGGACCTGCCCACCCTTTATTGCTCTGCCCTTGGGGTCTGGTTTAACGGACCCTGCCACGCACTGGTACACGGAACAGCCCACCATCTCCAGCACCAAATGATGGGAGGAATTATGTGAGTTTACTGAGCCAGTTCACTGCTAGAACGGAGAAAAGACCAGTTTTTCAAAGCCAAATTGAACAGTTCATATCTTATCAAATGCTGAATTGCGCCAGTTTGTGTTTCACGTCATTTCAAATCAAAGTTACGCTTTTCGTATTGCTAGATTTATAGAATTTTTCAACAAAGGGGAAAAAAAACTTGATAGTTTGCTGTGAATTTTCTATTGAATTTGAACAGTCTGCACAGTGGGATTTCTTCATACTTCATCCCTCAGTCATACTGAGAATTTAATCCATGTAAATATTTGAAAACATTTACACTGATCAGGATATTTTCGGATTTATCAACGACTTTTTAGGCAAATTTTAGGTATGGTAGGTTTTAAAAAGGGATTTTATTGCAGAAACACAAAAATGTGTTGTTTATAGGTGAAACTTTTTTTACTTTGAATTCAGGTTTTAGGATTTGAGCAGCTTTTCAAGATGTTTGGGACCAAGATCTGTACAAAAAACATGTTACACTACTTTTTCCTATTATATTTTATACACATGCAAATCAATTCTTCGTATTTGTAAATGCCTTTTAGTTTGACTGATTCCAATTGTAACTGAAATTGTAAATGTGTTATTATATGTAATCAAAGGAGGCATTTATAATTACGTATTATAAGTACTTATAAATTATAATTACAGTAATTTGTTTTTTAAAGGGTTCAGCAATATCATTCTCTGGATGCATTGACATCACAGAGAAACTTTTTAGTAATGAAGGAAAAGCTTGTAGATTTCCACAATACTGCTGCTAAAATGAACGAAAACAGAAAGCGAATTTGGCCTCGTCCCCTGATCACTGTGATTCAAATCCATTCCTGTTTGTTTATTTATTTGTTTGTTTATTTGTTTACTAGCTTTACTGATCACACACGTCTTTTGGTAGCTAAGGCAACACACACTGTAATTTGGCGCAGTTTGCCTCATGACATGATCAGCCCAACATTTGGGAAAGTGAGACGCTTGACTGACGTCTGTTCAAACGTTCATGCCTCACTGAAATGATTCGACCTTTAAAGGCCAAAAGCTGCAGTTATAACGCACGTCTGCTTTCTCCTGCCGCGCTTGATTGAGTCTCACGGAGACTCTGCGTTTTTAGAACATGATGACATGACAAGGCACATGTCCAGAAAAACCATGAAGATGGCGTGAAACTGATTTTTGTAATGTGCTGGTTTTCTGTTCTGACAGAAATTAGGTTGGGGGTTTTTTTGCTGGCGTGAATAAGATGTGTTATAAAACGTCTTTTTTGCCACTTATTAACAAACCTTGACCAGTTTGTGTCAGTTAAATCTTAAAAACAAAAAAACGAAAAACAAGACAAGTTAATGGTAGTGGTGTACTTTATTTTNAAAAACAAGACTAGTTAATGGTAGAGGTGTACTTTCTTTTATTTCTTTTTAAATGAAAGATATTTTTTAAATAAAGACACAGTTACAACATATTGCTTTGCAATTTAAGTAGTTCTGAAATCGTCACAAAAACATCCAACCTTCAAGGCTACAACCATGACATTTTATCCTATTGACTTTAAACAAATCGTGGTCAAAATAAATTGAATAAAACTATAGAAAAATACATGTTACCTCATTGACGGTGCAGTTCAGGAACAAATATGTTTGTGTGAATGTTCATTGTGTTTGTGAGAAAACATGTACATATTTTTCAAGTACATACTTTTATAAATCTTTGTAAACAGTGTAAATAAGAAAAGATTTTAGAAAAGTGTATTTGCTTATGAATTTATTTGGAAAGCAAAATTGTTTTTTGAGCAGACATGTTCAACTAATTTATTCAGCCAAAGTCATTGTCTGCTGTTGCTATTTTATATGTATTTATATGGCTTTTGCTTTGTTTTTCTCTGCATTTCTTATTTTTAGGGTCTTTGTAATGTTTGTTAAGGCTAAATATGTTTTTTTTGTGCCTTGCTTTGTGAACTTCACCAACTAAATTTTAGTGTATTTGATTTTTTTCTTCAACATTCTGGCATAACAGTCTTACTGTAATTGAACATTTGTCTATACATTGATATAAAAGTTTGAAAAATGTTTGATATTGAGACGTAAATGACCGAGTTTGTTTTTTGTCAAACACTTCTACATTCCAACATTTCTGTTTCTGTGGTTCTTAAGCAAAAAGATGCTTAAGTTTTATTACCGGGATACTCGGGATATAGACTAAATTTATTTAATAATTACAAGGAATCTGTAGTAATAATAATTAGTACGTATTCATATAATTTTATTAGTCTATGCCTTTTGTTAGAACAAGAAATATGTTAAAAAAAAATTATATTACCATGAAACTGCATACATTAATACTGGGTTATATTTGCACTGTACATAATGTTTACACATTGACGTTAATAATATTAAAATGTTGCGTTACAGAACACAAATGTACATATTCACACACCAGAGTGTGTGTAAACCACGAGTCATTTACCATTATCCAAACCATTTACATCACATTATGTTTTCCGTAATATACAATTCCGTAATATAAAGATGGCCGGCCGCGTGCCACAATCCTTCGGACACTGCCGCTGGTTCTACTATGACACACTGCACTTTTCTGGGCTCTTTGTTGGACTCTTCAGGAGCTCTACTATCTCCGTGTGCGTGGCCAAAGTCAAGGCGCAGCGACCCATCTGCAGACCAAACACAGACACCATGACTGCTGTTGAGATAGGATCAGAGTTTAAATGTTGTTTTTTTATTATTTATGCTGGCAGTGATCTTCAGAATGCATGCTGTGTGAGTTAGAGGATTTATCCAGCGTCACGCTAGAGTTCCCAGCATAACTCCACCGGCTGACTTTGCCCCTCACTCGACTGCATTCAGCCGCGATGGAACCAGACTTGACGGCTTTTGTCTTACATCCGTCTGTGTTCTCAATCTCTTTGTTGTTCTTGCACAGAGGAGATAAGACAAGCTTTCCTAGATTTGCCTTTGCCGCCAAGCCAGGAATTCCCCAACAAAGAAAGCACTTAAACTAACTGCCTACTTCTTTGACTTTTACAAAAACTTGCCATCATTTCATACAGCAGGTTAATCCATCTGTACATAAGGGAGCTCTGAGACGTCACCCTTTATTCGTGTAATTATGAGATGAACGTTTTGTTTTTAAAGGTGAGTAAAGATGAACAGAGGTGATGTGTCTGTGCAGCACACATGTGCTCTTTTATACTTTGGAGTTTACATCAACATTTTTCTCGACGATGAGGGGTTTCAGTTGACACATTAGCAAAAAATAGTTTTTTAAACATTTTTTTAAATATATTTACAGTACAGCGAATCAGCATTAGCTAGCAGATGACGCTTGCTATGTTGCTCGCTACTTCTACACAATCTGTGAAGAGCAAGTGAAGATGAACAATTCATTGCTAAAACAACGTGCTTTGTAAGGCTGTTGACTTTTAAACCTAATTAAATATACATTTAGCAGATATTTTTCTATCCAAAGCAACTATCCTTGCATTACCTTTGCAACACTGACCCACTTCATGGTTTTCCTGGTAACCAAAACCACGGAAATTGAGCTAAGCTTAATAAAACGCGAACTAACTGGGTCACCGATTAGTTTTCTCAGCCTCCAACTAGAATGTCTACCACTTTCAGCACATAAGTCACAAACCTCCAAAGTGTCTTTATGGTGAAACTCAACTAATTGTCAAGAAATAAAAAACCTTTCTGTTTTTTCTTTGACTGTCATGATCTTCCTTCTAGTTGGTATTCTTTATACAGCCTTGTGTAAAACATGTGCTGAAATGCGTCAGCCAAAGGACTGTGAGGTATATTAAAATACAGAAAGCTGTAGAACCATGAGCATGCATTGAAAAAAAGTTGTACTGGTTGATGAAAGGTACTTTTCATATCGCCTCTTTTTCTGGGACCATGTCTAGAAAAAACCTCGACTTACATTGTCTTTCAAATCTACGTTGCAGTTTGCTTCTTCCCGGAGTCTTCTCACAGTGCTGATGTGCCCTCGCTCACAAGCGCTGATCAGCGGGGTGGTTCCTGTGTGATCCTGGGCATTGGGGTTTGCCCCCTGTGCCAGCAGAAGATGGACTATTGGGGTTCGTCCATATTTGGCTGCCAAGTGGAGCGCAGTCTGTCCGACCTGATGATAAATGTGAAGCTTCAGTGCGCATCCTGTCGCTTATGGAACATTAGCAATTGGTCAAAATTCAGTATAGCCTGTAAACTAATTTGGCTATTAGGTTTCCAGTTGGCTGACAATCACCTGGTCAACACTGTTAACATCACCAAGCTCCATCAGTTGCTGGAGCACTTGCATGTCTTCTGGTGATTCCACCGCTGTCATGGAAGCCAACATTATGGCCGTGTGTCCAGCCTTGTTCCTGAGGTCCACCTCACAAACACCTTACGTTAAGAGAAAACAGAACTAATGAACTTCAGCTGGGATTTGAGCTTTTGAACTTCAACTGCGAGTGGCAGTTGTTTGGCAGGGAGCCGGTCTGTCCAGTGGGTTTCAGCACAGCATAAATCTGCCCACTGCTCCGAGTTTGAATGATAGGGCACCAATTCATTGTTACCCACACCAGGTCCAATCTTACTCCCCGTGACCCAGAAATGGAGTAATTTTAAACTCACAAAACAGAAGAACCTTTTTTCCAAGTAGCACACAGATTTTTTTTCTATTCCTCTGTTTCCCTGAAAAGTATGCTTTAGACTCAAAAAGAAAGTAATTGCATCAAAAAAGATTTTATCATAAAAAATTATCATATCTAACTGAAAACATTCACTCAGTTGAAAAAGATCCAGATACTTGATGGATAAGAATAAAAACAAGATTGTGCCATTTCCTTGACTTCAGGCAGACAATGACAAGACATGATACAATCATGTGGAAATGTCCCACAATTAAAAGAAGTTCTTTGTTTACTGACCTGTGTCTAAAAGGAGCTTAACAATGCCGAGGTTACGGTGCGACGTGCTGTAATGCAGCGCTGTGTTCCCATTGTCGTCCCTCATGTTGACCAGGAACCCGAGGACTGTAGGAGCTCGTAATTTAACTTCACTGAGAAATAAAGCAACAGAGTTGGCGCAAGCTTCTTCTTCAGCGGACACCTGAAACCACTGCTGGAACATCACAGTGAGAGCCTGACCCTGAAACCAGCGACAGAGAAAATCAGTGACACCCAGCAGACAGAAAAACAAAACAAACCATCTTTAATAGTTCATCCATTTTTGTTCCCCATGCAGGAAGTGGACGGTCCTCATAAGAGTTAAAATTTAGCTTCCAGTTTTATTTTAGCAAGACTCACCATTTCAACGTTCAAAACTTCTCATTTCAGCTTTGAGACTTTGGACAAATCCACTGAAAATGGTTAAGAGGTTTACCGTTTTTTCATCAGGATCTGACACATCATCCATGTGGTCCTTCATAAAGCAGCATGCCTCCATGAATTCTTTATTGACAGTTTGTCTAAAAAAAAACCCACCAATTGTGTTAGAAAATACAATAGAACTATTTAGAACTCTCAAATTAGATAGACAGTTAGCTTACCCACTCTCTGTTGGAGTTTCTACTGTTGTTTTCAGATCTGACTCTGCATCTTTAAATGTCTGATCTTTCCTCTGAATGCTTTTTGTCATTTTTTCCATGGAAATATTATCTTGCTTTAAGGTTTCGTTATTTAGTGTCCCCTCTTCTTTTAAGACGAATCCTCCATTCTTACGCGTCTGGACGTTTGGGTGGAATTGTACGGCATCCTGCTCAATAATCTCAAGGTTGGTGTCAGCTTCATTTTCTTCTTGTATTATAAAGTGACTATGTGCAGCTGTTACCAAATCATCGCTAAAAAAAGCAGAAAGTTGTACAAGAATTAACAGACAAATAAAGAAATAAGCCAGATGTCAAATGGTCTTGCAGTTCCAAGCAATGCTCTGTGAAAACTCACCTGAAACTGATTCTCTTCAAAATCCCCGTCTTGGAAGTATCTTCCTCTGTCAAAGGAACTTTCTTTGTCCTATCTTTAAATTAACAAAAAGGTTAATCAACCCCATTTACTTGTGCCAATGAATGTTGTTGAGGGCCGTACCTGATACAGCGTTTCTGGGAAACACATAGAGTCTGAGAAGATTGACCAGATGTGTTAACTGCTTTTGGATGTCGCAAACCTTTGAAGGCACGTGGTCTGAAGATACTTTCCCAGTTGGATTGTCTTTGCAAAGGCATTCCCACTGCTCCTGGAGAAGCTCCTCCAGTCTCTTCACGTGTGAAGCTGCTTGTGAAACTGATTGTTGGTTTAGAACTTGAAGGTCGGTTTCACCTTGCCAGTGTTTTAACGCATCTTGATTATTGACTGAGCAAGTTGTGGAACAAATCTGATTGCCCCACAAATAACTCGTTTTCGTCAACTGCTTGATCTTCTCACTTTTGAGATGACTCTCCTCTCTTTGCTGTTTCAAGAGTGCTCTTGTCAAATTCAGCTCTTCCTCTAGCTCACCAAGTTTGTGCTCCAGTAAAATGACTTTTCTCTGAAGAGTCTGAGTGAGAGAATTGCTTCTGTTTTCATTGTCTAAGTCCTTCTTCAGTCGTGAAGCTGTCTTTCTTGCCGGCAGAGTCTTTGGAGCTGCATCAACTTGTTCAGACGATGCCTTAAGATTCTCTTCAAGACGATCATATTCCCGAATCATCCAGTCATCACTTGCTTTGTTTTGATTGTTTTTGGCACATGGGAAACTCTTCGGATCAGGACAAACCCTCAGCGGGTCAGTGGCTTTGCCTTGATGTAACTGGAGTAGCAGCCTTTCTCGCTCTTCTTGCAAAATACATATCTGAGCCTTGAGCTCAGGAATGACTCCAATTTCCTCTTCCAATTCTCCAACTCGCTCCAGAGCTGCAGTGAGACGCTGAATGGTCCCATATGACCGACACTTTTGGCTTTCCAAAGATTGGAATATATTTTCAGGCGCACCATTCTCATGCGTTGGATAATCCTTGGGGCTGCTGGGACCGTTGGGATCTTCTGGGTGCTTTCGCAGTAAAGCAGACAGAGGTAAACTGGAAGCTCTCGTGAGATTGGGCCTGACGTAACATTTCAAGGGTTGTCCATCGAATGCTGTAAATCTAAGATGATTCTCTCTGGCAGTGAAGGGCTTGGGGTTGGAATCTTCCTTTGGTGAAAATCCACCACACACACTGTCACTTGAGCGAAACTCAAAACATTTCTGATCAATTTCTAGGTTGGATTTGGACCATAAAGAGCCGTAGGAGTTCCACTGCGTACTCTTGTATCCCGGAAGACTCAGGTTTCTCAACAGTGCGCCATTCCGTCCTCGATGCCTTCGCTGCATCGGGATTCTCTTAATGGTGTTACCCTTCTCAATGTCATCCACATACTTGAGAAAATCCAAGTCTAAGTGAAATCCATAGGGCGTCTCAACAGAATATGAAGATGGTCGTCTTTGGGCCCGTTCCTCTTTGGAAGAGACGTTTCTGTTTACTGAAGAAAATCACTGTTGAAATCACCTCAACAATTTAAAGACAAACGGACCTGCTGAGATTTTATTGGAAAAGAATTAAACGGAGTCTGTGTTTCATACCTTTTGGGCTTTCCATTGACTGCATTACAACTTGTGCTTCAGCTTTTATTCATCCGGTCCAAGCTACGCTTAGTTTTTGTCTTCCGCCATTCTGAAAATGTAACAAAACCAGCAGCCTGTATAGCTTTTTATTTTTCTTTCATCTCTCCATGCTTTTCCTCCATTGCTCTTTGACCACACAGCCCTGTGACGGCACCACAAAACCAGCCACAGCCCAAACAATGTCAGCTATGCAGTCAACACACAAACAGCTGAGACCAAAGAGCTTCACGGTCCCGGATTTGCACAAGCATCTTCATCATGTCTGAGCTGGCGAGCTTCCTATCTGCTCCACTGATACGCATCTGATTAAACACGATTCAGTTTCTGAATGTGCGTTTAACAAACCGATGTGAAACCAGGGAACCTTTAAGTCAGGTTCACGTAAATCAAGCTGCTGGTCCTCCACACTTGCACGCTTGGAGCACACACAATAGAAAGACACACAATAGAAAGACGTCCTGTTTGGCCCTGCACATCGGTGTGGTTTCCTTGACTCAAATTCTTTAACATATAGACTCAAATTCCTACCATATTCCTGGTTTCTGACCCTGCCTTTCTGAAGCCTTTACTACGAGGACAGACAGAGAGAGAGAGAGAGAGAAAGTAGCTATACGACTTTTTGTTGTAGCCAAGAAATTAAAATTCATAAATTCATACTCCGTTTGTTACTGTCTATATCTCTTGGTTCCTTGGTACTTGGCACTTTTTCTGGTGTATCTATAACTCTAACACTGTCTGTGTATCTATCTATTCAACTTTTTAAGTTCTGTTTTGTTCCATTTTTTACATTATGAAGAATTTGTATTGTGGCATCAATCTTGGCCCTCTGCCCACAACAATGGAAATGCAACAAAAATGCATGCACGGAGCCGTTGCACTTGAACACACCTTTCGCTCTCTTTAAAATCAAGCACAAAGACATTCCCCTTCTGATTACAGGAAAGAAACAGTTTTAAAGCTTCCAAAGACAATCCCACGTTTCAATCTCTTGTACACATTCAATCTCCTTTTTTTCAAGAACATTCAGTGAATAAAGAAAGCCACTACATTCTACTGCACAAAATATAAATGAAAGAACGAAATGCAACATTGTGGTTTTGTCACACATTTTCGCCACTGTTTAATCAATATTATCATTGTATCCATATAATTAAGCTGAAGATGGTGTTCGTGTCTTACCTCAGAAAGTCTTTTGTGGTCTGTAATGGAGTCCGTTCCCCTCCGTACTTTCTCCTTCAGAGGCTTCTGAGAGAAAGGCAAACAAAAGACATTCAAGCAATGCCAATGTGAAATTCTTGCAAAACATAAGCAGTGTTATTGTGTGTGGAAAAAGGAGGCGGGACTTGGGTACTCTTTCTTTTTGGTCCCCGCCCACACTAATCTCAGCTAATCGGAGAAAAGAATTCTGTAAATCCCTCCAATGAATAAAGAAGACTAGCGGGTGGGCGGGATTTGTGCGTGAGCAGCACTGAGGGCTGCTTCTCAATACAGGAGCCATGTGATGGCAGAGGGGCCAAGTTTACTAACATGGGCTGAAATACTAGGAAAACTAATGCCATGTGAAATTGGATGACAGGAGACACTATGGCCGCAGTCAGACGTTGCATCAACCCACCCACATAGGAAAGATGTAATTCAATCCACTGCTGCTTTCTGTTCACCAGCTATTATAATCGTGGACATAGCAGACGACTTCACGCTTGCAGGGCTCAGGGTGATTGTGGGGTTTTTGGACATGCCATTCATTTCCCCTAGATCTTCTTCATACTCTAAAACCAATGCAGAACAAACAGAATTTATGACTGTGATTGCGGTCGTACAGTGATGCTGTGCCGATTTAGAATGTGTGAGGGGCTCCCCCAGGCTCAGAGTTTTATGTGAGATTCGTTCTAGCTCCTTGTGACCCAGAAATGGAAGAAGCATTTTGTAAGATGAATGACTGAATGTTGACTGAATGCTTTTGCCTGATCTCTTATCACGTATGGTCAAGCAGTCAAAGCAAAACCGCTTGAATATGATACCCACAGAAATATTTCAGTCATCTGTGGTGGTCCTGTGTGAGTTATGGGGGCAAGCGCGACATGTGACTAGACTTGCATATGTCAATAAAAGAAATATGCACTTTCTAGTTCTGTGAATATGGGTATACTGTACTTGTCCTGGCGGCATTTGTTCTTCTAAGTTACCGCATTATTTACTTCCAGTTGACATTTGTTTGAGAGTCTCGTGATACATCCACCATTTGACAATTTTACAAATTTGTCGTAAAAAAGCATGGAACATTGTTGTGATTTATTTTATTTTTTTTTACGTTGAAATTAATGTTAAATACTACTAATTTACTAAAAATCATTATTAAGTAATTTATTTTCATCATTATTGATAAAAAAAATTGTAAAGTGATGATCATGAAAGCTTATTATACTTCTTATAACTATTTTTAAATGATCTAACCAACAGTCTCTTACTCACATTTTAGCCAAACCGCATGCATCATCAGTGTGGAAATAATGAAGCCGAGGCCTGGACTGAACACAACTCAAGGTGTTCATTATAGGAGTTTTACATTTACTTGACACTAACAAATATTATAACTCTGTTTCTTCAATACATAGATTAGTTTTGATTTCAATTTTAGATGTTTTTGTTCTTAGTTGTGTAATTGGTGGATATTTGTAAGTGCTCTTGGGAACAAGTGAATCATTTCATGTAGGATTAAAACAAAAAATAAATCCACGGGACTGTGATGATGAATAAAAGCGTGTGCTAAATTTCAGTCTGAAGTGTAGCCAACTTTCTTCTAATGATTCTATCCACCAGTAAAGAAGTGATGGGAGGTGAAGAAGAAGCAGTTCAGTGGTTTTCTTTTGGAATTGCTGCATCTGTGTAGCTCCAAGTGTCAGTGGTCTTGCAAAGGCCTGTGGTGGAGTCTGAAATCCAGTGGCCAGTCAAGCATACCCATCCCAAGCTTTCTGTTGAAATAAGAGTCCACTGATGTTTTCATGCTCCTTGTCCTCTGCAAAGACAAAGTCTGCAGCAAAGAGACGCAGACATGACGGCTCCATGGACTCACCAGCATGAAGATGGATTTGCAGACTTCAGTAGTGAGTGAAATTGAGTATGTTGTGCTCGTAAACTTCAGCACGACAGCCTTCATGCCCCAGATATTGTGCAGAAGAACTAAAAACTTCTGTGTCTATTCAAGTTATGTATTTATAATTTGAATTAGATTGCACTTCACTTTCAATGTCACGTTTCCCATTTGAAGCCATTGGCATTAGACATTTATTTTTTACATTCTTACCAAAATATTTCCCCCTGCAAAGATGTGCGTTCTTTGCAGATATGTCTATGCTTCATGAGTATAGCATTCGGTGACCATTTCATACAGAAAGCTCCTGTAAAACACATCTTAGATTTATTTCATCTTACAAAATTGAATGGCAATAAATACAAAGCTGCTATAGTGCAATAGAACCATTTTTCTTTAAGAAGCACTAAATCTAGACCATACTAGGTGCGTGCGTGCGTACGTGTGTGTGTGTGTGTGTGTGTGCGTGTGTGTGTGTGCGTGTGTGTGTGTGTGTGTGTGTGTGTGTGTGTGTGTGTTCTTCATGTCTACTGCGGGCTTTGGTTTAACATGTCTTCCACTTGGTCTATATAAAACCACAAAGTTGAGGTCCAGTCCAGGTCTCATGTAATGACTATTTTCATGATCATTTCATGATCAAGTTCACAGATATAAAATAATGTGTATTGTTCAAGTGTATTGCTTGAGTATAGTGTGTAGTGCTGCTTTACATTCTTAGTCTTTCAGCATCCTTTACATGTGCACTTCATTTTGATGCTTCCTTTTCTTTTTTTTTTCACTTTTACAATCTTTTTATCCAAAGCGACTTACAAGTTAACAATCTTTTAAAATAATAAAAATGATTGTTACACAATTGTGTGGTGAAAACCTTTTGAAAACATTTTTGGTAAAACCTATTTTAATCTTGTAAACTGTAAAATCCTGCAATCACTTTATGACTGAAAATATCATCATTTCAAGATAAAAAGTAATGATTCTAAAATTAAAATGTGAATTTTTCAGATTCTTCTAAGTTGTAAAAATTGTAACAATGCAAATGCAAAGTAAAAATGCAACTTTTGTATTGCATATTTCTATAAATCATAAAGTTACAATACAAAAATCAAACGCAGAATACCACACAAACATTTCATCTAACACCATGAAACTTGAATGTGTGTTCGTGCAATCTCTGCACAGCCCTTGAGAGGTTTGGACTCATCTGCCTCCAGGTCAAGAAGGTTTGACTCTGAAGCTCATGTGCCACTAAATGTCTTCAGTCACCAGGTTTATTTATAGCCTAGAAATGGCCTGGATTTATGCCCATGACATGCCATAAGAGTTGCTCTGTCTCGTATAGGAGACCACCTTAACAGTGCTTCTCAGTGGTCTCACAATGTAGTGGTGATCATTTACAGTCATGTGCTACTTTTATACACGCACTTTCATCTAAAAGCAATTATCATTGCAGATTAAGATTATTCTTGAGATTGAACTCCACAAACTTTAGTTCCGTAAATAGCATGTTTTATTGAATTGGGCAGATGATGACCCGTGTGTGATGACACGTTGCCAAATTTGACCAAATTGTGTAACTTTTCACAATTTATACTAATTGTGTAATTGCTCCGATGTATGTTTAAAGACTTGTAATTTTTTTTTAATTCTTACATTTTTAAAATCATTTTTTAACATTCCATAGATACATAAAACAATTACTGATTTTAAGTTCCAATAAAAAACAGGTAGTAAAACTTGATTAATACTCAATGCCAATGATTGGATTGTAAATACCAAACAAGAAGTTGAAGTTTTGTCTTGCGGTAAACACGATTTGTCAATACAATCACACTAGCTAATATTGTTTGTTAGAGTCTTGATTGTAGCACATCAGGATTGTTATTTTAATTCCTATTTTTTGAATTGGTTGAGTAGTTATGCGCACTCAAGATCTGGAAGCTATTCTGATATGTATTAATAGGCTCTGGATGTGTGGCAATTGATTATAATAAAAGTCACACTACTACATTCAACTACACCTAACAGTGAGAGTTTATGACGTTTTGCCAATCTAAAGGCAAACATTTGTTTTAAAAAAATTGTTTTTTAATGTGTTACACATTTTTACAAACGTGTAAATGTAATTTTGCTATGTAAAAATGTAATAATGCTTTATAAAGCATAAGACCAACATTACTCAATAAAATGAAAATGAAAATAAAAAATACAAGCTCACTTAATATACGGTAAGTAGAAGCATTTACGTATTAGAAAACTAAAAATGTTTCAGAATGTCAAAATAATAATTAAAATGCTCAAACTCTGCCATTTCATTATGATCTGTGCGCTGTGTTATGGTTATGCTTATTTATCTTTAATGTGTGCAGTGTTATTTGTAATTTTGTTAATGCATTCATGCTTATTTACTTGTTTTATTCCTCATATAGATGTTTTTTATAAACATATATTTGACTGCTGTTGTGATGTAATTTCTGCTGTTGGACATTTAAAGGCTTTTTCCATTCAATTCATTTCAGTTCTATTCAATTCCATTGATGCCTGCAGCTTTACGTTTTGTTTGTAATGTCATCAAAAAAACGTCAAAAAGTAAAGTACTGTAATAAATTTGTGATCCCATTGAGTCCCAATGCGATGTGATGTTTTTGTTTTAAATAATTGTTTTGATTTGAGCTTGTGAGTGTAGAACTCTAGGCACTTCAGGATCTCGATGTTATAAAAATTATCTATTAACCCCGCCAGACTCACGCCTCTTTCAACCTTCGCACCAGATGCTTGGGTTTTCAACAAACTTATCTTACATTAATTCAAACAAGCTTTTTTGCATCCCGCATGTTTTGCTGCATGGAGAACGCAGGAGCGACTGTCCCAACAGAAACAGGTGTGTTGAAAACCGTCTTTCACCTGCTTTTTTTCCTTCCAGAAACCACATTTCTGTTGATCATGTGAGTCACATGAGCGTCACACACTCTCTTTTGTCAGGCTTCACATTAAATATCTCGTTTCCCAGCACAAATTCACATTTTCTTTGTACGTTTTCTCTGATTTACTGACATTTGACAAGCTCTCACCACCCTAATGTCTGTCGGTAGAAACGAGGGCATCCTCAGTGACATAATAAGGAGTAAATGTTGTGGTGTGTTTAGTGGTGGCGCTTGAGTGAATGGCTTCTCATCAGCCAGCAACCTCTACTTCAGGGATTAACCTTCTTCAGTCTCTTGAAAGTTCAACCGAAGCTCAGTCTGTCATCACGCCCAGCGTCAATAGTAAGGTTTTGCTTTTCATGTCTAACTTTTAATCCATTTTAAATGCATTTTCTACATGGAACGGAAAGTTGAATAATGACCAGATTATGTAATCAATAAATGATCCTGAAACAGGCTTAAGTAATTAATTATTAATAACTTTCATTCAATTTTTATCTTTATTATTGATTCATTTGTAAAATTGCTACAAAAGTTTTTGACCCTGATGGAGAAAAATAGCAACAATGTAGTAGATCAAAAAG
This sequence comes from Paedocypris carbunculus, assembly GCA_028128575.1. Lineage (NCBI taxonomy): Eukaryota > Metazoa > Chordata > Actinopteri > Cypriniformes > Paedocypris > Paedocypris carbunculus. Next base: position 1,889,217 of record SOMO01000036.1, on the reverse strand, counting down.
TGCAATGCATGTAGATGGCGGCATGGTGGTGTAGCGCTCACAGCAAGGAGCACATCAAGTTTGAGGGTCAATCAGGATCATTTTCATCAAGCTTGCGTGGGTTTCCTCTGGGTCTCTAGTTTCCTTCCAAAAACAAGTTTTTTTCCACTAACAAATTTTAAATTGCCTGGATTTGAGATTTATTTTGAGATTGAGGCTCAAAGGCACATATAGCGGCAGACAAACACACCACCGTTCCCTCACATGGAAGGATCCATCGCGGGATGGACCACAAATAATTAATACATGTTAATACATGTCTCACACACTCACACTATCAAATTCACGTGAAGCCATACTATTGGAGTGTTAGAGTAAACCGGAAACCCATGCAAGCACAGAAGAACAAGCAAACGCTGCTCAGAAAGACCCCGGGCTCACGCCTTGGGTCTCAAACGGAACGTAACAGCTCTACCCACTGCTCCACCGTGCCGCCACGACAGATTATACTACTGTATGTAATTTGTCTAGCAAATGTAAAGTTTACAGAAAGAAAAATAACAAGTAAATACTATCAATTACAGCCGTGTTACTCGGTTGTTCATTACAATATTTCTCTCTCCTCTTCACTATACGCTGTGTGATTAGGAATGGGGGGCAGCACTGAATTCTGGCCTCCTCTGCTCGGGACCCTGACAGCCGTTCTTATTCTCAGTCTTCTGATAGCGCTGGCCGTGAAATACAGACTCTTTCAGTACTGTCGCCCGAGAAACACTCACTCTTTATTACTGGAGCACGATGCTGTTGGTCAGTTCCAGCAAGATGCAGCACTGGGTGATCGAGCTTCTGTGCGGGGCATGAGGGCAAGAATGATCCGAAGGGTGAGTGGGGACAGTTATGATGAAGATGATGATGAGGATGGCTTCATCGAGGACAACTACATCCAGACGAGTGAGAGAGACATAGAGGAGCAAGAGGAGAACCAACAGAAACGGACTGAGGAGAGTGATGATGAACTGCTCAATTACGACGTCTTGTGAGTGTAATACTATGCTTGATGTAAACATGTATATACATTTCAATTCATTGTGAAAGCTTATGTTTAACAATTTCTTTTAGCCATTTAGGTTCACCACTGCTAATTTGAAATCTGGTAGAAATTTAGTTTGACCACTGAAAATTAAGATTTTGTTTTCACGGTCGAGTACAGTTAAATAAAATTGATACATTTTATAAAGTAATAATTTCACACTTTAAGTCAAATGGTTATGATTCATTGTAGTCCCTTGTAAATCAGAAATGTAAATTATTCTTAAAGTATACAATTTGAAACAATTGTCCATTTATTAAAAAAAAAAAACATGACATTGTACGTAAAGTGTTATGATTTTTTTTTTTTATTTTTGTGTTGATTACGAACCATCTTTTTAATTGATGAGTCATCTGAAGATTTTGATTATTTTACAGTTTATGTGGTTTTTTTTTTATACTTCATACTTTTTTCACACTTTTTAAAAGAATAATCAAGCAAAAAACGAAAATAACATTGAACACAACATTTATCTTATTTGCTTCATCTAAATTACCAATAGTTTTGCAATATTTTATTTGGGAACAAAAATTATTTTAACAAACTCACTTTTAAAACTCATTTTATATTGCAAAGGAATTAGCGCCATCTGTAGTCGAGCAAGTACCACAACAAATTAAATACAACTTGACGGTAAATATACGTACAAAAAAAAAGAAAGAAAAACGCAATACCGAGTTCAAACACATTACAGTTTATTTTTAAGTGCACATTAAGCAAATAAATATTATCCAAAGTGTCTGCACTTTAATATTTCAAACATTCTAAAAATCCTATTGGAGTCCAATTATTTATTCTTTATAACTTTATATGATGACATTTTAACAACAAACCTGCAGATTAAGATTGCACATCTTAAATCTTGTTAATTTTAGTATAAAGTTGACTGGTGGAGTTCTGGTTCAAAGACACACCGTTGAAACTACTCCGAAAATGCTTGTGAGTAAGCTAAAACATTTTCCAAAACATTTCTGTTATAATTTCTGCTTCAACTCACACTTTTAAACACATCAAATTATTTTTTCATAAATTAATTGTGGAGTGGAATCCCTTTTTCTGTCAAGACACTCTGTCAGGCTGCTATTGTTGAACAGCAGCAAGTGCAAGTGAAGACCGAGTGACACTGAGGAAGCAAAAATGAAACTTCTAAAGAATTCCTCTGTAATCCGTGAAAAAAAGTCTGAAAAAAAGAGGCATATGATTACAATACATGAATCACAGTAAAATAAAGGCTGAAATAGGTTCAATCTGTGCAAGCAGCTGATGTTTTTGAGAATTTCTTCGGTATATCAATTATTATTTAATAGTAATATTCTACACATGTGGAATTGTAATGTATTAGCATTGGTTGCTATAGATTTGGTACGTATTCTTATTCAGTCTCACTAGATTTGAATTAAAGATGATTTATTTGTAAAATGTCTTTAGCAACATTATCCCTAGATTACTGAAGAACAGGAAATGCTTATGGTGTTACGGTGACCTTTGACCTTTTGACTTTTCAAGATGTTGCATCTCCAGATTTCAAAACACGAATCCAATTTTCAGAACTTTTCTCATCATTTCTCTCAACCGTCCATTACAACAAATTGGACTGGCTGGATGTGGAATCCCTCCACGGTCTGCTGCTTTCTCCGGACACTGTATTCATTCTTCCTCGCCTCCTTCGCCTCCTTGTGTGTCTCTTTCCTTGCATGTAAACCATCGCTCCATACACCAGCACACCAAGCACCACGGCAGAGCCACTGGTCAGGAGAAGCAACCCAGGGAAAAACATGTCTGGCTGTGTGAGGAAGAGCAACGTGGTTCCACAGACCACCAAGGCCGTGCCAGAGAAGAGCAACAGCAAGGGGTCCGCGCTTCCCCCACTGCGCAGCTGCTCTATGCGCCTCCGGTTGTGTATGCAGCCCATGTCTTGAACAGCAGAGCTGAGCAGCTGTTTCAGAAGAACCACCAGTGCCAGGAGACACAGAGTAGATCCCACACCCAACCGCCAGAGCACTGAAGCCCCCACGGCAGAAGCAGCCGACCACAGGAGCCCCACTCCAGCCGACCCGAGGCCCAGAACCATTGCTACTGAGAAGCAGTAGCACAGAAAAGACACAAGCGGCTTGCGGAACCACCACAGCTCCACTTGCTCCTCCACAGCTTGACGCTGAAGCCACACGGGGTCCATGTGTATCTGAAGAGACGCTCCAGAGCTCATCACACTCAGCGGGAGAAGCTCCATCGCAGCGCTTTCTTAGTCACGGTGCTGCAAACACAAATGACACTAAATTAAAACTAGAACATTTTAACATCAACGCTTCCTTTGCTTATGAAACACGTAGTAGTTTATTTTGCATCAGGAAGTCATTAATACAAGACATTTCATAAACACAAAGGTCTCGTTTTTATAAAATACTTAATAAGTAAGCGGTAAATACGTACTTATTTCTACGTACTATGAATAGACAGTTTCTGGTTAATATGTGATGATAAATCATTATATGGCACTTTCTTGTAAAATATGACTTTCTTCTATTTCGGCTTGTCCCTTATCAGGGGTCGCTACAGCGAATCATCCCTTTCCACCTCATTCTGTCCTGAGTATCTTCTACTCTGACCCCAGCCATCCTCATGTCCTCTCTTACTACATCCATATACCTCATCCTTGGTCGTCCTCTTGCCCTCTTCCCTGGCAGCTCCATCTCTAACATCCTTCTACCAATATATTCACTCTCCCTCCTCTGCACATGTCTGAACCATCTCAGTCTGGCCTCTTTGACTTTGTTGCTAACACAAGTAACGTGAGCTGTCCCACTGATGTGCTCGTTCCTTATTCTCCCCAACCTCGTCACTCCCAAGGAAAACCGCAACATCCTCATCTCTGCTGCCTCCATCTCTGCTTCCTGTCTCTTTCTCACTGCCACTGTCTCTAAGCCGTAGAGCAGAGCTGGTCTCACCACTGTCTTGTACACCTTTCCTTTGAGTCTAGCTGACACTCTTCTGTCACACAACACTCCTGACACTTTCCTCCACCCGCTCCACCCTGCCTGCACTCGCCTCTTCACCTCTTTTCCACACTCACATCACACTGCACTGTTGAATAGACTGTTTCTGGTTAATATAAGAAAAATATGTGGTACTATTGATCAGGTATAGACAGATCTTATTCTCTCCACTGTCGGTTACCAAGGCTTCTTTTCTCCAAATAGACATATTAAGCCTTTTCTGGACCCCGCACAAATAAAACTCCACTGAAATATATTCAATATACTGTATATCCAAAAAAAATGTTCATGAATTCTAATGCTTGACTTCAACAGGTTATATGAGGTGAGGTGTGCAAATTTATGCAGCTCTTTTAAAGTGCAAAAGTGAATCAGGCTCAGTCAGCATTCCCCTAGAGTCATGCCTTCTTTAAACATGTCCCTAAAAAAACAATTTCCCGCAGACTACCAAATAAATCCATTACTAAGCATTAATTAATGAATAAAGAACAAAATAATGATCAAAACAGCGCTTTTATTCGAGCAGTGAAACACCTGCATCACTTAAAGAATAATAAAAGAGAGAATAAGACAACTGAATAAGTGATTTTCTTGTTTTGAGTGGATCATAACCATAGTACATATGTGGTTATGAGGAATTACGTTTACTATAAAAAACGTCCATATTCATAACCTAACTATACAAACATTAGCTATGCATTATGTAAACCAATTAGGTGAAAATGACTTACCTGTCGAGTGCTTCATCTCTTCACGTATAGACTTTGAAATCCATTCGTGAAATTTCCAGTGGTGAAGGAGGCCACGATTATACCTGCTTTAAAATGGAGAAAAGCGAGAAGACGTCCAGCAGCAAGGCCTGGTCCTTCTCCTCACCTGGCTCTGTGTGCTGTGACTGTACGCTGGTGCCCATCCCCATTGTCTTCTGCTGCAAAGAACCTCCCCAACAATGAAGGTTCTCTTCAGTGACACAGCAGAAGACACAACATACAAGGGCTCAGATGTCTTTAATGGCATTGTGTGGAAGAGAATAGTGCAGCTGGAGGGTCTCACAGAGACGCGGCCCACCGACGATCACGCCCGCAGCATAAAGGCCGGTCTGTGGTTGCTCGGATGGTGTCACTCACATGACATAAGTTTAGCTGGTGCCGGAAACAATAGATCTGTTCTTCTCATGTCTTCTTCGTGGCAACAACATGAGTCGCGTCTGCAGGAGTGTAGAAGACTTTAAATGCAGTTATGGAAAGTCTTTCATGTTACTGCCATTGTTTCTACATATATTTCTCAGATAGATTTATTGATACTTCAATCAGTTGATTGTAGAATATTTTTAACAGCTCAGGCTTTAAAGTATGATTAACTTCATACACTTATGTAATTTGCTTAGAAACTTAAAAACATTTGCATTGATATGTCATTTTCTTTCATTTTTGGTTCACTAGAACAAAAGGCAGGATGCACAACCTTTCCAGATCCAATTCTCCCAAACAGGTTTTTGGATTGTGGAAATAAACTGGAGGCCCGGTGGAAACCCACAGAAGCACACTCAAGACAAACACACACCACGAGAAGAAACCAGAGACCTGGAGAAAACTCACTAGAACAGAAGAAAAATAATTTGATTCTGTCTTCTCACAGCACCACGATTCCACTTTGAGCTACTATTTATTATAGCACTAAAGGAGCAAAAGCAAGAGCAAAACTTTGAAAAACAAACACAAATTCAAGAACACGCGCAACATATCCAACACAACTACCACACATACACACACAATTGAAAATATGCTTTAGATTTATTAACATTTGATTTAGAATGTGCACTTTAAAAATCCATTGTTTTTTCCATGGTCTATTTACAGTACATACAGTTCAGCGTAGGGACTCGTTTCTAAGATCTGTGATCAATCGGGTTGTTTACAGTTAATAAGACAAAAACGTTACATTACTGCTGCTTTCAGCAATCAATTTAATCTATTAATTAGATTATAAGTAAAGTATTAGTGAGTCAGAAAAGACTGTCCACGTCTCCCATCTCCACAACCACAGTCTTCAACTGAGAGTAGAACTCCACGGTCACTTCTCCATTCTCTCGTCCAATACCTGCAATGAGATTAGTGAAGACTGAGAACGGTGAAGGGTGGTCAGAGGCAGAGATGGGCTGACTGACCCGAGGCTTTGTATCCTCCGAACGGAACCTCCACAGGGGTGATGTTGTAGTTGTTGATAAAGCAGGAGCCGGCCTGCAGGCTTTCGATCACACGATGAGCTCTTTTGACATCTCTAATGAGCAAGATAACAGAACAGATTGAAAAAGTTCAGAACTAAATGAAAGTTTTGAGAAAACGTGGTTTACTTGGTGAAAACCCCTGCAGCCAGACCCAGTGCGCTGTGGTTGGCTCTCTCCACCACTTCCTCTTCGGTCTGGAAAGGCAGAACGGACATCACAGGGCCAAAGATTTCCTCTTTCACACATGTCATGTCGTCGGTGCAGTCGCCTGGAAACAGAGACACCATAAATAAACAGCCTGTAAATGATGAATCAGACCTACTGATATTAAACCACTTCTCCATACACTGAATCACCTATCGCTGCATTTTTGTAGAAAAAAAACGGCAAATTATTTGTGGAAATGTTCTATTTTTTATTTCATTGATTTGCCTGCCTGTATTATTCAAGGACATGCTTCAGCATTTCGCCAATTCGGCCATTATTGAATTATTCTCTGAAGAACCACAAATTTTAAGAGGAGAAGATAGAGCTCTGCCAGTCGGGCCCTGAAAATACCGGAAAAAGTTATTTGTGAAAGATAACTATTCACGGATAATGTTGTAGATCATGTCTGTAGCTGAACAGCAAGCTTGGTGTATCTGCCTCGCTTTTATTGTGCTCCGTGAGGCTGCCCCCTTGGTTGCCGTGAAGGACTGTGATGAAAATCTCTGAAGATGGAGTAAGTGGATCCATTTTGGCTTTAGTGAGAATAAAGGCTCCATGAGCTCAGTGCTGAAGACGCATTGTGAAACGTTCCAGCGTTCAATGTAGTTTACAGATAGAGTACAGATACGCCCAATGGGCATGTGGGTATTAAACATTAAAAGTACAGTAACAGAACATTAAAAATACAGTAACACACTTTTTAGAAGGCCAACAGTGTTTGACATACTTTTGTATTGGTCAAATAAAATAATCAATTTTTGTGGTACAGCAATCCCTCACTAGTTCGCGGTTCGACTATCGCGGATTCACTGTTTCGAGAATTTTTTTTTCTTTATTACCTATATTTGCGGATTCATTTTTCCCGACCGTATCTCGGCGGAGGATGCTCGCAGTGGCTCGAGACGGACCGCCACCGGAGATGTTTGTTAACATTACTTTAATAAAGAATACTACATGAAAAAAGTGTTTTAAAAGTCTGAATAAGTGATAAATAAATATGTAAATGTTGTGCCTCTACTTCACGGATTTTCACCTATCGCAGTCGGGCTTGGAACGTATCTACTGCGATAAACGAGGGATTACTGTAAACTTGTTTTTAATCCATAATCATCCAAATGAATTGTTTAAATAATATAGATAAAGAAGTTCAGTCTGTAGAATTAGAAAAAACATGTTGACAAAAGTACATTTTTTGTACGTAAGATGTTTTTGTTGTAAATGACTTTTAAATAAATCATATCAGAGTGACAATTGTATTCCGTTTCTCGTTTTATATGGTAAATTGACAAGAACTTATGGTAAAACTGGTGTTCATTAATAAAACGACAATTTCTAAAAAAGTGTGTAAAAAAGACTGTGGAAAGTCTTGAATACTACTCTCTACACGATTGCGGCATGTTCCCGTCACTCACCCAGCACACAGGGCGACATGTAGAACCCATCTCGGAGTTTGGGGTCTGCTGGGTGGAAGATCTCCCCTCCGCACAGAACGTTCGCTCCCTTGTGAAAACACAACATCCTCAGCTTACATGTACAGACAGCTGATGTCCTCTCTACCTCTCTTCTAGCCTGGGTCACGTATCGTAGAACCTTCTCCAGGTGTGGTTTGCTGACCAGAGCTCCCATACGGGTCTCATTCAGCATAGGGTCTCCAACAGAAATGGCTCTGGTCCTTCTCACCACCTCTTTCAAAAACTCGGGAAGAATTGAGTTTTGAACAAAAACTCTGGTACCGTTGCTGCAAACCTACACAAACAATTCAAATGACAAATTTAGCTTTGCTTAATATTTTGGAGGGAAAATTCTTACTGGTGGTGATAAAATTAATACATAAGTTTTTAAACATAATTTGGGCTGAATGAAAACAAAATGAAAACTAATATAATAATTTATAATAATAGTAAAAAGTTACATAAAAATACATAACTAAAAGTAACTAAACTAAAAGGTTTATTTTTGTTGTTACTTGTGCTATAATTAGTGGATTAGGTCTATACTAATAGTTCAAAATAACCCACTGTTGTTGCTATGATTATTCCTTCCTCTCCTCCCTCCCTCACACACACACACACACACACCTGTCCTTGAGATAGGAAGTTGGCCATCAGTGCTCCTCTCACAGAGTTTTCCAGGTCTGCGTCCTCAAAGATGATGAGCGGAGATTTCCCACCGAGCTCCAGCGTCACTGGTTTCACACCTCTGGAGGCCATTTCCATGATCTATCAAGGTGAAAAAATAAAACAATTCTCTTGTGTGCTCAATGCAAATGTTCATGTTTAAAAATGGTGTCTCTAAATAATAAAGTGGGAATACAAAAATTGTAATCTAATAAAAAATGGTTGACAGAAAATATTGACAGGATGGACGCTATGTTTAGAGTAGTATGCAGTGTTATTACAGTTCAGTACATTTGTCTAGTTAAGTACTTGACTGAGCAACAGCACACGCTTTAGCCTTGAATTTTGAAAAAAAAAAAAAAAAAAAAAAAAAAACAGTTTCAACCTATAAAAACAAACGTGTCTGCTGTGACTCAAAGGATTCTTACCTTCTTGCCCGTGTCCACGCTTCCTGTGAAGGAGACTTTAGCCACGTCAGGGTGGTGGCACAGCAGAGACCCCGTCTCCCCTCCACCCTGCACCACACTGAAGAGTCCGGCAGGAGCCCCGGCCTCTGCATAAACCTCGGCCAGCAGCACCGCAGTCACCGGGGTCACAGGGGACGGTTTGAACACCATAGAATTTCCTGTACGGGTAAACCAAGTAAATTAAACGATGTAATTAGAATAATAAGAAAAGAGAGTGAAGAATTGTTTTTCAAAGCAGAATTAGTTTTTCAATTTTTTATTTATTGATGATAAATCTTCCTGGAAAGCATACATTTCTCATATTAAACAAAGTGTCTCTAAATCTATTGGTATACTGTATAAAACAAGAGAGGTATTGAATACAAAAGGGCTCATTTTGATTTACTGTTCTTTGGTTACGCCATATTTTTCCTACTGTGGTGAAATGTGGTGGAATACAGGAAAGACTTGTATAGACTCTTTAATAAAAATTCTTAAAAGAAAAAAGCTATAAGAATTGTGAACACAATAGGAAATTACGGATCAACAAATCAATTGTTTATTAAGAACAACTGTTTAAAACTAAAAGACATTGTAAATATTAACATTATATACAGAGTCAAAAATAATTTAATTCCAAAAAGTATACAAAAGAGTTTTTTTAAGTTACAAGTTGGTCAATTTACTCTAAGAGGGTTGTACATTTTTGAAAATGTTAAAGTGAGAACAAATGTAAAAATGAGGTGTGTTTCAGTTGTTGGTGTAAAATTATAGAATGAACTGAGTGATGAATTTAAAATATGTACTTCTTTAGAACAATTTTAAAAAGTCTTAAAAAGTAAGCATTGGTCATTATAAATAAAAATAAATAAATAAAATAATACAGTTGTATTACTGATATTCTTGATCTGTATTTTGTTTTTGCCTCTGTTATTCTTGTTGTTTCTTCTGTTGGTTGTAAAGCTGATGAAGTTGAATTTAAAAAGATGTAAGTGGACAGCCAACTATAAGCAATGATTCAGCCTATTCCTCATTTTTGGTCAATTTTGTGTCAAATTGTTTGCGGGACGGAATGTCTATTTATGGATTTTGGACCAA
>SOMO01000036.1:1852551-1878600 GCA_028128575.1 Paedocypris carbunculus | reverse complement strand
GCTTTTTACTGCATAACCTCTTGCGTTTTTACTGGCTTTACATGAGCAGCACATGCAGATCCCGGCATCTCTTACCACATGCAATAGCAGGGGCTGATTTCCACGCTGCGATCTGAAAGGGATAGTTCCAGGCTCCGATCCCCACACAAACACCTAACGGCTCACGGCGTGTGTAGGCAAATGAGCCTCCAGGAAGCTGAACATGCTGGCCTGACAGTAAAATCAGGCGGGGTAAAAACACAATGCAGGCGAATTCCTCTTAAATCAGTGTTTAGTCAAAACCAAAAGACCTGAAAGGCGGACGGCTTGTGCTGCGAAAAACTCAATGCACAATCTGGCTGAATCTACATCCAAACGAGCTTCCGTGATGGACTTTCCATTGTTGATCACCTCAAACTCAGCAATGTCTTCACGTCTTTTCTGTACCCAAAACAGAGGATCAAGTAAATCCAAACTACTAGTCACTTCGAAGCTAATTGTGCCTGAATGATTCTCATCGTTCTACCTCTATTAGTCTGGCTGCCTCCAGCATGACCCTGGCTCTTTCCATGCCAGCTAATTTACTCCACATTCTGAAAGCAGAGCTGGCGCTTCTGACGGCTGCATCAACCTCTGCTGCACCACACGTCTGCAGCTGGCACAGCACGCGGCCTGTCAGAAACAACCGTTCCAATTTTACATTTTTAAAAGTCAATGATTAGCAGCAGAACAATGATGAGTACATATGAAGAGTGTTAGATATTTGGGACATTACCTGTCGCAGGCTCATATACGGGCTCAGATTCACACTTGGCATCTTTGAGGTCCACACGTCTACCAGACCAGAAGTTTAGAGGATTTTTAATATATAGAGCCCCAGAAGATACACGCCTTTGCCCAGTGTAATACAGGCCCACCCGAACAGCAGAAGTCAGTAGAGAGGTCAGGGAGGTCATCATCAAAGGATTCACACTGACCTTTGGCCTCCTGTGTTGGGAATAAAGTTTATATAAATGTATTTATATACAAATGTAAAAATTACACGATAAATAAAATAGTTTATATAAAGAGCGAACCATATACAGTTTTGTGTAAATTAAAAACGTTGGTTTCATTACAACACGACTCCTGAAATACGATAAAAAGTTACTAAAAACATGAAAGGCAATGATATTCAATAATAATCTCATGATGCACACCAGATAAAAACACAGTATTTCACGATTCACCGCTAGTTTACTCACATTTTGCAACTCTGGTGTTTTGGTTAGCGTTCAGCCATGTTTAGAAACTTTGGGGCGGGGCTTATGAATTGAGTGTCTGTTATAGGTTCGACCAAGTGATGTCATTTCCTCGTGTAGGGTAGAATATTTAAAATTGTGTAGATTTTAAGATACATTTGTTGGCTCGATTTATTGATCTGCAATGTGAAGAGGGAAAACACCCAGTCGTTTTAGTCGAACATTACTTTTCTTAAAAATATTTCTTAAAATCGTAATATTATTTTACATTTAGAAGCACTTAATATAAATGTTTGACGCAACAATACGTTTTAATAAACGCATACATATGTATGTCTTTAAACAAACACCTTGCCGTGCAATTTAATTGTCGATTCTTTAAAAGTGAGACGCCACATCAATCCACAAATAACAAAAGCGTTGTAAATGTTAAGTACGCGTCTGTCAGCTATAAAATCCCGAGGAAGCCGTGCGCGAACATCTCATGGTGGGAATTAATCCAGCATCAGTTATTGGTGCGAGGAGCAGACGAGCAGGTCAGTCGGTGGAGGAGGAGGAGGAGGAGGAGGAGGGGCTCGGTCAGCGTGTGTGTATTATTAGAATAGCGACACACACACTTTAGTTCATCACTGAAAGCAGCATGGCTGGCGACAGCGAAACTCGTCTTAACGAGAGAGCGGAGAACGGCCAGACGGTCCGGCAGCCGTTTCTCATCGGTGTGTCCGGAGGCACCGCCAGCGGAAAGGTTTGGGCTCTTTCACTGCACTGGCGCCGGATGCGATATAATCAGTTCGCTTAGAGGGCTTTTGGGAGTTAAAACTCGCCGGTGCCTCCATTGACCTCGTGGTGAAGTAAATCCTACTAAATGCGCACAAACCACAACAAGACACATTTTGAAGCGTTCTTACTTGAAAAAAATGTGAGCGATGTTGACAAATGTTGTATGCCGTTGTTGTCTTGGTATTCTATCATTCATCACTCGAGACACAATGGCTACTCAATTACCCCCATCCAACGACAACTTGATCCAATTGTTGAATAAAATGCTAATCTGATACATTGGTCGGTTCGTGCTTTGATTAAAATTACTATTTACATTTCAGGAGTCTCGGATCCTAAGCTCCACGTGGCGAAGCAGGTTGAATGGTCGCGAGGCGTGTTTCAATTTGAGCCTTTTACGTTCCCTTTTTAAATGGGATGTTTTGGTTCTTGTTTGTTTTTTCCTTTTTATTTGAATGTGTATAAAAGAGCGCTTTGATCTTTTGTTAACATTTTAAGCGCGCTACTTCCACGTAGGCGAGGGAAAGTTGCGGGAAGGTGACGTCACGGCGGCGGAGGATGTTTACATGCGCACGCTGACCCCGTTTAACCAGTGCGAGCGCGTTAATCTTCCGCCGACCTTTGTGTGCGACACATTAACATGCGAGGATAAATTAGACCCCTGAACCCCCCAAAACGACATTAATCATAATAATAAATCTTAGAGTCGATAAAAGCGAGGGTCTTGATAAATCTTTCATTCTAATGATGAAAAGTGTACACACGTGTACCATTTGTGTCAAATGCAAAAAACACACTTCACTACATTGTGTACCATGGTGTAAATATATGTATGTGACAAATAAGATTTTAGTTAAAAATGGAATGAATTATTATACTCCTCACATGGGGCATCTGATCCACCCCTGGATATTATAACACACACAGCACATGTCTGAGATGACACCATTACTCTGTCTGTGCACGCGTCTGTGCATGTACGTTCTGTATGTATGTTATACATGTATGCAAAAGGCCCTCCAAAAGTCACATATTTTACCACTCGTTTTATTTAGAGTAGATTTAGATAATCACCATTAAACATTAACAATATTGTTGTATTACTATATTATTGTACTAATATGGCAATAATATTGTTAATTTCCTATTATGACTGTAAACATTTTGTACTTTGCAAAATGCCTTGCATCTCCACTTTTTACATATTTCTTGTTTTCCATCATTGCTGCAGATGTTTTTCTGAATAGTGTAATTTTTCCCACAGTCTTCGGTTTGTGAGAAGATTATGGAGCTGTTGGGCCAGAATAAGATCGACCGTCATCACCGCCAAGTGGTCATCCTTAGTCAGGATAGTTTTTACAAAGAACTTACTCCGGAGCAGAAGGCCAAAGCCCTCAAGGGCCAGTTTAACTTTGACCATCCAGGTACCAGCCGTCCTTACTAGTGTGGAATATATGGCACGCTGATGTTTATCGACCGAGTTAACCAAGTTCTGCTTCCAATCCCCTAGATGCTTTTGACAACGAGCTGATCATGAAGACCCTACGTGACATTCTTCAAGGGGAGACCGTTCACATCCCTGTTTATGATTTCGTTACTCATTCCAGGTTGGAGCTTTTCCCTGGCCTTTGTGAAGCAGCTGGTTGGACTCACTTTTTTCTAAATCCTGTCTTCACAGGAAGGATGAGTTTGTGACCCTGTATCCAGCAGACGTGGTTCTCTTCGAGGGGATTCTCATGTTCTACTCGCAACAGATTCGAGACCTGTTCCAAATGAAGCTGTTTGTGGACACGGACCCGGACACACGGCTTTCGCGGAGAGGTAAGCATTATCGGCCTTTGTCTTTGTCTTGTCATAATCATAGCCATTTACTTAACACCAACAATCCAGACAATCAAATGAATAAAAATCAACAATTCCCTTACATATTTACACGTGCGCTTTGAGACAGTGTAAACTGTGAAAAGCGCCTTACAAATACTCTTATTATTATTATTATTATTATTATTATTATTAGATTGTCACACGTTTCATACTAATTGTTCATTGTATAATCCCATTTTAGATTATTGGTTTAGATCTATATTGTTTGGCTTCCTTTTGGTAGCTGACTATTTTAACATTGTTTAACTTTAAATTCGTCTAGAGACTTTCATCTTCATTAACAGTCATTAGCTTCTTCACGTTTATTATACTTTCAGTTATCACAGATTGGACTGTGCTTTTCACTGTCGACACATCGTTTTCATCAGTTTTAGTTTTCAGGGATTTTTTTCTTGTCTTAATTGTATATTTTGTAAATCTATTAAAAATAGTAACAAGGGAAAATGTGTCCTCTTTCAGGAAATGTTGTGGTGGCACAGCAGTTTGAACTCCCTATATCCATTTTCAGTAAAACCAGTAAAATGTCAAGGTCAAAGCATTGCATAATTAAAATCACCCAATCATATTCCGATCAACGTGCTTCATTTAATATTGAGATGTTAACCTTTGTCAAGCCTTATCATCTGGTGTTTTCCAGTATTACGAGACATCAGCGAGAGGGGCCGAGAGCTGGAGCAGGTTCTGAACCAGTACATCACCTTTGTGAAACCAGCATTTGAAGAGTTCTGTCTTCCAGTGAGTGTCCCAGAATAAATATCCACAATCCTCACATCAGATTCACCGATGCAGCTTGTTCCTAATTCTTCTTTGCCAACTGGCTTGGCTGTGACTCAAATCATTTATCTATGTGAATAGATGTAAAGGAATCGATCATTGACCAACTAACCCTGGTTATTTATATTTATATTTTTATAAGACCGATGATTGAACGTCATGTTGGCCATGGCTGTGTTGTCTGCTGTTACACAATTTACTAAGAACAAAATTATTTGTCTGCTATAATTGATGTTAGAAAAAAGCTATTGTCCCACAATCATCAGTTTGTAACAAATCAAATATTACGTGTATAGCAGGTGTAGTGTTGTATACTATTAAATTTTAATTCTTCAGTAAAACGCACACGAGTGAAGTGATGTGTTTGTCGAGTTGGACGATAGATGGATGTTTTTAACCCCTGCTTTGCTGTATGTTTACATTTGCAGACTAAAAAGTATGCGGACGTCATCATCCCTCGAGGAGCCGATAATCTAGGTGAGTCTGAATGGAGGCTGTCTGTGGACGAGTGGGATTTGTGGCCTATTGACAAAGCACAGACTTGTATTGTTCCCCTCTCCAGTGGCCATTAACCTGATCGTGCAGCATATTCAGGACATCCTGAATGGAGGATTCAACAAACGACAGAACGGTTTTCAGAACGGCCATGGGACACCCAGACAAAGACGGACGTCCGAGTCGAGTCGACCTCACTGACCTCACTGTGGCCCCTCCCTCCATTGAGGAGAGGGCAGGACTGAACCGAGCTTCCCGTTCAGCCAATCAAATGAGGGCTGCTGGAACCAAAATGCCTTTGTTATTAATACTATTGTTTGCTTTTGAACCGTTAAGGAGAAACTGTTTGGTTTTACAGTTGATTTTGTTTTTCCAGAGGGTTTTGGAGGTGTTGTGTGATCATGTCGCAGAGTTTGATTGCACATTCAACCTATCCTGTCAGTGTGTCTCTCTTCTTTCTCGACTACTCTGGAAATAAACAAATTGCTTGGAATGACCCGTCAGACTGGAGCAGAGACCGCTGAGATGTTTAGCACAAATACTTGAAGTAAGAGCTCAGGTGGGGTGGCTTGTCCCATCCGCATGAAAACTAGTTCCTCTAGCGAATTTTACCCCTTTTGTTGTGTGTATGAGATAAATTCTTCCGTCTTTTTTTTTTTTTTTTTTGCTGGTATGTTTTTGATTTAGAATTATGAATTAGGTTTTAGTTTGTTAATTTTATTGCTTTAGTGCATCAAGCAGTGTTTTGAGTTTGTTTAAAAGCAGTCATCGTGTTGCCGCCTTAAATCTTTAATGTTTCTGCACTGTTCAGAAAGAATCAGCAAATATTCAATTAGGTGTTTATATTAGGAAAAGAATATGTCTTTAAGCTATGCGATACTCTGTACAACAAAACACTTCGCAGGCCTAGTATTGTTACAGTAAATGACACTACGATTTAGCATTGCTAGCGATGCTTTCCACTTTTACTTGAATTCTGATTCAGAAACTACATTACGTTTAAAAATACTTTCAAACTCTTTCAAAAACTTTCTTTTTTTGTTTGTTCAAAATATAATTTTCCCGGTCATTTAAACGATGTTTGAACATAAATAAACCGTCAAAACAAGAAGGCAATTGTGTTGGTGTATTTCACGTGCGGTTATAAATAATGATTGCAACCGCTAGTCGGCGCTAAAAAGTTGTAAAGTCGCATGAAATCTACGTCACTACGTCGGCTGGCATGGAGGCGTGACGCCGCGCAATATGGGGGTATGTCTGAATGTCGGTGCACTGAACTTACTGAATCTGTGAATATTCGCTCTATTAACTGTTCAGCCTTGTTTGTAGAAATTCGGATTGCAGTTTAAAGCATCTTTGGAAAATGTCACAAACGTAAGGCCAGTGGGAGATGATTTCCGGTGGTATTTAAAGGTAAAACCAGTGCTCGTTTTCGCTAGACTGACTGTTAGACGCCTATTATACCGTGGTATAAGCGTTGATTAAGCCATACACATTTAAACGTCGTAATTACAGGCGTGCTATGTTAAATGTATAGTTGAAATCAATGACATTTACTGTGTGTCTCTTCAGCTGAAGTGTGGGAATTGCGGAGAATTGTCGGATAAATGGCAGTATATCAGTTTGTTGGTGAGTTTAAACTACTTACCTGTTAACAAAAGTTAGCTTGTTTCGTCTGTTTGACCAGATGTGTTCACTTCCTCCTAAACACAAAGTGACCCTTTGACTATACGTACGTATGTATATTCATACACACACACACACACACACACACACACACACACACACACACACACTCAATCGATTTTTCACGATAATGTGAATCGGATTATTATTAATAGTGTATTTCATGCAAATACTTATCTAGCATTGAGGACTTTTTTAGAATGTGAGTTTCGGTTATTCAATTCAAGATGGCACAACCTCACCTTGTGTCCGAGAGTGGATTCACATACTTACATTCACGGGCTTACCAGAGTAAAAAAAAACCATAAAACTTAGAACATTGTCTTCCAAATTAACACT
This sequence comes from Paedocypris carbunculus, assembly GCA_028128575.1. Classification (NCBI taxonomy): domain Eukaryota; kingdom Metazoa; phylum Chordata; class Actinopteri; order Cypriniformes; genus Paedocypris; species Paedocypris carbunculus. Next base: position 1,871,422 of record SOMO01000036.1, on the reverse strand, counting down.
CCAATTAGCCCAGAGCGGACACAGTCACTTACAACAAAAGAGAGCGCAATGAAACCCTTCCTTGACGTTATCTCACTTCAGGACAGTGTGCCACTAAAAGGAGGACGAGGAAGTGCCAGCATGGTGCAGAAATGCAAGCTGTGCTCCCGGGAAAACTCTATAGGTAACAAACCGACTGGGTAGAAGGATGTGGGATGTTTTCTCACTGACTCAATCGGTCATGTCTTTTTCAGACATCCTGAGGGACACGATTACATCATATAATGTGGGTGAAAAGCAGTGAAGGGATTATTATGCTGTTTGAGTATTAAATGTGAATGTTGTTTTCATTTGAAGGCAGAAGACAGTGAGAGATTTAAAACAATGGTGCAGTTTGAGTGCCGAGGGCTGGAACCAGTTGATTTTCAACCACAGGTGAATAATGTTCACAGTATTAAAGTACAACATTTATACACTTATTCCCTACAATAAGCAACTATTTACTATTCAAATCATTATTAATATTATTATTATTCATCAGCCCAAGGGGACATTTGGGAAGTCAGTTAGTATTTATTTATGAAGCTGATGAGATATAATTTTATGAAAGACTGTAAAAAAACACAAGAAACATCATCTGTAAAAAATGTTTCATGTGTTTTATCACGTCTTGTAAATCTACAGGCTGGTTTTGCTGCTAAAGGAGAAGAAACTTCCACAGAGTTTCCTGAAATTAATCTTCAAGAGAAAGTGAGAATATCTATACTGTACATTGTTTGTACCTTTCTTTGGTTTGTTCAAAGTCTCATGATATTTTTTTTTTTTTTGTAAAATTGCAGGACTGGACAGACTATGATGAGAAGGCCAGTGCATCTGTGGGCATTTATGAAGTCACACACCAATTTATCAAGTGCTAGCTGGAGCCTTAAGGAGAAAGAAGAGCCGTGTGTGTGTGTGTGCGTGTGTGAGCAATAAAGACCAGTGAGGGTTCATGTGTTGTGGTGGTCTATATTGACATTTGCTGCAGAAATTTGCAAGACAAAATTATTGATGGTTCTATATCCAGCAGAAACAGTTTTGAATTTTAAACCAGTCAGACACAATACCATTCAGTTTCTCCACTCGTTTGCTTAGGCCAAACGTGTAAAATGAAACTATATAAGGCAATGTCATTTACACACATGAATACCAGTACATAAGGCAGTCTGTCAAGAAAATCTCATCTTTTGTTCAAAAGACTATTTAAATTCCTGGACGCCACAGGAGATTTATGTATGAAGCATCTTCTCCATAACAGTTCTAACAGAACCTCTGAACCGACCCAAGCAAGTTTAAATACTAGAAAATGTAACTACCGTAATCTCCTCAAGTAATGTAAAACCTTGGCAAAAACCGCACTTTACGTTACGCTTCCTCACATCTTGTGTCAATTGAAGAAGTTAAAAGCACTTCTTCTTCTTCTTCTTCTTCTTCTGTCTGGCAAGTTTGTTGCTTGCAAACTTTCTCTGCAACAAAACACAATCCTGATCAGTTCCTGTAGAATGGGATTGAACCGTGTGGAGACTCAACACTCACCTTTACTGTGGTTTTCTTGGTCATCTTAAATTGTGCCAGAGAGTCTGAAACGATGTGAAGATGATCAGTGTAGACAACAGAAGAAAAAGCGAATAAATCACTCTCCTCCAGCGCTCACCGTTTTGCGACAGGACGTCCTCCTCACACACGTCTCTGCTCCGCTGTCACAAGAAGAAAAATGTCAGGATGCTATTCGATTGAGCTGAATCTACATCACTGCTTCTCCTTAATGACTCACGACGTTTGTGCTCCGTGTGACTGGACATTTGGGCGGTGGAACGCTCAGTGGGTCTGTGTCTCTCCTGCTCACCGGCTGCCCGGCCTCCTGCAGCTTTCCAAGGCGGCTCTGGGCCACTGTCACCCGCAGCTTCATGGTGTGGAAGCTAGTCTGCAGGTCACCAACTCGAAAGTGAACAGCCTTTCCCTCGAACCACATGCTGTCGTTCACCCCTGCTTGGAATCCCGGAGGCTCGTATTCGGGCGGAGTTACTGTGGCAAACAGACATTTTTTAAAAAGCTTGTTTATTATATTTCTCTTGTTTATTGTTAACTTGTTTATCTATTCAATAACATCTACAGTGAAACAAACATTATAAAGGTTTAATTAATATGAATCCTAATATATTTGAAGATGCATTTGAAGCTAAATATCTAGTGGTTTATCTAGTTTACTTTTGATTACCACAGCTAAGTGAAGAGATGGTTCAATAATTGTTTATAAAGCCATTTTTCTATTCATTTAAAAGTTATGTATTCCTTCAATACATTTTTCAATTCATCTAAATACAATGTTTTTTAGTTTTTAAATGTATTGTAATTTGTAAAATTTGAAATACAGTATGTAAACATTTTCTGAGATCTGTCTATAAAGTTAAGAATAGTGACTTGATCATCTTATAATTTGACTTTCCGCCCTTCAGTCATTCTTCCCCATACACCCTTATTAATCAAAGAATGGACAGGCACACCTCACACATGCTTTTATCACCTCAACAATCCATTTTTTAATCAATTTGTTCATCTATTTAACCACTGACTATGGTTCTACTTTGTGACTATTTTCATCTATATCAAAGTATTCATTCTAGTTAAACTTGAAGTATGTTTTGTATGAAAAAAAAATCATTGTAGAATTGTATTCATTGAACATTCATTCATCTTATTAAGCATTCATCTATCCAACCAACCATCAAATGTCTAAAAACAATTTATACATCCCCATCTCTCAGAATTACACATACCAACTGTTAAAACTAACCTGACACTTTAAAGCAGTAAATGGAACGGACGTTTTGTGACGTTATATTTCTACGTTCAGTCTTTGAAAAAAAAAAAAAAAAAACAACACAAATGTCGAGAGTATGTCTCCTGTTTTTTTTTTTTCTTTTTTTTTTTTACCATTATCATTGTAGTAGAGCTTGATGCTGAGGTAAACGGAGGCAGGGAGAGCGTCTAGATTTTGCATGAGGAGGGACAACTTTTGAATTAGGAACTCTGAAGCCTTCTTGGTCTCCTCCATTGTAACCTTGTCCTCACCACTTCACAGACAAACAAGCAATGAAACAGAAATACAGCGCTGTGATGCTTTAGCTCAATCACATGAGATAAAATATGAATTATGTAAAATATGTGAGTAGAAAACGACCTCAGTTGGGCTTGCTGCGTTGTGTAGTTGAACTTAAATTGGTAAGACTCAATCACATGCTGAAACAAACCAAGAAAACATGCCAGAGATGTCTTTGTTAAACAAATGTTTAAAATTTCAGTGAGAAATACAGAACTATAACAAGGACTGAAAACTTACACTGGTGTCTTGTGGGCCTGTATGCACCTGTGAAAGGGGTAATATAAGACAAATATACACATGTATTATAAATAAACCTCAAAATAAAAATATGCATTAATTCAACAACATTTTTTATTTGAACATACTAACCCCAAATAGCACAATTTGTAGCTGTAAAAGATGATAAATGCAGAGCAGTAAATGCACTAGTATTAAAAAATGCTGTTTTAATTTTAGCAAGTGACTTACGTATTTCTGATCCAAACCATTAAAACACCCTTTCAGCCTATGGACATATAAGGAAGGATCTTAGTATTTAATGTATTATCCATGTATGTTGTGTTAAACATTTTCACAGAAGGTGAAGAGAAACAACAGTTCAGTCAGCCTGTGTGTTTTATACTTATCATGTGTCGAATAAAAATTAAATTTATTAACCAACTAACATAAATCTTACCATGTGATGAGTTCGGCGGCTCTTGGACAGGAACAGTCTTGTCTGAGGATTTTAATGCACATATCTAAAGAAAACAGATGGAACAAAGACAACAAACTGTCCAGACCGGTGGGATTTAGGAGGATCCTTGGAGGGATGAAGGAATCACCTCCCAGATATCTGGATTGGTAGGAGTCTTCAGGAAATATCCCACGCAGATACGTGATGGAGGACAAGCCGATGATCACCATACGCTTGACAAACAGCTGTGACTGAGCCTCAGTCTCCAGAGTCTGCTCCAACACAAACAGAGTGAAAGATTCATCAGAATTTAACTGAATTATACAGGAAAGACGATTCAGAATGACAAAAACACAATAAAGGCCTTTTTGATTAAAGACATCACACAAAGTGGATCAATTTTGTTCGTGATGCTACAGCAAAAGCAAAACCAGGTACAGTCGGTGCCACCTCAAGCTCTATATTACAGCTTTTTTAACAGTAACAAATATTACTCGAATAGACAATTGCCTAATCTGTTAAAACCTTTAGAGGTGCATTCAAAATAAACATAACATTCGTAATTTTTCCCCTCCTGGTTCCAATCTTACCTCAACACCTTCGTGCTTTGCCCGGGAGGGTTTCTTCGCTGTGGCCGTCATGCTAGAGCTCTATACGGTTTCTCACACAAAATACTTACTTATAGCGAAATGTCAAGGAATAAAACAGCCTGCAAATAATGGAACGTTAAAGCGTTGCTTGTTTATTAAAGCTTGTGGCAAGGCAAAAATCTCACGTTTAACTCTGAGGTGAGTATCTCCGTGCTTCAGCGGTAAACTTGCGCTGACCAGCGTCAGCGTGACGGCGGGAACGGTGTGATATGCCTTTAGGATATTGACGTGACGTGATGACGTGTGACGTTGTCTGCTCCGTTGCCGTTTTCCGAATCCGGGGTTGGTTTATTTTATAAAAACTGAATCCTTTTTATTAATTTTGCAGTGCTCTTCTATGGGGTTTGTACGGATGGGAATACTGCCAAATAAATGTGTTCGAGCTTCCCGCCCTCTGCCTGATTGGTGAACCACCCAAGTGCCCCTGTCTGCATCCTGGCCGACGCGTTACACCAGGAGGCGGCGCTAAACACCCAATCTAAATACATTCTTACCGCTTAGTTTGCGTACATTTTCTTGGTAAAATACATGCAGATTTTTGAACGTTCATAGGTTATTTGGACAATTTTTACAATCTAAAGTGAATTACATCACAACTATGTTCTTTTAAAAAAAAAGTTTTATTTGTTACAATATGGGGTTGTCCTCTCATATACAATAAACCGTGACACTATTTACGATTTCAAAATGTTAGTGCATTTTCTGCTCTGCTATTATAAAAAAAAGGGCCCATTGCATTAACACATCACTATAAAATAAAAACACAACAGTATAAATACCGTTTAGCAATCCAACAATGAAGCTATGGGGTTACTGATGTTCAACCCTACCAGAAGCAGTTAGATTATTCTACACAGTTTGGTGTATTTTTTAGTTTTGCTTGGAGAAGTAGTCTTTGCTCTGCTGGACATCTGGTTTAATGGTGTCTTTTCCGGGCTTCCATCCGGCAGGGCAAACTTAAAAAAAAAAAAAAAAAAAAAAACACACACATAACTATATTATGCACACAAGAGAATCATCGTCCTGTCGTTCTGAAAGGAGACTGTACCTTCTCCATGTTTGTCGGTAAACTGAAAGGCCTGAACCAAACGTAGCGTTTCATCAATGGAGCGCCCGACTGGCAGGTCATTAATGGTGATCTGCCTCAGAATGCCTTTGTCATCAATGATAAAAAGACCCCTGAAATGGTGCAAAGCAACAATATTTATATAGACCATGAAGTGCACAAAAACTAAAATTGTTTGTAGATTGTTGAAAATCTAGTATAAAACCTTTGCAAACCTGTAAGCAATACCCTCATCCTCCTTGAGTACACCATAATCTTGAGAAATGGACCTGAGGGAATCTGCCACCAGTGGAACTTTCATATGTCCTAATCCACCTTGCTTTCGTGGTGTGTTTATCCTGTAGTTTTATAATGCAATGTGACAATGACTTTATTTGAATATCAGTACCTAAATATTAACAAACCTATTCTAAACATTACTACAATTAGCCTACATTTAAAACATTAACAATATTTAATGGTCAGCTTATTGATATACAAAACAATCAACTAATACAGCTGAAACAGACGAACCCATATTTGTAAGAATAAAAACATCTTCCCACCCACCAGGCAAGATGACAGAAGTGTGAATCCACCGAGGCACCGATGACCTCACAGTTGATTTTCCGGAACTCCTCCACAGCGTCACTGAAGGCGATGATCTCCGTCGGGCAGACAAAGGTAAAGTCCAGCGGGTAGAAGAATAACACTACATATTTGCCTACAAACAAAAGCAACCAAGTTGTGTACAATATTATACATATACGGTATACACTCACACTATATAGACTTTTCCATGTATTTTTTTCAACAATATAATTGTCCTACCTTTATAGTCAGACAATGTCAGATCTTTGAACTGTCCGTCTGGCATCACTGCTTTGGCTGTGAAATTTGGAGCAGGTTTTCCAATGTGAGCGTTCCCGGCAGACATCTGTAACGGGGAAATTATTAAAATGACATTTAATGAGCTGGACCGAAAAAAGGCAATGCCGCAGTTAACTGTATGATTAGGAGTGTGGACTCATTAAAAAGACACAACTAGTACTAGAATCTATGAGTAACTGGGCGTGAAATGAAAGCACTCAGTTCAGGATCAATTTCATAAAATACATTTATAACATGCTTGTTCTATAATCAGACTCTTAAAAGAAGTAGTAAATCACGAACTAAGAACAGAATAATACACAATCTACAATGACTTATTGTAAGTTACGAGTCAGTTGATATCAAGGAAGTTCAGGGGTTTCCTTACGTAAACTTTTATAACACGTGTGAGATTTCGAAACAACTTACAAAACTGTGAAACGAATGAAAGAGCCGATTGTTCCGATAAGAGAACAACAAATACAGATAGCCATATTACCGCACAAAAGTTTAGCGTCAATTACGAGATTATGAGGATTATATACAGAAATGACGGTAGTTGAATCTGCATACTTTCGGTTGCTCCTGGATTCAACAAGTAGTAGAAACGGAGTAGTAGTCTATTATTTATTGACCCATTTTACTGAAATGCAAACTAATTAAAAGACAACATGCGCTGTTGCATAATATGATAGAAAACAAAGTTTCAACAATTGATTTTGCAACGACGACGAGGTACACGATAAAAACAAGTTTTACAAAAAAATAATAATAATAATAAAAAGCATCGAGAAGCAAAAGATCCAAACCTTGAAACGATTGATTCCACAGTCCGACCTTCCAAACAGAACGGCAGAATGAGAATGGGTAAAATCGAGCTCACGTTCAAGGCGGACGTTTAAATAAGACTCTCCCAAATCTCGCGACACTTCACCAGTTCCTAGTACTTCGCGGGAACGGCGCGGTATATAATGCTTAAAGTAGCGAGATCTGTTTATTGCAGCATGACTTTGCACATTTTTTCACGGAAATCCACGGGTGGGTCTCTGTTCCCAGATTTACCGTTATACGCGGTCATCAAAAGTGGCGATAACAACACAACGATTTAGAATACGCATAGTTTTCAAACTGCTTTATTGCAAAGAGAAAAGAAAAATATGTAATTCATACAATTATATTTTTGATTATATATTTTATATTATAAATTTTATATTTTTTTTTTATTATAAAAATAACTATTAGCTATATATTTTTAGCATAAATAGAATTGTGGTCTGTTTTTCTTAAGGACTAAAAACAGCTAAAAAATAGATTTCTACAAGAACTAGAGAAAATCATCCATCAAACGCATCTAAACAACTGTTTAAATCGTACCTCGTGGGTCTCGTGCCAGCCATGTGACTCAAACAAGAATTCAAAAGAATAGACCATGGCCGGTTTTTTATTTCTTAAGAGAACGGTTCATCCGTTATAAACGCATAAAGCAAAAAGATAAATGTCAAGAATATTTGTTGAAAATGCTAAAAACACCACCAAATATGTACTTGGTATAACACGTTAATATAGTAAAACCCGTTGTCATGCATTAAATAAACTTGATTAAGACTGCCGTGCTTGAGCAATGAAGAATAAAACTGTGTTGATTTTGTTTTTGACCCCGAGTTCGTGATATAAATACTTGTAAACAACTCTTTGTTACATTTCTGTATCTGTATATATAAAAAAATCTGTGCAGTATTTCATGATTGCTTTTGCATTAGCATTTTAGACACTCAAGGAATCGGATCATGAATGATGAATAAAGAAATAACATGGAGTATTGTGTCAAAAAGAACACATGCAATTCAGTACTTAGCATTAGTTATAAACTTGTGTTGTAACAATGTTACATTATTTTTTTCTTGCATGTTCTTTTACAGGAAGAAACTAGCTACATAATTTATTACAGTCTTCCTTGTGTCACCCTGATAACATTACATTCTTCTGGACCTTCTCTGCTCTTCCAGTGTTTACTTTTATTTCTCACTCATTTCCTCCACCAAGTTATTTGCAGAATGTTCCATGAGAGTGAACTCTTGAATTTTGCACAGCCTTATTATAAACAACCATTGTGTAAATCGCTTACTTTTTTCAACACTATATCTGCTATGGTTTAGACTGTGTGTTTTTAAAACTACATTAGATGTTCTTTTATTGATATTATTCTTTAACCTCTTTCTGGCATCTCCCCCTTTTGATTAGTGTTCTGTCTCTTAACCAAGTTGCCATGGACACCACATGAAGGGTCTGATAAGAGGCTACTGGACACAAAAGCGTTATATTAAAAACACAGCTGGGACTTCACATCAAAAACTGCCTCAAACATGTGCTATTGGTTTTTTCCCCCCAATCTGCTTTCAACCAACAAACAGGCACATAATGGCCATTTCTCATTAGACTCAATCTCATGTTTTTGGTGAAAAGGGGGGTGTTGAAAGCTGAAAGCTGTGCATTGAAACTGCTCCTCAGGGTTTTAGTTTTAAATGCGACAAATGCATTGCTCAATACAAAGCAGAAGAATAATAAAATATGTTTTTGGAAAATACTTTATGTATAAAAACCTGATACATTAATAAACTATTAAGTATAAAGACTGATGAATATTGTAAATGAGTAAATTGTAAGGACATTAGTGAGACCAGTGTCCAAGAGGTTTGATTCCCCCTACCACTGGTTCTGCAACTGAGTGTCAATTGGGCGAGACACTGACCCCCACAAGCGCCCCGGTGCGCCACTCTTTGTAGCCGGCTGCCCACTGCTCCGAGTTTGCTCAGATGGGATAAATGCAGAGAAAAAAGAATTTCCCCACTGAGGGATGAATAAAGTTTCAATTATTATTATTATTATTATTATTATTATTATTATTATTATTATTAAATTAGTCATATGGATTTGAACTTGTCAAATGTTATCTTTTACATAACATTTTGTCACACTAAAATCCAGTGTGTGTGTGTGTGTGTGTGTGTGTGTGTGTGTGTATGTGTGTATAGGTGTTTCCTTTTTCAACATCTTGAAAAATTNAACAAGAAATGTAAAAAAACAAAAAGCTCTTTTTTATGAGGTTTTATCTCCCAACACCTTAACATTTAACACATAAATGTTTCAAAATGGCAGAACAAAAAGTGTCTGCGTCAAAATCAAATGTGCAAAAAAGTGCAACCGCTAAATAGTTCATGTAATTTCAGTGCCTTTAGCATCCTGCAGATGGCAATATCACCTTATACCCCCACCGAAAATGAAATGAAAAGCTTAACTACAGATTTGTCTGAAACATACCCAGTTGTGGGACAAATAAAGAAAAAAATTAAATAAAGAAACTAAAACACAAACAAAAGCACCAGGATTCAGAGTTCAGGCACTGAGTAAAAAAGAACAAGTTCTAGTCGAGTAACTTGCTAGTCGAGTATTCCAGAGCTTCCAGAATATTCTAGACTAATAAACAGACGCTGTCAACTCAAGTTGTGGTGAAACGCTTGACAACAAATCCATGTTGCAATACAGAGCTTAATGACAACAAGCGAAATAGTGGCCCAAAACACAGACAAAAGTTTGGGCAATAACAGGATTTGAGATATTCAGAAGACCACAAGGAATCAAAAATTCCAAAAGACAGGCAAAGCAGCAAGACGGTTGTGATTCTACATTCAGCAAGACGGTTGTCATCCTGGTGGNCACAAGTAAACATTACTTCAGTGACGTTTCACAACAATAAAGAATCGTTCTGTTCTTCACAACAAAATTGTAATGACGCATAACTCTCGTTAATGAACAAAAAGTAAATCTTAGTTATGGAGCAAATAAGGACGTGGCGCCTCTAATGGCCGCAAGAGGAACGACACGCTTTCTTTTCACAGCTGATTTGCTCGCCATCTTGACATGAACATAAACATTGATGCCCTCTGCTCTATTAAAGTGCCATCATCTCCAAGAAGTGAGAAGCTGATAGCACGTCAACCGAACAACCGCAAGACGTCGCCGAAACACCGGTGGCGGAGCTCGGATCACATGAGGAAACCATTGCGCGTATAGCTGAACGCACTAGTCTGCATTATATGCTTTTCCTGAGCACTCGGAGAAGGTACGAAAAATGGCTTGTTACGGATTCAAAAACCGAGTTGTGTGTCTGTTTTATCAAAAGATCTGAATAAAAAACGATATCGTGTCATGATATTTAATGCAAAGCTTCCGATCGCCAAGCGAGCTGCCATGGCAACTGGTCATTATGGGAGTGTTTGCAACCCGGTTCATGTACTATCATGGTTTCAGAACAATGTGTAAAATGCACGTTTACCTGAAGTGTATTGTTCAGAAGGAAAAACGTTGGGAAATAAATTACTCGTTTTGAATATGTGATTATTTTTGAAACGTCGGTTCTTATCTGATTGACGAGTGCTTGACACTGATTGACAGCTATTAAGATGAGAATGATGTGTTTTGTCATCAGGGATGGAAGACCCGGGTGGACCCCTGTCAATAGACTAACACTAGAGTCTTACTGGAGGATACAGAGGACATGGATCAGGATTATGAAAGACGCCTGTTAAGGCAAATAAACCCTCAGAATATTCCAGAATGCTTGTCATCCAAGGTAAGAATAAATACAAGTCTGGGACTTGTAAAATAAAATAATAATAAAATAAAGAATAAATAAAAGTTTATTTATTACACTGTAGTAGACAACTAAAAACCGCTGCAAGTGGTAAACTGAAATGAGCACTAAATGAAACATGTGCGTTGTGACTGGGATCCTGACTTGTATATTATTAAGTAATAAAAAGTGAAGGAAAGTGACACTTTACAGAATTGTTGTCCATAACCAACTATTTTCCTTTGTCATATTATTGTATGTGCAGTCAGGATATGCCACATCTAGTCCGGTTCCTGTAAAGTCAGGAGACAGATTCATCCCTACACGTGTCGGGAGCAACTGGAGCATAAACTTCCACTGCGCCAACGTGAGTCAGTGTTCATGCCAGCCGTATGCCAACATATATTGATCCACTATCACAAAACAGCACAAAAATCTTGTTTATTTGTTTTTGCATTGCCTTTCACTCATTTATTTGTAGCAAAACACTGATAGGAACAGCAGCATGTACACCAGCATTGCTACTACCACACTCTTTTTTAGACTTTTAAACTTTATAGAATTTTAACTTTTACACTGAACAAAATATAATCTCTTTGCAGGAGAACTGTTGGTCACCCAGCCAGAACCACCGGGGGAAAGATGCCAGTGCTGATACTGGGAAAGGTGTGGTCACCATATTTTTAATCAAATCCATCGTCACTTTTTTTGTGAAGAAATGAGACCATATGTGCTGGTCAACAGATGCCGTGGCATATGCCGCGCTGCTGAGGAACGAACTTCTGGGAGCGGGAATCGAAACCGTGCCTGACCCTCACACTGATGACCGGAGACACAGCATCCTCACACAGGACACACACGGCCTTTTCAGAGTGAGTGTTGCCTCATCAGCACCATCAAGGCGCATTCATGAGCAAGTTTTTTATTTTTCTTTGTGACTGTAAAGTGTGTGTTTAATATCATGTTGGATTAGGGATGAGATGATGTGTTCTCTCTCTCAGTACACCGTCGACACTAAGAGAGTGCCTTTTGACAATGAAGTCTCTCCTTACTCCCTCTCTCCTCTTAGTAACAAGAGGTACATTTCTCTTCCTTTATTCCACTTTCGCTCCATAATATACTGTATATTTTATAAACTTGTATAAGAACCGTTTTTTGAGTGTTGATTGTGACATTCTGCTGAGTGTATTTTTTTAGGTAAAGCCATTTATCTGTCCATGCATTAACTAAGAAAAAAACGGTTTAATTGATTGGAATATATGTACATTAATGGTTTTTAGAACAATAGATTCAATGACGAGCAAATTTCCATAGAACACTGTATACAATTTGTGATACTTTGTAACACTGTAAGTTAAAATCATAAAAAATAGCATTTAAAATGTTTTTATTTTATTTACAGTTAAAGACTATTACATTGTAAATATATTTTCAGACACAGATATTTAATTAATTTAATATTTAAATATTTGCATTGTTCTTCACTGCAGTCACAAGTTACTGCGTTCACCTCGAAAGCCTGCGCGGAAGATTTCCAAGATCCCCTTCAAAGTTCTCGATGCCCCAGAGTTGCAGGACGATTTCTACCTCAACCTGGTACTGTCCACTCACACCTTACAAGGAGACAATGAGCTTCTAGTGCCAAATCTAATGTGTTCTATAACTGAATAATGCAAAAACATGCACTTCCTTATGTGAACAGGTGGACTGGTCAGCTGGAAATCTGCTGAGTGTTGGTCTGGGGGCTTGTGTTTATCTGTGGAGTGCCTGCACTAGTCAGGTATGAATGTCCACTGAGATGGACAGATGAATCAACTGCACTGACTGCTTTGATTTCATACATTTTGCTTTCACAGGTAACAAGGTTGTGCGACCTGTCAGTGGATGGAGACTCCGTGACGTCAGTGTGTTGGAACGAAAGGGTCAGAACTTGAGATTACTTGAGATAATTGCAGACCCTTTTGGTATTTCGGGTCATTGGTAGATCTTCAGAAGATGCAGAGCGTTGTCGTGGCATTATAGTGCTGAGCGAAACACTTGGTACCCTTTAGAAAATTTGCAATCAACTGAAGCCTCAAAACAAGAAATTGCAGGAAATGTTTTTTTTTTTTTTTCAGTGGGTGGCTTTCTAAGCAGTTGTATTTGTCTCCCAGGGAAGTCTGGTGGCTGTCGGAACCCATAAAGGATTTGTCCAGATTTGGGATGCAGCCGGAGGCCGAAAGTTGACGAGTCTGGAAGGACATTCGGCACGTGTAGGTTAGTATCAACTAAAAAACACGTTTCTTTCAGTGTATATAATATATATCAAGGCAATCTATGCATATTTATATCTATAGATATTCATAACCTGTGGTAAAAAAGACAGATCTTGTCCTAACAAGCTAGTGGTCTTCTGGCCTTCCTCCAGGGGCGCTTGCGTGGAATGGTGAGCAGCTGTCGTCAGGAAGCCGGGACAGAGTGATTCTACAGAGAGATGTCAGGACACCTCCTCCTGTGGAGAGACGCCTCCAGGGCCACAGACAGGAAGTGTGTGGCCTGAAGTGGTCACCTGATCATCAGCACCTCGCCTCGGGAGGGAATGATAATAAGGTTAATGGAGTGATCTGATTACTCCTGAAACATTAATTCTGAGGCTTGAAATACGTACAGATTGTTTAGAAAATGAGTGCATTAAATCAAGGACATGATCTGAAAATATGCCGAGTGCTACCATCAAAGCAAAATAGCATGACACTTAAGTAAAACCAGGGCTTCCCAATGCCACTTCACTGTCAGGATGGCTCAGGATTTCTCCACTGTTGGGATAATAAAGGTTTAATACTTGGACTTGTTGTTGTAGTTGTTGGTGTGGAACAGCTCTAGCCTCCTCCCCATGCAGCAGTACAGTGACCACCTGGCTGCCGTGAAGGCCATCGCCTGGTCACCTCACCAGCACGGCCTCCTGGCCTCCGGAGGGGGGACCGCTGACCGATGCCTTCGTTTTTGGAACACTTTAACTGGTCAGGCATTACAGACTACAGACACTGGCTCACAGGTCTGCAACCTGGCCTGGTCCAAACATGCCAATGAACTGGTGAGCGAACACACACACACACAAAAAGTATTTCCGATTTACAGAAATAACTCAACATTAGCAGAGTTGGATTTCAAAACCTGTTCGAAATGTGTATCATGTGAGTCAAGGTAATGTTAGAATATTTTTAATATTTAATAACTTAAATCTTATTTCCAATATTAATATCTTATTATATTTTAGCCTGCGTCAACGCAGCCAGGCCAAGGCTGAAAGCTGTTGAATTGTTTTATACTTGTGTCTCCAAGAGATAGATTAGTAACTAAAATCTAGATAATAATAATAATCTAAAAGTTGTTTTGACTTATTCTTCTCTAAGTATGTGTGAGGGAAGATTCTTATGGAAGATAATTTGATGTTGACGTAAATCCAAATTCCGGTAAACTGCTATTTCTCCAGTCTCTGTCTAAGTCTTATCAAAAGCAAGGACACTGGAGCCTCTCCGAGCTAAAATTCTGTGTCAAAGGTTAAGAAACGTTTAAACTAAGAAATCCTCACATTTACTTGACTATTTGTAATATTTATATTAATACTTACTTGTTATATCAAAGTAATTTAATTAACACTAATAACCAGACAATCAAATGAATAAAAGTGATAATTCTTTTATAGATTTACTTAGTGTGCTTTGAGACAGTTAAAACTGTGAGAAGCTTCTTAAAATAACTCAGAACTCAAACTCAGAACTTATATTAATTCATGATTGACCATAGATAATATTTTATTATATATTTTAAGATAATACTTAGGTTTCAACATTCAAAGTTAGTGTTTAAGACTGTTATTCTTACTCTCCTCGTGTGAGACATCTGAAGGTCGAATGGAGACCGATTACGTATCACCATAGCAACGCCTATCTTTTGTTATTGAATATAGACCACGTGTGTAAGTCAGTCCTCTGACAAATCTCGTTTCCTGCTGATAGTCACGCGATAGCTGACGTCATTTAGGGTATAAAGGATCCGCATTTCCTGACTGTGATTGAGTAATGCATTGAGCGGCAAAATAAACACGTGTTAAACCTCTAACGCGGTGTCGGCTCAATCCTTACTCCTGGATCCAGCTTCCGGACAGCTCCCTTCGACAGAGACCTGCAATCTCGGCCAGGATGGAATGCCTGACTGATTTATAATTATTACAAAGCCTCCAAGAAAGATTACAATCTTTCAATAAAGCATAAGTTATTTTATTGCATTATTCTCAAGAAATACATTGTTTTCAAATTGTACTGTAAATTACAATATGTATTTCTAGTGCGAATAAATGAAAAGTGTCAATGTCAATTTTCAGTGTTCTGAAAATTCAAAAGTTCAAACACTGTTTTCTTGCACTTGCTGCTCTATGTTCCTCTGCGTTACAGAATCAGGGACCAATGGTTCAGGGTGAATTTAGTAGAAATGGAGCTTACCATTCTGATAACCAATATGCATTTAATCTTGATTATTTGCTTAAAGAATTGAATACATTTTACACAGCTGGGAAAAGTTTCAAGTTTACCAATAAGTATGTAAACAAAGTTTTGTCCTATTTTGATTAACGCGTATTTCGCTCTTTTTCACTAGGTCAGCACACATGGCTACTCCCAAAACCAAATCCTGGTGTGGAAGTATCCATCGCTCACCCAAGTGGCCAAGCTCACAGGACATTCCTACAGAGTGCTTTACTTGGTGAGAATGAAAACCATCTGCTGTGAAATGTCAAAGAATTATAATTCTGTGAGACTGGAGCATAAATTGGCCAATTAAAACAACAACAAAGAAATTAAAACAGCAATTTTTGTTTACAAGTTTCAATTTGTATCAAACATTTGAATGTGTCTTGTATCGATTTGTATCAAAAGATCTCTGCTTGTGTTCAGGCGGTGTCACCGGATGGAGAAGCCATCGTTACAGGCGCTGGAGACGAGACGCTACGGTTCTGGAATGTTTTCAGCAAAACACGTTGCACTAAGGTTAGGATATTAGTGTCTAGTTTGTTAAAACGAGAATTGTTTTTGTTATATTCTGATAATATATAATTAAAAAGCAGATTTAGGTGAAATATCAGATGTCATAGTTTATATAGAGTATGTAATTTTAAGCTATTTTGTGTCATTGCTCGATGCAGGAATCTTTTTTTGTAGAAGGTTCTAGAACAAGCGCGATGAATGGAGCGCTACAGTATACGTATCTAAATATCATTCTTCTACTTTTATTTAATACATAATTGTTACAACTAAAATACAAAACATTTAGTGTCTATTAAGCAGTTAGTGACATACATAAATACCGAATATTCCCTCTGCCCATTTTTAGCTCATCCAATGCACAACTAAAGGAAATATTGATGTTTTTGAGATATTGAATTTTTTTTTTCATTTCCAGGAATCCAAATCAGTGTTGAACCTCTTCACCAGGATACGGTAAATCACAGATTGAGTGGAATCCGTCCAATCACATGCTCAACAGAGAGATGCTCCAGCACTTCCTCCAATCGTTTCTTATTGAATAATTTTGTCCATATACGAGGACTCACTGTTTCAAATCAAGCCTTTTTGGTCTGTATTTTGTGGCTGTTCAAACAGATGTGCTTTTAAGTAGACGTAATACTAAAGACAGACTTATCTACAGGACTTATATTGTCATTATAGCTTATAATCATTACGATTTTATGTGTATTAAAGCAGATCCCGATACCTGTGAGGAATAAATACACTTGAAAACTATACTTGGTTTGGTTTTATGAATATTAGCATTCTGATATCATTACAGTGTCTAATGTTAAAATTGCATTTAATTCACAATAATGCTTTTCCAATCAAAACAACCACTCCAAACATATTTTCAAATTAACAAACATTTGTTAATTTTGTGTTTTCACCAACAGTTTAAAATGTGCTACTTTTCCTTTAATGCCTTTTAATCTTCATAGTAAGATTCTGGTGTTTGCTAGGCATGAAAATGGCCTGTTTACTAAAAGGTAAAAATAGTAACTGTCCTGTGACTTGTGTGGTGTTCGCAACACTCGATTTGTGTGTATGCTTAAAAAAGTACTTGATTACTGTAAATGCATAATGGTATCCATTTCTCAAAGTTTGAACATTAAAGTACAAAATATAGCCTTTTAAAAAATGCTATTTTGATAGATTCTATTCTCTATTCTGCTGTTTTGTGAAAATACAGCTTGAACAAATAAAAACCTTTTTAAAAAATGAGAAGGCATTTGCTTGCTAACTGGTTGTGATACAAGTTTTCGGACGTCCTCGACTTAGCAATGCAAATTCTTCCACAATCTCCTTCATCTGTCTCTTGCTCTGTTGATCCCTGGGTGGAAAAAAATGGAGATGTATTAAAATAATCTCTCAAACTGTGTCACCATTAGGATTGTCCAGCCCAGAAAAATATATGTTTGGGGAAAAAAAAAACAAAATAAAATGTGAGTTACACTGGCAACTATATTCAACAAAGCACTAATTAACAGTGCAAAAGAAAAATAATAACAGCAATGTGCAGCTGATCACTGTAAAACAACAGTGCAGAAACAATATAACAGTATGGTAGATAATCCAAACTACTGGTGAGTAATTACTAATTAGTAAAATGACTAGTTCATCTCATCACACTGACACAATGACTAACAGGTCGAGAGGTTTGATTCTTAGAAGTATTAAGTTGCTTTAAGTGAGACTGTGTTTGTGCATTTTAAGCTTTTTAAATTGAACAAGAGTACTCTATTCATCTACCTGAGGATTTGCTGGCAGAACTGCTCCATGTGGTCTGCGGTGTGATGTGGGCTTGGGAACGCAGGGCGGAGGAGAAGGTCTCTGGTCCATAGGGAGAGCAGACTGGGACAATTGCGCTTCAATGAGAGTAAGACCTCAGCAAAGTGTTCAGCCGGACATTGTGAGGACAGAGCTCCAATCGCCTGTGGTTCAAAATGTACATATTACAGTAGAGTGAATTTAATCATAGAGGTAAAACCGTGTGAAATGATGAAAGAGGGTGATTCTTTAAAGGCTCAGTGAGATCAAAATCCATTTCAGTTTTTGACTGATATCCAAAGGTCCTAGATTAGAGTGTTGATGATTTACGTCTTAAATTAAGTGATACATTTAGTTTATAAACATACATATAAGTGGTTTACAAAAAAGTGGTTTACGTATATACACGCAAAGTATATTGTGGTACAGTAAGCTATTGCAGATGTAATAGACATGTAATATATGCAATAAACATTTTAAGTAAGATTAATATGATTGCAATAAATTGATACGTAGTTCATTTTTATTTTAATATTTAACCAAAATAAACTTCAGATGGAAGACTTCACGCATTATAAATATTGTGGTTACCATAATAATAAACTGCTGTAGGTTAGAATAGTTATTTTAAACCACAAATTTTTCTTTTGTAGTTGCTTGGGGTCATGACCATTACATTGAATTAATGTTGGTTTGCTGTGTAACACTTCAGTCAAAATGGAAAATTGTAAAATGCATTTAAATTTGAATGCTTGACTCCATTTTTGATTATCAAATTATAATCAAAGAAATAATCAAATTTCATAGTGGAAAAAACAAGTTCACTGTTACAACATTTCGAAACACATGAACTAAAATGAACGGAGCTGTTCTTAATTCACCCAAAGAATGCGAATTATTAAAAAGCGAATGATTAAAAAAACACGCCGCTGATGGGCACGGACCTCCAGGATTGTCTGAAGCAGCAGCTTGCCGTCCTCCTGCAGAAGGTCCATCACAGCGGGGACGTCTTCACAATGGGCCACCAGCTCTGTCTGTGCAGGGACACAGTCCAGATCAGAAATATC